>JARBWI010000341.1:0-490000 GCA_037576405.1 Campoplex capitator
TCTAATTTTAAATGATCCGTATCTATGAACTCGTTTAACCGCTTTAAATTCAGTATAAAACGGTAAGAACCATCCTGTTTCAGTACAAGAAAAATTTTTGACATGAATTGCCCGGACTCAGGCTGACACCCTTGTAGTGCGCCCTTGTCTAACAACGCTGTGATTTGCTCTCGCATCAAACCTCTTTTCTGATCTGACCATCGAGGCTTGGCAGGCGGTGAGTGTTGGTATACCTCTGATATAAACGGTATCTTATAACCTGTGATCCAGCTCAGGATGGTTTCGTCTGAGGTCACTTCAAGCCAGCTGCGCTTAAACTGAGCTAGCCGACCGGCAGATTTACCTATATTTAATAGTTTTTCTTCTGAAGCGGATGATCTTGTTTCTGATGATAATTCTTTCCTCGTGACGTGGAGTTGTTGCCTCTGCTGTAACTGTTGTTGCGACTGTAATTGTTGTAACTCCGTTTGTACCAGCCCCACCCCCCCCCCCCCTCGAATAAATATTCATCCGATACTGGTATTGTTGAGGCGGGCCCTTCGAGTTTTTTGAATTTTTTCCTTGATCTGGCGGTTGCTTGGCGGGCTGTTTTAAATCCTTCGATGATTGCTGTAAAACTTTAGCAGCCTTTATTTTTTCACTCAGATCATTTCCAAACAGCCACTCGTCCGACGATATAAATCCTTTAGTGCATCCCTGAACGGGGCCTTTGTATCTTTTAAAATTAAACTCCTTTGAATCGATGTTTTGACGTGCTGTAAGTCCGCCAGAAGTTTTGCGACGCCGTTGAGTGGTTCTAAATACTGCTTTTTATCCCCGGGATTTGACCTGATCAACAGATCAATAACTATTCCAACACCAGCAAGCGAAGCAGCGACCTTTTCTTGTTTTTCCGCTATTCTTTCGTCTCTTTTGATGATCGTGCTATCTAAAGCCACCTTAACCTCCAAATTCAATTTTGGAGGCTCGATGAAGACAAAATTCTGCGGAGGTGATTTCTTCTCTAAAAAGTTTTTTCGTTCTTCCGCCGGAAGACCCTTTTCGCTAATCTCAAACCAAAGCGTCGCGAGATGACTGTGCACTGCCTGTGCTAGCATTCGTTCCGGTCTAAGACGTTCTCCGAACACTGCCAAAACCTCTGCTTCGAGTTCGATCTCTTGTGCATTGGCTGTCACCTCTTCTGGCTTTGCATTGATAGCGGTTGCGCCGTTCATATTGACTAGGGCACCCTCGTCCGCTTGTGCATTTAACTGTGCGACGTTTACTTCTTCGCTGGGGTTAATAGCACGCTCCTCTGGTGGGTCGAGCAAGGGAGATATCGAGTGCACTCTTACCTGTGAATCAAAATTTTCTCTTGGTGACTCGCTCCTCGAATTTCTCGCGCGATCCAGAGACGACTCGGTCCAACTGCGTCTATCGCGGTCGCGACGACTCCTATGACCCGTGTACGAAGAGCTATGTTCTCGTCGATGGGGAAGGCTACGCCTAGAGCGCTGATCTTTGTTGCGACGATTTTAAAAATGATCACGACTTCCATCGTTGCTACTATAATCTTCGCGTTAATACGCTCGCATTTGACTCTTTGAACATTTTCTTGAGAGGAATTCATCGAAACCCGACGTTTTCCTCCGTGCCATGCCGATCTCTGTATTTTTCGTGACGTGGAAAAAATTACCTCGTCACAACACCTCCCTCCCTACGAAAAAGGACGACTCAGCCGATAAAGACCGACGCCTCCCTTTCAAAGATTATTAATTCAATAAATTAATTTGAAACTATTGTTTCAAGGCACGTCACTCTCGAAAAATGCTAAAGAGTTAAATATCTGTTCTTTCAAAATCATCAAAAATAAAGTAAAAATAAACAATTACCGAGTAAACTTTCGTTCCTTCGTTCCCCTAACGAGACTCTTGTAGTTGTGCAAAATAAATAGGACAACACAAGGACGACATAATAAATAAAACGCAAACAACAAGACGTTTCACTTTTTGGGCGGACATTTGTTCTGGGAATCCCGACTTTTTATTTCCAACTTATTATATCCAGCCGGATCTACTAGGCAATTTAAAAAAAAAAAAAATTTATTGTCGAGAGGTAGAAAGAGAAGAAAAATTTTTTTATCGAGGAACAGGTAGTCGATAGTCTCTATTTTGCGTTAACCGTCACTGTCTTTCTCCGGTACTGGTACCATTCTCGACATTTTGTGCAGGTCCTGACCGTGACTCCTAATTGTCCGCACGCAAAACAAAAACCTCCCGGCCTCAGAGGATTAGGGCAATTGGGCGCTTTATGGCCCCGCTCAGCGCAGTTCCAGCACCCTAGCCACGGGGTTACTATTACACGGGGTAACTCCTCTCGGCGAACGTACCGTGGTACGACGAGTTTCCACTCAGAATCATCTCCATCGGCCATCACCCGATGAGCTACGCGACGACAGGTATAAAGTCGACCCTGTCGAACTTTATAATTAGGAAAACGACCAGGTTTTGATAATACATCCCTTAGTCTTCGGTAGTACCACGGATCGTCTGCTTCCGTTACCGGTCGCGGCGCGACACCGACAGGTAGCAAATAATTTGGTTCAGATTCATCCTTCATCAAGTTCACGATAGCTGGTTGTTCACCTTCAAACATTCGAGATAAAGCATGAGGTACGTGATTAAGCGCACCTTTACGATACTTAATCTCGAAATTATATTGAGCTAATTGCAACGCCCATCGAGCTAAACGACCTGTTGGTTCTTTTAAATTCCTCAGCCACCGTAAACTATGATGATCAGTTATTACCGTGAATGGATAACCCTCTAAATAGGCTCTAAATTTCTTTATCGCCCAAATTATTGCCAAACATTCCTGTTCCGTCGTCGTATAGTTCCTCTCGGCCGCCGAAAGTGTTCTACTAGCGTACGTGATAGGGTGTTCGATACCGTTAATGTCCTGAGTCAAAACTGCTCCTAAACCTGTTATACTCGCGTCAGTTTGTAAAACGAATGCAGCCGAAAAATCAGGACAAATTAACATAGGAGGATTTGCGAGAGCATCTTTTAATTTGTCGAACGAATCTTGTTGTTCTTTTCCCCAAACCCACAGCTGTGTCTTTTTTGTTAATTTAGTAAGGGATTCTGCTATCTCGGCAAATCGCGGAATAAATCGACGATACCACGAACTCATTCCCAAAAATCTACGTATTGTTTTTATGCTAGTAGGTACCGGAAATTCTTTAATTGGACGCGTTTTCTCCGGATCAACTTGTAAACCCTCGCTATTCACGAGAAAACCGAGATATTTAACTTCGTGGCAACAAAAATCACATTTTTCCGGATTGATTTTTAATCTGGCGCTCACGATTTTATCAAAAACGATTCTGAGCCATTTTAAATGCTCCTCAAATGTCTCGGTAACGATAATAATATCGTCTAAGTACGCGAACGTGTGAGGTTCCATTTCCGGTTCGATAATTCGATCTAATAATCGTTGAAATGTCGCGGGAGCTCCGGTAAGACCAAACGGCATTCTTTTAAATTGAAATAATCCGCGATTCGGTACCGTAAAAGCTGTTATTTCTTTTGATTGTTCATCCATCGGAATCTGATGAAACGCGGCACTAAAATCAATGGTCGAGATATATTTTGCCGAACGTAATCGATCTAAAATTTGCGACATAGTATATAATAGAGGATACGCATCTTTTTCGAAACGTCATTAACTTTACGAAAATCGAGACAAAATCGATATTTATTATTCGGTTTCTTTATCATAACAATCGGACTAGACCGATCGCTATACGATGATTATATTATATCCTCTTCTAATAATCGATCGATTTCTTCGTATATCTTTTCGCGAATAATTGGTGTTACCGGATAATATCTCTGTTCAATCGGTCTTGCATTACCGACATCAATAGTATGTTTAATTAGGTTCGTTAATCCCGGAACGGTATTCAAAAGTTTAAGCTCTTTTTTTAAAAATGATGCAAGACGGAGCTTCACTGCGATCCAATTCCGAGATTCCTAGTAATATATTAGCTTGCTCTGGACTATCGCACGATAAATAATGATATTCACGATCTGGCTCTGCACTGGAAAACCAAATACGTTTTCTGTGATTTGTCACCACGCCGAATTGATCTAAAGCATCGAGACCCTCGCGATGTTGCAATTGACAAGGAAATTCTATTTCTTCGTCGCAAAAGATTTTTTGATTATTCGCGATAGTGCTCGGACGCGGAGTAGTTCTTGGACGAGATAATCCTAAACAAGCAGCTAATAATATCATTTAATCTCCTAAAAATGTGTTGGTAATCGGCCGAGATTTTGTTCCGTTCAGCGGACTACATAAATATTCTCTAATATGCGCTGGTAATCGAAAGTCATCGAGGGAATCGGTATCTATCGGGGTTCCCCCTTCCCTCATTGGCGTTCCCCGGTCGAGTTTCCCATACACTCGTGTGGATCTCGAGTCGTGACATCTTTCGTGCCACAACGATAACAATGTTTCTGACGCGGCGCGAGACACGAGGAAGAACGATGATTTTCTCCTCCACCGAACACCGAACTACTTCGCTCGAAGAACTTTCAGCGGGTTTATTAGGAGGACGAGAATTCGACTTATTTCCTGACGACTTTTTCTGGGCATGATTTGAACGAGACGAACCGTTATTTCGAACTTTCGGAGGCGGTACGGAAGCATCGAAATTCGCTAAAGTTTTATTTTCCTCTTTCGACGAATGAGGAGGCGAGTGATACGGAAAATCGGGGTGTAACGTCCGTTCCGGTAGCGGAGGTGGTTGACGATATTTGTCGTCCTCCACACTCTACTCAATTCCTCGCGCTCGAGTCTCTAAATCATTAAAATCGCGTACCGTCCCGAATTGTATAAAATATTCCAAATTAGAATGCATATTTTTCCATACGAACATTAATTGTTCTTCGATGCATAAAACCGGCCTAACTCGTTCCATTATCAATCTCATGCACGTTAAATATACCGGAAACGGTTTATGAGCTCCTTGTGTACGTTTCGAAATTTCGTCTCTCAACGCCATCTGATAATTCGGACTACCGAAACAACTGCGCATCACGGTTTCAAGATCGGCAAACGAACGAAAACCCGCGCGATTCGTGCGGTACCACCACAACGCGGTACCGCGAAAGAAAAATTCTAAGCAGTCCAATAAATCTGTACCAGTAGCCAGAAGCATGCGTCGACCTCTCTCAATAAACAATAAAAAATTTTCGACATCTTCGCCTATTCTTCCCGAAAAATGTATGCCCTATTTACGAAGCATTTCATACGTCGAACGCATACTTGAAGCCTCCAGTAAATAATGAGAATTATGACGCGGAGACGAATGTGTTGGTAAATTAAAATCTCGAGTATTATTTTCCGTAAACTGATTTTGAATATGAAATTCTCTCGATTCTCTTCCCGACGATAACATGGCGCGAGCTTGATTTTCCGTACCGATCATATTTTCGTTTCGCATTCGTATTTCGTTTCTTAAATATTCCGTTATTCGCGCTTGCCTAGCTATAGTGCCTTCTAAGTTTTCCACGGCATTAGGATACCCCGGATGGGTATAATCGAGTGGATGGATATTTTCTCGCGTATAATGTCTCGTTTCTACCCCGCTATCCCGTAATACACGCAAAGGATGAAAATCGCACAGCTGACCGCACGAAGTCGAAGCCTGTGGCTCAGCTGTCTTCGGCACCATGCTCGACAAAGGGGTACGGGGAAACGGAAACATTTCGCCTATCTATCCAAACGAATTACGATACGAAGAACTGCGCGAAAACAAAATATAATTACGCGACCACGAATATTATTTTTCTCGCACGATGCCTCACTCACACGCTCTCCCCTCACACGTATTCTCGGAACGGCACTCGCACACGCGTCACTCGCAAACACACACATACACACACGCGTCGAGATCCCGGCACTTCTCGAAAACAACAAGACGTTAGGATGACCCGTTGGTGAGGGCGAAAACAAAGTTTGAGATTCGCGAAATTATGATGATCCGTTGATGAGGGCGAAAAACAAAATTCCTACACGCGGATTTACGTAGGCCCGTTGGTGGGGGCAAAAAACGCGACGAGAAAAAAACTTTACGTAGGCCCATTGGAGAGGGCGATCAAAACGCGACGAAAGAGAAATATTACGAAGGCCCGGTGGTTAGGGCAAAAAAAAACGCGAAGCGAAAAAAATTTATGATGGCCCGTTGGTGAGAACAAACACAACGCGCACTTTTTCATTGGCCCGTTGGTGAGGACGATACACGACACAAGCCCGTTGGTGAGGGCGATACACAATACAAGCCCGTTGGTGAGGGCACAGGATGAGAAAGGATACGATACAAATAAAAATTGCTGGAAATAAAATATCTGTCGATTTCTCGAGTCTATTATATAATTTAGTCTAATTGATAAAATAAAATTATCGTCATTCCATCACACCAATAAAAATCATATCAAATCGATAAAAGATTGTCCATGAGATAAAAATAAACAATTGAATAATTTATTGAATAACTATGACGAACAAGACAAATTAAATGAGACTCTTTTTTTTCAATTTACTTATTTAACTATAATCTGTCATTTAAATATGACATTAAATAGTTTTGCTGTTGGTTATAAACAATGTAGTGGGTGCAGTGGCGTGTACAGTAAGGAGTAGCTAAGATGATGCATCCAGTGATGCACGCTAATCTATTTATGTGTGTTTATTCCGTGCGGAAGCGTTCGCGTAAGTCCAGTGGCTTGTATTTTTTTAGTCTTCTATAGATTGTGCTACTGTTCTGATTGGGTCTATTCCGAGGTTTTGGTGTAGCCTGGCGTTGGTGACGAACCAGGGAGCGTTTGCCATGATGCGGAGCGTCTTGGCTTGGAACCTTTGGAGGATTTCGATGTTCGAGTTGCTCGCAGTTCCCCAGAGTTGTATACCGTACGTTCAGATGGGTCGAAGTATGGTTTTGTAGATCAGTAACTTGTTGTGAAGTGATAGCTTTGATTTTCTTCCGATGAGCCAGTAACTTGTCGTGAAGTGATAGCTTTGATTTTCTTCCGATGAGCCAGTACATTTGTTTAACGTTACAGTCTAGTGCCTTTCTTTTATTTTTGATGTGGCTCGTCCAAGTTAGCCTTTGATCGAGATCCATTCCCAGGTATTTTACTTCGTTGACGACAGGAAGGGTTTGTCTATTTAGCGATACCGTCGGGCAGTTCTTCTTTTCATCGTGAAAGTGATGTGTACCGATTTTGTGTCACTGGCCTTTATTCTCCATCTTGTTAGCCATTTTTGTACGTTCTTTAGTTCCTTCTTGAGCATTCTCGATGCAGTGTGCGCGTTTTCGTGGACGGCTAGGACAGCTGTATCGTCAGCGAAGGTGGCTACTGTGACGTTGTTGTTATTACCCACAAGGAGGTTGGCTGTGAACGAGGTGTAAAGAAATGGGCCTAGGACACTCCCTTGGGGCACACCTGATCGTATGTAGTGGAATTGGGAGAATTCTGTTCCATGTCTCACCTGAAATTTTCGATTCCTCAAGTACGATTTCAAGAGTAGATAGTATTGCGGAATGATTTCTTTGATCTTGCACAGTAGACCCAAGTGCCACACTTTATCGAAGGCCTGCTGTATGTCTAAGAATACTGCTGAACAGTATTTTTTTCTCTCGAGCGCATTAGCTAACGTATTATATACTCTATTTACTTGTTCTATCGTCGCATTTGCGTGTTTGTTTCTGTGTGAATACTGGGTTGTATACTGTGAGTTCGATGTTTTCTTGGATAATTTTGTTCTCGTGGTCCTTACCTATGCCAATGCGGTTCCTGTGCGGTGGAATTTCTCTTCTCGAGAATGTCTTGGTAGACAGGACAGCCTTTATAATTTGCTGGGTGGTTTCCATCACAGTGTACGCATTATGCAGGTATCTTTCTTTGTTTGTCGCAGGACGATGTGATGTGGTCTTGTCCACATTTAACGCACTTGTATTGTCTGCGGCAGTACGCTTTGGTATGCCCATATCGCTGACAGCGAATACACTGCGCGATCGCTGTATTTTTTTGGGGGTTCAACTTCGATTTTAGCATTGACTAGAAGATTGATTTTATAGATCTTTTATTATTCGACATGAGCTCCAAGTCTACGAAGAAGAGAGACAGTGGTTCTTTCGTTTTTCTACTTCGAATATTTGTAATGTTACACACCTGATGTCCTAGTTCGTCGATCGCTTTTTTTATGTCTTCGAGCGGCGTTGAGGGATGCAATTATCGTAGGACGACTCTATATGCGCGCTGTTGTTTCAACTGGTACGTATGATAAGATGCACTTTGCTCCTCGAGAATCTGTACGATTTTCCTATACGCATCCGCATATTGAGCCATTATTTTCATTAGTCCGTCGGTGTTGATGGTTTTGTATGTATAGTCGCTCCTGTTGACAGCTCTCTCAAAATTTTTCTCTAAGTCAACGATAGATTTCATGTCTGAGATAAATATCGGCGGCGGTTTTATAATTTCCACGCTTGTGTGTACCGTGTAGTTATCAATCCGGCTCGTATTTTGGTTGTCATGTTGTGATTCAGTCTCATTGCCAAGGGCTGTAAATCTATTATTGTTCGAGATTGAGTTTCTCTCTTTGTCCGAGCTCTCCGGAGTGCTCGCTCTTCGTGGACGTTTTCTACTAGGCACTACTTGCCATATTGGTGATTTATTACCTTGGCTGTAAGTGTTATTGTATCGTGACAGTATAATTTAATTAAGTTAAATTCCGGGCCGAGCTGTGATAAGGGGTTCGCGTTGACTTATCGTAAACTCCACATTTGGATACCGCAAAGGGTCCGGTGCATCCATGGAGTCTTCTTCCATAGTCTGATCCATGTCTCCTACGCCGTCCGCGTCTCTCCCGTTTTCGCCGCTCATGCGGCTGTGTGGTAGATAGGACCACTTCACTATAATCCAGTATTCACTATTGTAATCACCTCACAAACACTTCACAAACACCTCGTGTGTATGCGTGTAACCGATAGAGCTGTTCGTAAACACGTTCGTCTTCGACGGTGGTTCAAGCTCGACTCCAAATGAGGCTCGACAAATATTTTTCTCCAGTCACAATGACGAAATTATACCGAGCTGAGCGCTAGCTCGTAGCAAGGTCAGATCACAAGAAGAGAGAAAAAAATGTTTGCTATTCACTACTTCTCGAATTATCGAAATCAATCTTCAATAAAAACTTGCAAGATTATCTCTTTTCTCGTTCGTATCCATTCTTCAATCCCGATATTCCTCGATAAATTTCGAGAATACTTTTCTTTTCAGCACACGAGAACTTGGTGGCAAAAATTGCGGAACGATTCGAGACTTGTCTCACGAGACAGTGAGCCGTTACACAGTACGCGGTATACGCGAGAACAGCGCCAATCTTTTCGGCAAATTACGCATAGTGGCGCTAATAAGTAGTCCGTGCGCGAAGTCCTCGCGGAGCGAGTATCAAGGCTACAACAACACTAACACAAAAACATGCAACACACTGACGACTCGTATCGACAAGTTTCGAGCTCTTTCGAGAATAATACGAAATAAAATGCGATACGAGCGAAAAATACAGAAGTCAGAATACGAAATTTGACGGGTAACATCTGATCTAACGTATTATTTTCTCGAGATAATTAAAATCGGAATAAAAAAAATTTTCGATAGATTATCCCTCGAGAAATTTTTATTCTTTTTCATTCAACCCGAATATTAACCTGACTCTAATAATTATCGAAAATAAATAACTTCACGAAAAAAAATAAGAAAAACTTTAATACTGTAATTTCTGTGAATCATTCGACAAATAACCACCACGTTTTAATAACGTGGCCCCATATTGGGCGTTAAAATTTGTAACGACTTTTCTCCCGAATCGCACAAAATATCTCGATCTAGATTAATTCTGGACGCCAGTTTAAGATAAATCCTAAACAAATTTTATTTGAATTAATCCAGAACGAGAATTAAGGATTTTCCCGGTCGTAGCTGTAGAGAATCAAGTTGGTAGAGGGGCGGGATTATGTTAAAAATACGAAATAAATTCACAGTAATTAACAAGAAATCCGGAATTATAAGTTTTAATTTATTAAACGAAATGAATTGGAGAAATGAAATATTGAACAGTTTATTAGTTTTTGGTTCCGGAAAAATATTATAATAAACTCGTTTTTTTTATCGAAAATTAAGAATTACACTTTCTTGGCGTGTCACGAAAATTACGGTGCGAAATATAAAAAAGATTAGCCGAAATATAAAAGACAATCTGACTTTAATCGTTTCCGTCATAATTTGTATTCTATAACAATTATATTTTAAGGATTCCTATTCAATCGAGAATTATACAATTAGAAAATTCAAGAGACTCACTCGAGAAATTTCTTTATTTCAAAATGATTGAACTTGGATGTTTCTTCTTCAGAATTTTTCTGACTCTAAGGACTCTCGTCGAACGAATAAAAAATCACAAGCGAATTCCTCTCGGCAATTCTAAATAATCTCAACAGGAAAAAAAAAACGGCAGTTTTTATACCGTGAATAAACGTTATTTGAATTTCTTTTCAAACGCGAACGTACCCCGAAACAATATCGCTCATTTAATACGATAATTCGTCAATTTTTTAAGATCTCTTTTTACACTAAACAAAATCACAAAACGAAAATAAAAGCGAGATGACGTCTCACCGCTACGGTTATAGAAGATGGAAATCCGGAAAAAGACCACGGATGATTCCTCTCGATAATTCCGACTACGTCGATTTCTTGGAAGGGTTGGCGACGGCTCGTCAGAAAACGTCAGGTTCCGTTGAGGTTCGATACGAAAAGTCCCCGAACGATTATGGAAACGCGTTTTTATAGATTTTAGGTCCTAACCCCCCACCCTTCGCCTACTCATGGAATCTAGAATTTTCTCGAAGATTCTCGAACTCCACCCCTTTCTTTTTTCCGCAAATTCAAATTTTCGGTTGCGGGGCGCTGACGACTGTTGATTCGTGTCAGCCGAGACTTCCCGAAGATTCCCGATGCTGATAAACGCACCTCGCGAGATTGGACAGCTCCGGGTGAGGGCTTTGAGCTAGCGACCCCTCTCTCTTTCGACATGATTCTCGCGTTCCATCGATGACAACTCCTTGACGACCTATGCCTTCCCTTACGATGACATGACGAAAATAGTGACGACCAGAATATTCTCGATGTGTTGATTTCGTGTTCTCGATTATGAGTAACCGCCGCTCGCTCGTACAAAATCAAATAATAAAAATAAAATAAAATTTATACAGAGAAATACGCTCGCATGTGACTCCTCGAACATTTTCTCGAGAGGAATTCGCCGAAACCCGACGTTTTTCTCCATGTCGTGCCAACCTCTGTATTTTTCGTGACGTGGACAAAATTACCACGTCACAGTACATATCGAGTCGTGCGAAAAAAAAACACAGGGCCGGTTATAAGTTCCTTGTAACCTTAAATACTTACTGCGCCTGCTGTTGTGTTTTTCCTCTCTTTGTTTTAAAATTTGTTTTTCCAACCATTCTACTCGATTTCGCAGTCTTTCTTGATCCTCGCTGTCCAACGAGCGATGTCTGCGTTTTCTTTTTCCCATTCCTTATTCATTTATTCATTTTTTTATTTTTTTGAATTTCTAAATATGGCTTGTGACGTGATCGGTACAAAGAAGAAGAATGAGTAGCGTATCGAAATATACACAGGACAAGACCGAAACAAAAGAGAAAAAAAAGAGAAATTAACTACAAAAATTGTGGCGACATCGGCGCATAGTAGAGGCACTCCAATATGATCTCGAGGAAGAGGCGCGTACCTAAAACAATTTGTTATTTGTAACCACGTTCGTTGACAAAATAATAAAAATGTCAGCACGATGGCAAAAATGGGCTGACATTTTCATTTTTTCGATCGGACGAACGATGTGGAAAAATTTGCAGCGATCTGTCACGCACTCACGGTTGCGATATAATGACTGATCCATGTTCTTGAAAACATAGATGGTGCTTCAGTTGAACTGGCAAAAAAACGAATTTCTTAATCTACAGCATTATTTTAATAGAATATTTATTAAATTACGACAATTATATATTTCGGTCAATATGGTGACATTGTTAATTATTATGTATGGGCAGATCCATTACTTTTCGACGAAAGTGTGCACGCTTAGGTCAGCGATTTTGATGCTGATTTTTTTCCTTGAAAGTACACCAGAAAAGGAGATGATCCTGAAAATTTGAGCCCGATTCGATCAAACCCGGCCATTGGAGAATTTTTTGAAATTTCACAAAAGTCAGTTTTTTCATCATTTTCAAAAATTTGTATTTCAGCCACTATATCACTTAGAGATTTCGTTCACGCGGCATTCTTTTCGGTGAACGTCCTACTTTTAAGAAAAAAATATAAATTAGTGATAAACCTAAATCTGGCTAAGTTGGAAGCTATCAACTAAACCACTGAATCGCTAAAATTTTACCTGTTTTTAAAATTCTCCCAAACCTACCGGTTGCCAAAGGGAGGGACTAATGATGGGTGTTTTTTTGTGAGGGTGTATTCTGTTGATATCTGCCCTAATTTTCCCCGATTGCTTCGATTTCGTCAATGTAAAGCCATCCAAAGATGATCGATTTTTGAAAAATCGCTATGTTTAGATAGCTGTAATTTTTTTCTCCCAACTTCGATTTGCTTGAAATTCACAGGAAAGTTGCTTTGAAGTGTCCCAAAGGAGACACTTCCCCTGAAAATTTCAACTAGGGAATCGAGCTTGGATCCGTGTAATGAATTTTCGAAAATCCCGAAAATTGCACTGTAATAAATACTTCTTGCAAATAATATTTCATACGTCAAATGAATTATTGATTTTTCTATAGTCAGAAATGAAATACCTAATTTGACTATTTCATGTTATTGTTCTTACTAATTATTCGAGTGGCGCATGAAATAAATATTCCGCGTTTAAGAGCGCTGCGATCATACTAACATTGTTTGAATTTATGTTAGAGGTGGCGCTGAAGTTATTGTATCAAGTAATTCATCCGTATGGTGGCGTGACTGAGGTACCTGTGTGGCGCCCCTGCCGCCAGCGGAAAAAAACGTTACTCGAACGTTCTCGAAAAAATGTTTGGCTCACACCGTACCACGACCAGGTTTTAGCACATTGCGGTGGCATGATCCTGAATCATATGATCACGTAAACAATTTCTCCACTGTGCCCATAGCTTTCAGAGGAATTAAATAAATTGAGCGAGAGTGTTTAACCATATTGAAAATTGAAAGAATGGAGACGTGTTGCATTGGGTTATTAACAGAATCGGTGTGTCATCTAGAGACATTTTCTGAAAACAAAACATCGCATCATTTAAGTGAACTAAGTGAAGAAGATATCCTCCTTTCAAAATGCAGGTTACAAGCCGAACGATTGTGTTACGTGCGGAGCGGCGCGCACGTGTTAGTCAATCCGTTTGCGAGAAGCGCAAACGGTTTATATTTATTTTTATGTGGGTACGCTCGGATCTCGTCCTATACAGGGCGATCCTGGAGTTTGGGTTTGTCAGGAATAATAATCTTAGAATGAATTACAAAACAATCCGGCCAATTTATTATGGAATTGACTGTAGCGTGGAGACGAGAGGAGCTATGAAGACTCTCGTGTTCGCGCTACAGGAAGATACACAATTTACTTACTCGTCGTCGAATGAGTTCAGCAACGCGTTGCCGACGGATCGCAGTTTATTTGCTTACAAATTAAAGGCACACATCTTTCTCTCATTCAAACATTCCTGCACTCTATTACAACGTAATTCGCTCACTCTTATGCACACATTCACAATTATTCTACACGACACTTAGAACTACACGACGCGATAGAGTTCGTGGCTTGACGTTGGTCTCGATTATCTATTTTGTAAATATTAATAGCGGGAACACACTGTAAAAATTTTCTGTATGAAAATTAATATACATGTATAGGAAGTTTTTATGCAATTACCATGTATGAAAGTTCAAACGCGATTTTGAAAATTAAATACGTCGAATCGTGAAAATGAAAGTTTTGTATAAAAATATTACTATACTTTGGTGTTTGTGATTTTACATACATGTGAAGCAATTTCAATTTCCACTTCTATTGAAATAAATAAACGCTCGTTAATATTAACGTACAGAAGTATATTAAATTCAATATAATTTTGTATTAATTTCAATCGAAAAATTGAGTATTCTAATGTATATTTGTATATTAATTTTCAGAATTAACGTATGTCATCAATGTACTATATAATGTTTTCACGATACTCATTGATATGAAATTTCTACAACTTTTTCATGAAAATTGAGAACTTTGTCTCAAAAGTACATACAAATGTATATCAATTTTCATCCACCCACGAGTAGATTCCAATGAAAAAAACCGTAAATTTCATATACTTTCGTCTTAGAATTTTCAAAGCCAAGCCCATATTATTCAGGTATCGTGTGACGCTTTCGTGTGACTTATGGCGTTGATATTTCAATTGCATAATCACCGCGATGTATATTGATAATCAACATGCATGGATGTGGATTTTAAATAACAAAAAATTACTGATTATTTTTAATAGTAGTACGTTTATTTAATCAACTTACACTACCCGTCAAAAGTTTCCGGACAAAATTGCGAAAAAGTGTCGGAGCCATTTTTGATGTCATTTTTTTAGCAGTATAGATAAACAAATTTAATAAACGGCATTTTGAAGGAAAGGAATTCCTCTTCAGTTTGCTTTTTTTGAAAATGTTGTACGATTTTTTTTACGTCCGCTACATTGTTTTGAACACGACCGTTTTCCACCTTTTTTTTTAAGGTTTGCAGTTGGACCGCGTTTCGAGAAAAAAAATTTTTTCGAGTTCTTTCCGACCGGAACCTTAACGGGGATAGCGAAAACTTCAATTTCGTTTTTTAAAAAGTTCTGTACGATTTTTTTTCATGTAGTTATCTCATTTTTAGCGAAAAAAAGCAAAATTTGGAATATGCCACATAACACGAAAACTAGTGAGTTTTTCAAAAAACCTCAAGAGGGTAAAAATATCAGTTTGGTTTGGCCAAATTCATCAGAATTTTTATTGAATTTTTTCTCAAAATTTTTTTTTCCGACTGATTTCAGTCAAAATTCTGAAAATTTGATCGCGTTTACTTGTTAAATATGGGGTTTTTGATAAAATTTCAAGATAGAAAAAAGTTTTGTTTTTCAATTCTGAAGACATCAGAATTTTTTCAAATTTTTTTTCGAAATTATTTTTTTCAATTTGCAAAAAAAAGTTAGAAACAAAATGTCGAAAAAAAATTTGAAAAAATTCTGATGTCTTCAGAATTGAAAAACAAAACTTTTTTTTATCTTGAAATTTTATCAAAAACCCCATATTTAACAAGTAATCGCGATAAAATTTTCAGAATTTTGAGTGCAATCAGTCGGGAAAAAAAATTTTGAGCAAAAATTTGGAAAAAATTCTGATGAATTTGGCCAAACCAAACTCATTTTTTTACCCTCTTGAGGTTTTTTGAAAAACTCACTAGTTTTCGTGTTATGTGGCATATTCCAAATTTTGCTTTTTTCCGCTAAAAATGAGATAACTACATGAAAAAAAATCGTACAGAACTTTTCAAAAAACGAAATTGAAGTTTTCGCTGTCCCTGTTAAGGTTCTGGTCGCAAAGAAGTCGAAAATTTTTTTTTTCTCAAAACGCGGTCCAACTGTAATTCTTAAAAAAAAAGGTGGAAAACGGTCATGTTCAAAACAATGTAGCGGACGTAAAAAAAATCGTACAACATTTTCAAAAAAAGCATACTAAAGAGGAATTCCTTCCCTTCAAAATGCCGTTTATTAAATTTGTTTATCTGTACTGCTGAAAAAATGACATCAAAAATGGCTCCGACACTTTTTCGCAATTTTCTCCGGAAACTTTTGACGGGTAGTGTATATTCCAAGAAATTCTTTTAATTTCAATCGTTCTTGAAAGCTTCTATGGCAGTAGCCAATTTCATAACGGCACCATCATAAGAAAGCGCCTTTCTTTTCTTGGTGTCCTTACGCTTATGGCCACCTTTCGGGTTTATTTGAAGTAGAACTCTGAAAATATATAACAGAAATATATAGACTTAGTATGTTTATAGTTTTGATTGATCCCGAAGTAAGTTAAACCTCGATGAAACCACTACATGAAATCATATGTTACCTTTGAATAAACTCCAAACTTTTTTGTATTTCAGGTAAGTATACGTAGCCAAATACGTAATAGGCTAAAAAAGTGGTTAGGAATCCGTCAAGTACGCCACGGGCGCTGACGAATACTTTTTCTTCCAAAACAACGTCACACTTCGCATTCAGGTCGAATAGTGATTTCCCTATGAAATAAAGAAACATGAAATTTATCATTAATGTTTCAAAATTTTTCAAATTGCTAAAAATTCGTTCTGCATTTTGTATGCTGTTTTGTTAACTTGCCTCTAATAATCAAGATCGGCGAGTCCTGCTTTGCATGCTGATGAATTTCGCTGCTTTCTACGTCCTCCTGCAAACAGAGTGGAGCATGTATAGTTTAAAAACTAAAAACTTTTTAAAAAGTAAAAAAAGAACGCCAAGTATTAAAAGACGCGACCATGCCGGTATCGTCTACGCGTTGAGAAACGCGAACGAGAGAGAACGCGCCATGCCGAGGAAGAGGGAACGCGCAGCCGCGTGCTGTCTCTCTCACTCAGCGGCGCGCGAGAAGTGGGGGTAGCCTCGTTCAGCGGGAACTGGGCGAAGAAGACGGGACAAATGTCACGTTTCACGCAAAGGACGTAAGTCCAACGTAAACAAACGCTCATTACGCCTTTCTGACTCCAAGGGACAGAAGTTCCCAAAACATTCGATTTTAATTCACAAAATTATGATATCTCGAGATTGGCTGAACGGATTTACTTGCAACAAGGACCAATAGAAAGAGAAAAATCGGAAAAAAATCGTTACCGATATTCAGAATTTTTACGTAAACGGTTCGACCGTGAGAGCGATTCGAAAACTTTATGACGTCATAAAACCGGCATATTCGAGTATATCAGAGTGCGGCAGGGCTCGCGCTGGCATTTTTTCTTTTAATACTTGGCGTCGAGCCGCTACCGCGTCTCTGGATCAGCAACACAGAGCCATGCGTCAAACATCAATTTCGAAAACGTATGTTTTCGAAATTGATGTTTGATGAAGGACGCATAGCATTACCTTAAATCATGCTCTAAAAATGTCAAAAGAAATGCTCAATTTTCTATAGGTATGCAAGAAATCTCAATCCCTTTCTAAAAAATATTCTTTCATTCTAGAATCTAGAATGGGTGCTGGCAATAGACAGTATATATAACAGTTACCGGAGATTAGGATGTTGAAATTTTTTATAAATCAATATACAATCTATCACGAGTAGAACTTTTTTGTACAATTAACGAAACTACAATTGAATTAATGAAAATAAACATATAACATAATAAGTATCAATCAGTGAATCAATATCGTTAGCATAGATTTTGAGATTTTCAATGAATTCTTTTAAATTGATCAAAATCAATAGTAAAAAAAATTATGGCACTTACAGATATGATTTTGAATAGGAATTGAGGAACTTCTTTCAACTGTTGGACTATCAATGGGAAGATTACTGCCAGTAGAGCGATATCATTTTTTGCAGCTGTACTTGAAGACTTTGCATCGTTGATCAGTTCGAGTACTTCATTCCATGAATTTTTTGGTTTCTCTTCGCTGGCGTTTTTGACCTGTCGGACCTTGAGTAGATTCGATTTTGCGGTGAAGGTGACGAATTTTCGCAGTGGTTTGGCATTTCCATTCAAACTTTTCTCCCATGTTGTTTCGACCGATTTTCCGAGCAGGCGAGAAGCATGGTTTATGATGTATTTTGAATCTTGAAAATACGGCCAAGCCTTCAACAAATGAACGAGATCTCTCGTATTTTTATTTATATCGACTCTCTGTGTCGGGTATGTATCGTCCATCAATTGAACAATTTTTTTATCATCTTTTTCATTTTTTTCAAAAAACTGAATGAGTTGCGACTTTTTCTCTAACTGCGATGTTGCGGTTTCCGATGCTGGCAAAAGTGGTTGGTAATCCGTGCAACCGTACTCATCTTGTCTTCGTGATTTTATGTTTTCGGGATTAGGATCATCAACTGCGCTTTTGTCACTGAGCCGAAGTGCGGCGCGTCTTTTCGACTCTTTATCTATTTTGCGATAGTTCACCGCGTTATAGATCTGCTGCCTCAAACTTTCCATCCCGGACCCGACAACTTCATGGTTGATTAAGTCGCTAAAGGTTTTTGGATATTTCTCTACAATTATTTTAGCGATTCTTTCTGATGTTTTTCGCGAGAAATCTTTTAGATCTTGTCACATGTAGTCTGCGATACTAGCTACCATCGCTCGTCTGTCAGTTTCGAAAGCTCGTTGACCGTTATCACAACATTCAGTTAGACGTTTTGAAAATTTTTTCCATATATTGCTTCCCAATTCTTCTACGGGGTGTGACAACGAATTTGTATCATCGCGACACTCTTGCATGTGTGATGTTAAAGTCACTCCCGCAGCTTCGGTGTTCGCTACAGCCTTGTTTTCGATCGCCGGTTGCCACGATGAATCTTCCGGCAACAAGATTAGCGTCACGTCAGTACCGGACTTTTTTCCAACTTCTAACAGAATTTCGTCCTCATCAATTTCTGTTCCGTCGTCTTCTAATGCTATCTAAATAGATATCGTAAAAAATTTAATAAGTTAATTGAATCAATGAATATTTAAATATTACGTCAAATATTTAAAAAAAGTAACGTGAAAGAATGTCTCATAATAAAAAAATAAAAAAACAGCAACATTCATATAGTGAATTTACACCAACCAATAACCAAAAAGCTTAAATTTAAAAAAAGCAATATTTTTACGTACGATCATCCAAAATATTTCTCCGAATAATGCGTAAATCTATCATGCAATACAGAAATATTCAAATACCGAAATTGTAAAAAGAAATAATTTTTTAACCTTGTACCCGCTGTCACTGATTTTTAATTTAATTAGTGATTTCTCAATTAGCTCGGTTAGCGTGGCTGCTTTAATCATCACTTTCTTCGAGCGATCAGTAGAGCATACTTTGAACAATGACATATTTAAGCAGGCTGTGAATAAAACAATAGGAACAACAAAAAATCAGAAAAGATATCAGCAAACCAAAAAAAAGTACAAACAAAAGTAAAACATTCCTGACACTATTATTGTCAACTTGCAGTGCATTTCTACCACTTATCAAATACGATTTATTGTCATTTTATGCTTCCCATTGAAACTGACCTCAAGTGTGAGTCCCAGTTTCACATGGAGCGTGCAACCAATCCATAGTTTGGTTTCACACATCTAGCAGTCCCAATGTTATATACGAACAGCTTCTCCGTACTTGATAAATCATTGAAAGGTAAACATTCAAATCTAACACACTTGCCTATTTGATAAGCCCGAAGGAAAGGAATGAAATGGGTCTCTAATACTTCAAATACCATGAATACATTCTGTTCGTCGCTCAATAAAATACAAACTTTCCCTATTTCGATACTGTATTCATAGCCTTTTTGCCGAATGACTAAACAATCTTCTTTCCTATACACAACGCCTTTAACTATTACCTCAGTACATTCCTGGATATTATCGGACAGATTTATTTTCCCCACTGCTGTTTGAATATCATCATGATAAATCCATTTCGAAAAATTCAAGATTCCCTTCATCTCAATTTCCGGTCTAATATCAGCGCCGAATCGAAGATAACTTTGATACAGCTCATGTTTTTCACTCAAAGATTTTGTAACGTTTATATAATTTCGACTGTATCTAAGAACTCGTTTAAAATATGAATGCTTACTTTCGAAGCGCAGCGTCCAAACTTTCATTAATGGGCCAAACTTTAAAATTAATTCGGGGTAATGCCGCAAATAGTGATGTTTAGGACGAAGTTTGGAACCCATTTTTTTTTCTCAAGACGATATATTCATCTATAATCACTTGTAGGTGAGGTATTCCACGTCAAACCGGCGGACTTTTTCCCTGCCCCTCGCCGATTTGGTTAATTATTTTTTATATGATTATATGAAGTCTAAAAGACACCCTGGAATTTTTTCAGATTTTTCTGAAGAGTCATTTTCAAAAAAAAAAAAAAAACATCCAAAAAAGTCCAAAAAAAAGCCCCATTTTAAAAATCTGAAAAAATTCCTAAAAATCGCTGATTATATGCCAAACACCTTGAGCTACCGCCCGTAGTGGAAGTACGATTTTTTCTGGGTGTTAATCGGCTAATAACGTTGAAAAAATTCAAAAAATGCCGAAAAACACGTACTCTGACCCAATAGTTGAATATTTTCGTACCCAAAAATTTTTTTTGGCTTAAAAAAATTTTTTTGAATTTTTTAAGCCAAAAATTTTTTTTGTCTTAAAAAAAAATTTTTTTGTCTTAAAAAAAAATTTTTTGTCTTAAAAAAAAATTTTTTTGGCTTGAAAAAAATTTTTTGAATTTTTTAAGCCAAAAATTTTTTTTGGCTTAAAGAAAATTTTTGGGTACGAAAATATTCAACTATTGAGACGGAGGAAGTGTTTTTCGGCATTTTTTGAATTTTTTCAACGTTATTAGCCGATTAACACCCAGAAAAAATCGTACTTCCACTACGGGCGGTAGCTCAAAGTGTTTGGCATATAATCAGCGATTTTTAGGAATTTTTTCAGATTTTTAAAATGGGGCTTTTTTTTGGACTTTTTTGGATGTTTTTTTTTTTTTTCGAAAATGACTCTTCAGAAAAATCTGAAAAAATTCCAGGGTGTCTTTTAGACTTCGTATAATCATATAAAAAATAATTAACCAAATCGGCGAGGGTCAGGGAAAAATTCCGCCGGTTTGACGTGGAATACCTCAGGTACAATACGCAGGACTTATGAATGATATGAGCCGAGACTATTTGAACGATTTCGTTGAGAAGAAGGATAGTCAACCATACTTCATTCATACCATCACGAATTATATCTTCTACCAGCAGCGGAAAAAGTTTGATGAAAATAAAAATTTGCCACGCCCCACCAACAATTCTCTTTTTCTTTTGCGAAACTGGACATGGCTTGTCTCTCATGTCTTGATTGGAATAACCGAAAGCTTGAATACGTTCATTCAAAAGTGAGAACGAAAACCATTCTTCCTTGACGAGATAGTCGATATAAATTTTCAAGTCATATGCAGCTACTCCTTCTAACAAATCGTGACCGAGACAAGGCGGCAATCCGGGATCACAAACGTGAAAATTACTCAATTCGTTGAACTTCGAATTGAATTTTATTCCCTGGTAGTGATCTTTATCTTTTTTTTTGTTCATCGCGTCGTTGTAATTTTGAATCGTTCTTCGTTCGTACATCATGGATTGAACAATGTCATTATCGAATTCGTTTCGCGTAATTAAACAATATCTGCAAAAATATGTTGCGCAGCTGAAATTTTCGACGAAACCACCAAGTGAATGGCTTCCTAGATTGTCACCCGCGATAAAAACGAGCGACGCTTTAATTCGTTCCCCTGCTATCTCGAGTCCTTCTGTTTCTAGAATTTTCAGATCATCGATAATTTTCCCATATACTTGGTCATGATTAAAATCTTTTTCCTTGCATAGGGCAATCAGTTTTATCGAATTTACATGCGAGCGTAAATGTTCCGGAAGATTACCGATTCCTAAATATATTCCAACGAGCTTGTATCGATGAACAGCAGTTCCGATCGGGTTCACAACTTCGAATGCATCTTGATACAAAATTAACTGTAAAGCGTTCGGATTTTGTTGAAAAAAACCAGAATCTCTGAATGCGGATCCATCAGTGAAATCTTTAAGAATATCCCCTTTAGAAATTTGCCAATTTCTGCATAGCTCATTGCTAAGAGATTTGTCCGCGAAGAGTTCTTTCAAAGTTTTTAAAATATAGGAACATAGTGAAAAAACACTTTTCTTCTGTGATCAACGCTCAACATTACCTCAATAGGTTCTACGAAAGCACAGTGTCTTTTGTAAAAATGTTTCCGTTTGAAATCAGTATTTAATTTTGTAATCGAAATAAGGAAAGGGTCATCCTTTAAGACTTGATCGACAATAGAATCAATTTCATCAGAACAAAGATTTGCTTCCCGTATGGATGTCTTCAAATTGAATTTCACTGTTACTTGGCTTTGTTCATACGCATTCAACATACTGAGGACAATAGTTTGGAGGGTCGATACTGGCACAAGTAATTGAGATTCTAATTTTAAAAACATTTGTGCTACATTCAGATGATATAGATCGTTCGAATTTATGTGCGATGTACCGTTGCTTATCAGATCACCCGAGTTTGGTGAAAAGTAGTCCTCGATCGATTTCGACTGTTCATCGATGCAGCTTTCATTCATAGTCGAATTTTCGTAGCCCGATACAGAAATTTCAATAGCGGGGCTTGAATTAGTACAAACGACAGTATTTTTGTGTTTTTTAGACAAATGTCCAGTGAACGAATTCAAAACATCGTATTTCTTATAACAATCGCGAAAAGGACACTTAATTTTTTCTTTCTGACGAATATGTGATTTCAAATGCTTAATCATTGCTTGACTCGAATCAAATTCTTGCGAGCATAAAGGCTTCGAGCAGATAAATTTTGTATTTGAAGTTTTAGAGATAGAGGGGTTATTAGATGTTGCCCCTTCTGAAAGAACGGCATGTTTTCGAAACAAATGCGACCGAAAGGAACTTTCCACACGAAATGCCATTTTACATCCATCGTAACCGCAATGAAAATCATTGGTTATATTTGAATGGAATTTTTGATGATTCAAGTACGGAGCTAGTTGGTGGGACTGAAAGTCACAAAAATGACATACGAACATCATGTCTGGAAAAAAATTAAATACCTTGATTACGATAATTAAGTTTGCTTTTACCTCAATGAATTGAATATTAATTAAAAAGTTTAATGACAAAGATTATTGTGCGAAAGTAAGCAATGAATCATGATGAGAAAACTTTGTTAATCGTGTAACGTATGTGTCGGGAATATGTATTGGTCGGTATACTGGATGAATAAATCTCAGTTATTCATTTTTGTATACCGTGATAGAATTACATATATCAGTGAAGGAAATTGTGTTTTATCACAGGAAAAGTATATCAATCAATATTGAAAATATAAAAAACTCAATGCTTTGATTGATTCTTTTGTGAATGATAAATTTGTCATCAATAGAAAGCTGTGAAATCAATAGAAAGGAACATCAGTGAGCGTGATCACCTTACCGTAGGAACTCTGAATTAATTGATACACAAAATGAAGCAATCGCAGTGGCAACCTCTCATGCACTATGGAGGGATTCTCCGTCAACTCGGCCACTTTTTTTTCGACCATTTTAGATCTGCCTCATAATTGATTCCATCAAAGTACTACTATAAGGCAAGCCATTTGAATTTTTTCAGATTTTTAAATCCATTATTTTAGAAAATGCCGTATTTTTTCTAAATGAATATATCCCGGAAACTTGAAGTAACTGAAAAAAAGTTTCTATACATAAAAGTTGTAGTTTTGTGTTAGTTTTCGAGCGGACGACTTGAAATAATTTTTACGTTCAGTTAACACTGAGTTTTTACCAAAAAAAGGAAAAATTATTTTTTAATTCAAAAACGGCCATTTTTTTTTGGCTGAAAAAATTACAAAGTCTTTCAGTATGTCTGGCGATATCACAAAAAAATTGCCAGAGTGGCACGGATTGAAGTTCGGGTATAAAAAATTAATTTGTGTGATTTTTTTTTTTTCACCCTAGAGCCGCGATTCTCAGTTTTGTCTCATAAATGGCCCAATTTCAGTATTACTTAAAAACACTCTTCGTGAATTTTTTGAGATTTTTAAAAGCAATATTTTAGAAGATACTGAATTAATTTCTTTTTTTCTTATTGATTTTGGAATACTTTTGAGAGGCGTGTATGCGTGTGCGCGTGCGAGACTGCAGAGATCAGGTCTCCATAGTTCGTCACTCCTACGGTAGTTACAGACTCCAAACCCTCTCTACAGTCTATGCGTGCGTATGGAGGTAGCGCTGGACAGTCGCTTTTGCATCACAGGTCAGAACTTGAATCTCGACACTCTCAAAAAATTATTCACGGTGCTTTCGACGTTTTATGTTCACAACGGAATTCTCACATTTTTCCGTGGTTGATTCCCTCAGGGGTCTCTTTTTCTCTTTCGGATACACGGTGAAATCTGTAGCGAATGAGTATTGTTTCAAGAGAAGCTGTTGTCCGTCTCTAGGAATAACTGAATGTATCTTCAATGTACCGGGAATCGTCTTAGCTGCTTGAAATCTTTTACTGAGGAACTCTGCGATATTCTCGTGGGAATCCTTCGTGCTGAATGCGATGCACGTATTTATCAATGTTTTCTTGGCCCATCGAAAAAGAGCCAACGGTGTAAGAATTTGATGTTCAGCTGATGTAACCTGAAGGCTAGCACGTGCGGCAAGTCTTTTCAAATTACCACCGATTCCATCACACGCGCTTTTCCCGTGGGCGGTGCAGAAAAAATGCCATTCTGCGGTGAGATCAAAATCTTTCTCGTGGTACAAGAGATTGATGAAGTTGGACCGGTTTTTGTAGTGTTGACCGGCACCATCCGTAACATAAATTAAGTTCGTAGGGTTATAATGGGCCTTCAGATGATCCGTGATAATTCTCTGATAAGCGTACACAGCTACCGTGTTATGTTGCAAATCGTCTGAAAGAATAGCCATTGACCCATGTTGCAGTTCTCCGCCCTCTTTGAAATAGTACACAACCGTGTGGATGGTACACTGGTCGTTATTCCAATATTTATTCAATCATGATTATTAATAAATCGTTATATTATTTGGATTCTAGTTTCACAATACAGTTTCACTGGGTAAAAATATATTTGTATTGTATCGCGATCGATACGATATGAATATAGCATGTGAAATGTATTCACCCATTCACAGTAAAAAGATTTCGATAATAATTGAATGATTATCTAAATAATTAATTGACATTCTCAATTTAACAATCAATGAAACCGCATAAAAGAAATAGTCAGCGATCCACCGGTTTTTTTTAGCACATTTTTTTAGCACAAGAACAGTATTCGAGGTTATTCATAGCCACGTGATCGGTTTTATAATACGAATCTAACACGTGAAATGTATACGCGATAATTGATCGTTATATTCGATAAATTGAACAATCGATTAAACAGAACAAAAGCAACGATAAGCGGCAATAAAAGCGGTAATCGACTGGGATGATCTTTCAGTGCAAAGAAAAAAGCGTGCGAGGTTATTCACAACAATGTGATTAGTTTTTGTTTTTCTTTATCGATTTTCGACAATACCACAGTACTTACCAATTTCGTTTCCTCACAAAAACTACTTCACTTCTTCACAATTCAGCAATAATTATGCGTTCGAAGACTGGATACGAAAGATACAATATACGTCGTCGGAACGCTTCGTTCTTCTTCTCGCCTTTATTCTTGTACTCGCAGCAGCACGGGTAACTCGTGCCGGCCAATTGGGACCGTGCACACCTATACACTCTCACCAGAGTGAGAATGTGTAGTCGTGTACATACATACATTTTTTTCCGGGAAAATGCCGTTCCCGGCTGTTGGTGTCGCCACCAGTATGCATGCACGACTACACTTTCTCACTTTGGTGAGTGTGTTGGGTGTGCACGGAGCGAATAGGATCACACTTCGTTCTTTATTGTTTTGGGAGGTCGAGTGATAGAGGTCACGCGTCTCTAGCTCCATGCGTGTTATATACCTCGTAGGCAAACACAAAAATTTTCGCGCAAAATGTTCCATATACCTTTACTCGCAATCTCAGTGACCGATCTGTACCAAATAAATGTCAACGAATAAAAAAATCATTACACCTATAAAACTATAATACTATAACATTCTTTTCAAGCCATATATTTATAAACTATACCAACGGATTCCCTCGTTGGTAAAGTATATATATACGAATATGGTATAGTGGAAAAATCTTAGTCGAGTGTGAGGCGTGATTCTGTTTTTTGTGTTGGTTGACATTCTTTAGTGGAGATCGAAATAGTTGGGATTTTACAAGTATATGCTTGTTTTGTACCGTTCAATCGAGATGACGTATATATACAAAAACAAATGCCAAAATCCAATTTTTTTTTTTTAATAGGTAATGAATATGAAACATTGTACCCACCTTATGAAATATTATATACATAAATGTATTGAAATTCCTGGACTTACAATATACCTATACGAATAGAACAATTTCTATCTTATGATATACTAAGCTAGTGAATTTAATTTGATGTTGTGTGGTAAATCAACTGTAGATTCCTTATGATTTTCAAAGGCGTATAATATTTGTTATATTCATTTCCGTTTCGCATTTTTAAAAGTCAAGTGTTGGGATGAAAGATTATACTAATCGTAAATTTCAATCTCATCTACATCGTATTTTCCAGGCACATGCAAATGAAATTTAAAATTGTGTTGTATTTTCAATGTTTTGTTTCCAAGGGTAGAATTCATATACAAATGTTGTAATTTTCAATTAATATGATGGATTACTTCAATACAGGTTTAAAAAATTCTGAAACACGTTCTCGAAATTCAGTATTGAGTCTATTGAATTCAATATAGGTAATAGAAATTTATGTCCATGTTTTAAATTTATCGCACAAGTGTAGTAATTTTTATTTCATGTGGTCAGTTTGTGAATTTCATTTCCTGCTGTATAGTAAAAGTATTGTAATTTTCATATAATTTTTTACAGTGCAGATTTAATCCGCGACGCGACACACTTTTAAGGCGCCTTTCGATCTATCCGTCCGAATAATACGTTTTGTAAGATCGTGGATTCGATAAAAGATTTCAAGGTCGCTATGCAGAAACTGTTCGAGGAGTTACTCTCCGAGAAGCTTTCGCTGTCCAAGCTCGTGAGAGACTACTTATTCTGATTCCCCGCTGAAAGAGTTCGCAAACGTCCAGCAAGAAATCAGAGCCTTTTCATTCGCGAGAAAATCCAACCGGAGACGTTCTCACGCCCGGTCAGCATTTTCGGCAGAACAGTCGGTGTAACTCCCTGGCTTTCCCGCTAAATCGTCGCGGCTGCATGTCAGCCAGGAAAACTACACCGGATGCAGTCGCGACAAATCAGCAAAGATCATTTATTGATTATAAATATTTAATACGTTTCGGGACGTAACAATTGTATGACTAAATATCAGACGGAAAAATTTGTCATCATCACAAGCTCCGATTCTTGGATTACTTTTCTTCGTATAAATATAAGTGTTGTGATCCTTTGGAAACACATGAAAAAAATATTACTGATCATCTCAGGGTTATAAGCTTGGAATCCTCTGAAAAATTTAACAAAGTTTTGTCAAAAGTCCATTCAATAGATTTGATTCCTGAAAATAAATGATGTCGAGTCTGTGAAAAAACAATAAAAGAAATAGTTGAGCAAAATTCAGATAATTCAGAGCCGATAGAAATTGAAGATGTCCATGAAGAACAGAATCTTGCAAGTGGTGATAGTGCTACTGTATCACGTGGAAATTCATTATTTGAAAGTTTTCCTCCAGAACTTCATTCATCCAGTTCTTATTATCAATCTAATTTTCAAGAGGTTAATTCGATTAACAACATATTGAAAGAACTCAATATAGATCCTATAAATAAATTCAAATTATCTACGGAACGTTTGCAAAAACAAGCTGAAGGAACATTGCTTGAAGTTTTAGATAAACTTCTAAGCGGCGTTTTGGATTTTTTTTAATATCATAGGGATACAAGGGACCACCAATGTACTTGTTCACGTTTTTTTCCCCGTGAGGGAATTTTTGCGATTTGATATCACTTCTTTTTTCTAAAATTTTAAATCATTTTGGTTCATATAAACTCCTATGGAGACTGTACATAATTACAATCCGCACTTTTAGCTTGTGAATATAACACATAACTGTTGATTTTATTTTACATTTTTATATTTTGTGGATGAATATGTTCACTGAGAGATTTGAATACTCACGATCACGAAAAAAAATGCTTACCAGTCTGTTCAAAAGTTTATTCTGAGATATTTTTTTTCACAATTTATCCAATTTACTCGCTAATCTCGCATTTTATCATTACAGGACTTCACTCAGAATCTCCGTTGAATATTTTTATTAAATCCATTAATCGAAATTTTTTGGACATTCTGCACTTGATTACCCATGTAGGGCCTTACAAAGGGCCCAAGGTCGGCCCAGTACCGGCAGCCACCGCTCCGGTCTTGGTGCGGTAATGGGAGCCAAGACTGGCAAGATGATGGCTCAGGCGCGGATGATAACTTCGGCCCGTTGCCGATTGCCGTTCTTGGCCCAAGAATGGCCAGCCCATTGTTGGTACATTATAATGGCGCGTCAATGGCAGGCGTCGCCGGGCCATTAATGGTTCCAATATTTGATCATTAATTAATTATTGCATTATCTAACTGAAAAATTGATACAAATTCAATAAAGGAAAATATATTTTCGATGTGAAAATGATATTATTTTAATCTTTGGATGGTTTGAATATTACATCAACTTACATTTATTATAGAGTTCATGTATTTAAGATAAACATATATAGTCTTGTCAATTATTATTTTATCGTTCTTTGCGACCGCCAGCCCTATCAATCGCACCGGAGAGCCATTTCCCGATTTTTTCCTTCAATCCTTCTATTTCCTTGGAGTCGCTGAATTTTTCCAATAGAACGTCTGAAAAGAAATAATTCATAATTTATATTGGGATGCACTTCAACTGAATTTTCAAACAAATATGTGCTAATTTCGATGAATATACCTTGAATGCAGCTAAATACGATAGTTTTGCTGAAATCTTCTTTCCTTACTCCGTGTACTTTGCGACCTGTTCCGGAGTAGTGTTTCTCAACGTTTTTGGTCACCGTCGCCAGCATGGTTTTCGCAATGCAATTTTTTGCGCTCGTTTCGCCACAGGTCAAGATCCGATATAAAGCCATCTATAATAAAAAATAAATACTTAAATAATACCTCATCCAAAACTATTTATGCGTGTATTTATATGTGCAGCGATTGTTCTTACCAATGAGTTCTTCTGATCAACATTCCCTTCCAGCGAGTTATCGAATCCAGTGAAGATTTCAAAAGTGTCGATTGGCAAGGTTACGCCAACACCAGCTTTTGCCTCAGTAATGTTTAAGGATTGCATTTTTGTAGTGGCAGCATTATTGGCAATGATAGTGTTTTTGACTTCGAGTATTTTGGAATCGAAATCATGCAGTAAACTCCTTTTAAGACTGATAATACTCGCTTGGATCAACAACTTCAATTCTTCGAATTTATTGTCGATATATTCTTTCGTGCGCGTTAAAAAATGAATCTGTCATTAATTATGGATCGATTTTTGAAAAATAGAATAGAAAATAATTTTTCAGATATTTTTTAGTATCATGAATGTTTCCCCGACTATTTATCGCAAGACCTCGAAAGATTAAGAAAAAAAAGGAATCAGAAGGACGAATATCAATAAAACGAAAGCAAAAATATAGAGCGCGGAAATAAGAAAAAAAACTTACTATCAGTTATGTTTAGCTGTCGATTGGGGAAATCTATTGAGCCTGTTGTTATTGTTGCATCATGGTCGTCACAGTTATGCTGCAATGTCTGCAAATCAACTGTGAAAAAATTACTCGTTTTAAAAAAAACCATTGTACCTCGCGTTATTTGTTCTTGTCTTTTCGTTTATTGATTCGTTAGTTCTTTCCGATTGTTTATTCACGTTCATTCAGTAATTATTTATTCTCATTATCATAATTATTTCACAGAATTATATTATATCGATTCAAGTTACCTGATCTTTCGTGCTGTTCAGGAACGGTGGGCATCGGTGACACATTTTTCAATGCGTGTTTCACGGTCTTGCGCGACAAAGTTGCCGGCACGTTATTCGTTCGATAATTTTCTTCATCATCCGTGCTATCAATCTGTCTCGTTTTATACGATCGTTCCAAGCGACGTTTCGCTTTATCCAAGGTTTCTGAACAAACATTCAAATTTCAGAAAATATTTCGAAATTAAATACATGCTCGTGCACATTTCATCAGCCAGATGAGTCAAATACGCATACGAGAACGGAATTAAATAATCTAATAACAACTATTTTACTTACTTGTTTGTGAAAGGACCGTCACATTAAATTTTTGCCATTTCTTGTTAGGTGGCTCGCATTTTTCTGTCCATTTTGTCACCTTGGAATAATCAGATCTTGGCGTGTAATAACAATCATGACATCCATCTTCTTTTTCCAAAAGCCAAGAGTGAGGCACGAGTTCGACGAGGTTTTCTTCGTTGAACAATACGACTGCGTATAAATATTCACTCATTGTTCTGTATTTATCTATATCTTATGAATATTTTAATGCTTGTTATATATTTCTGCTTTTCTTTTTATTCACTTTATTTTACGACGAACTCGCGCACGCACGGATGTGTTCTCTTGACGAAAGATTCGCACCAACTGGTGGCGCATTTACAATGTTTTATCGTGGAGGCACAGTATTCGTCGACTTCTTTTGTTTAGCATCGACAAGTGCGTCGTCTCAATGTTTACGTTTTGGGTCGCGCCCATTTTTTTATTTTTCGCTTCGTCCATGTAAGAGTGCTTGGAAGCGATTAGCTGCGATGACTTTTTCACTTTTCTTCTTATTCACTTTATTTTATTGTCTTTGTTTTTTATTGGTTAAATTTTTTATTCACTTTATTTAACGACGAACTCGCGCACGCACGGATGTGTTCTCTTGACGAAAGATTCGCACCAACTGGTGGCGCATTTACAATGTTTTATCGTAGAGGCACAGTATTCGTCGACTTCTTTTGGTAAGCATCGACACGTGCGTCGTCTCAATGTTTACGTTTTGGGTCGCGCCCATTTGTTTTATTTTTCGCTTCGTCCATGTAAGAGTGCTTGGAAGCGTTTGTATAATTGTGCACTTAGAAAACAGCACACACACACACACACATCCAATTGATATAGATTAAACGTGCTATAACGGGATAACTATGCGATATCCAGGAACATTGTCCGAAAATAAAACATTTTTTGAAAATTTTTCTAGCTGCGATGACTTTTTCACTTTTCTTTTTATTCACTTTATTTTATTGTCTTTGTTTTTTATTGCTTAAATTTTTTATTCACTTTATTTAACGACGAACTCGCGCACGCACGGATATGATCTCTTGACGAAGGATTTGCACCAACTGGTGGCGCATTTACAATGTTTTATCGTAGAGGCACAGTATTCGTCGACTTCTTTTGGTAAGCATCGACACGTGCGTCGTCTCAATGTTTACGTTTTGGGTCGCGCCCATTTGTTTTCATTTTCGCTTTGTGCTTGGCAGCGTTTGTATAATTGTGCACTTTAGAAAACAGCACACACGCATCCAATTGATATAGATTAAACGTGCTGTAACGGGATAGCTATGCGATATCCAGTAACATTGTCCGAAAGTAAAACACATTTTTTGAAAATTTTTCTAGCTTCGATGACTTTTTCACTTTTTTCGAAATTGCGTATTTGGACGATTCCTATGTCTGCAGATGCCGTAGGGTAACGGAATACATCTTCATGGGCTTCTTCTACATACCCATATAAAAATAAATGATCTAACTGACACCTTTCATTCTGAGCGCGATCATATTTTACGTATATTTCTTTGATCTCGAATATTTTTTGATTCTCCAATTGTGCAATATTATTTGGATACTTTGACGTGAACGTCGCCCCTCTGATTTTCACGCTTGCGACGTTGATTAATTTCATATTGTTATATGTTTCAAATTTTGTATCTTGCTTGATCACACACCCACTAACATCGTAGTTTTTCTTCATTCGCAACCTCTCGCCGCTTTCAAGTTCGCTCAATCGATTTATGATTTGCGTCAAAGGCTTTTTCGGAGATTTGACCAGCTTTTTGAAAACCCCGATGAAACTTTCGCCCCAAAAAGCCGAAATATCACATAGAGGAAGACCAGTGTGCTCGACGTCATCAGCAATATGAATTAAATTGTGCATGTTCAGCACCTGAGAATAATCGCCGTATAATGATGGCAGTAAACTGAAAAACGTGCGGAGGATATTGACAGCATAATGCCGGCGAGCAACCGATATCAAATCTTCACTGTTCAATATTCGGCATGCAACAAACAAAAGCATGAAATGTTTATACAAGTCATCCGGTAAAATGTCTTTTAACACCGTTACCCCACAATAATGCAAAAAAAATCGATATTGCGTCATTTTCCATTGTGCAATTAGATCGAGGTCAAATTTCTTTCGTTGAAATTCACTAGGGATAGATTGTGATAATAATTTCAGTCGATCATTCAATCGGTTAACATCCTGAATTTTTAGACGAGTAGCACTGTTCCTCGATATCCATTTATCGATGAGGTATTTCATAACCCCGCCATCAAGGAGATGCATAGAATCGAGTACAACTGATCTAACTGGATCGAAGTCCGACAAAAGAAGCAGTGGCGACTCCATATTTTGTTTATGATGTTCGCTTTGTCTTTTTTCTGTGAACGATTCTTTTGTCCTCAACTCACAATTCATCTCTGGATATACACGTGTTACGGTTTTTTTTTTACTCTTCTTCCGAAAATTATTCTTTGAGACAGACACGCCCTTAGTCGTGCATCTTTCGCAAGCAAAAAAACCTCCCGGATTCTTACAACATTTCAAGAATGCTCGCGCAGGAGCATCCGCGATAACTGCAAGGATTTTGAATGTTTGTTTTCTTCCATGAACCGTTAAACCATTTTCGATTAATTCGTTTGCTTCATTTATAAAACTTTCCATGTATTCTGAAGCGCTATGTGGCTTAGAATCGCCAGAAAATATTGCAGCGACAAAAGGTTTGGTCACGTAATTCTTGTGAATGACTTTGATCGATATTGACCAAATTTGCATTTGCGAATTTTTGAACAGTTGCATTCCATCTACATGTATCTGGTCAACAATTTCATTATCGGTGTACTCAATTGAAATCACCCGTTGCAAGCCGTTTTCAATTCCCAAATATATAAACTCGCCTGACGTGCCCCTGGAACTCTGCATTTGTTGTAAAATTCTTTTATGTTTTGTACGAAATAAAGTTTGTGCAGTTTTTGGCAAGTTCGTAAATCCTTCACTCCGCAGAACCGATAACAAATCGGTAACTACATTCAAACATAATGAATCCAAGTGATTAAGCCCCCACTGTCTTAATTTATTTTCCAATCCAACTTCATTTTCTGAGCACTGTGATATTACACTGGAATGCACGCCGTCATTGAAACTATTATTTTCATTATTCTCTCCAGTATCAACACTATTTACACTGTTATTTACACTATTATTTTCATTATTCTCGCCAGTATCAACACTATTTACACTGTTATTTACACTATTATTTACACCAGCGGTGAAATTACAATCATCCTCGGTCGAGTCTATATCGAGTTCATGTTGTTGACGATCATCACATTTTTGTTCCGAATTTTTAGCTTTTTTCAATTGACGATATTTTTTCATTCTGTAATATCTCCCGGACATGACCAAAGAGATATACATATATATATGTGCGTTCCCTTCAATACGTTCAAGTAAAAACTACAGTCACGTATACAAAAACTGTTAGAATCGTACAGAAGACGTTTTTCAACGTATTACTTTTGACACGGATCATAACACTGAGTGCGTAGGCATCGCTTACGAGCATCCTCGCGCGCACACGCACAAGCTCACGCACACGAGCAGTGTATTCGTGTAAACACACAAGGGGTAAGCGGCATAGAGGATACACACATATATATGCTGGGTACATTTGGGGCGCCGCGGATAGAAAATAAATCCGAATGTAGGAATAAATCGTGGAATAATAACATTGAATGAATAACCTGTAATTATCACTACACCAGAGGTTAAACATCAGTTAATGAATTTTATAAAAAGTGAAAGAACGAGTGTTTTGGATTTTTATTGGTAAATATATGTCAAGAGACGCGGCAGCGGCTTGACGTCAAGTACTCGTACATGTATATATATTAGGGTGGTCCTTAATGCCCATGTGGAGCAATTTTAATCGCGACGCCCCTTCATTTAGTTCGAAATAAATTTAAAAAAAAGTAGCCAAAATTTCAGAGCTCTATCTCAATAAGAAGTGGAGCCGGTAACCACGAACTGTTTTCCCTTTAAATAACATGGGTTTTTTGCACAATTTCTTTGTATTTTTTTTTCCAAGCCTTACATAAGCGAAAAAAAATTTCAAACCATGCGAATGGCATGTCAAGTAGTGGTACTTTATATACCAATTATTATTAACACCTCATCATTAGATTTAACAAACTTATAATCAATTAGACGAGCGATGAAAATTTCAAAAAATTAAAAAATGAGGAAAAATAGATTTCAGAGTTTTTCATTGGCTTTTCTGGTTTTTCAGATATACTACAGTGAGAATCTATGAAACTTCTAAATGTTTATATAATTTTTCATACGTATAGCTACTTATTTTTGCCCACTGAGAGAAAAAATGATTGAATTTGAAAACATGTGTTTGTTTATTAAATCAAAGTATTAATTTCGATTATTTATTTGTTGAACCATGACAATCACTGGTAATTTGATAACATATTTTCACGGATTTCACGGACCAAATGAATATATGAGGGAACCAATCTAATATGTTTTGGCGAATAATGAAATAAATGATTTTTTGGTTCCAGTAATTTTTTTTTCTCAGTGCACTGATATTTTTTTATTTCCACTAAATAAGGATGATATGTGATTAGAAATAAATTTTATAAACTTATTTTCTGAAAAGCTGTAATTTCTATCGTCCGAGTTTTCAAATTTCGCGGTTAAAAAATAGAAAATAATGTTTCTTCCCGCGAGAGGCGCTGTTAGCAGAATATACGTCAGAAACAATTTGCAGTGTAACCTTGAATGTTTCACGTGACATCTTTTTTTATTTCCACTAAATAAGAATGATATGTGCTTAGAAATAAATTTCATAAACTTATTTTCTGAAAAGTTGTAATTTCTATCGTCCGAGTTTTCAAATTTCGCGGTTGAAGAATAGAAAATAATGTTTCTTCCCGCGAGAGGCACTGTTAGCAGAGTATACGTCAACAACAATTCGCAGTATAACCTTGAATGTTTCACGTGACTCCAGTGATATTTTGCTCCATTCATTTTCGTAGGTTTCTATTAGATTTAATATGGACTTTATATCAAGATTGCGGGAAAACATTTTTTTAATTGGTGATATTGGTACCCAAATTTATGGGAATAAGTTACCCTCCAACTCACAAGTTTTGAAAGTTTTGTTTTTCAACATTCGCCACGTTAAATTATCTCTACGTGAAAGTTCGATATTGGTGGTAAAAGAGGTGTCAGTTTTCTGGGATAAAGCCCGTTTACCAACACAACAGCAATGTCGATGTGTAGAGAAATTGGAAAAGCTGTATAATGTGTGGCGTAGCTTACAAAAAAGCGCAGGAAAACCACATAACCTCGAAAAAGAACAAAAATTCCAATCTACGTTAAAAAATCTGTTCGACATTGCTCACGGACAAATCGATGAAATGATTGATGAATCGCGACGAAAGTTTTTGACGGATCAACGAAAAGATGGACGAATAGGATATATTGGTGATGTTGAAACCATCTATGATGCTGCTGAAAATGCTCAGTTAGACTTAGATGACATTCTGTCGGCGAGATTGAAAAAAAGTCAAATGGAAAAAGAATTACTGGGTAAGTTTTTTTTATTCCGTTCATGGTCAAGCATAGTTTATTTGAATTCCTATTTCAGTAAACAAGTGGTAAAACAAGGTGACTTCAAAAATTGCATGTATATTTTTTTACAATTATCTCGTAAACTGGTAGTTTAAAGAAATTTGTTCTTTCTTCATTCTTGTTTGGGAATTCAATTTTCAACAAAAAAAATCTGTTATTAATTTTTCCTAAATCGAACGGTTAGTGAAATATTTAAAAAATAATGAACATACAATTTTTACAGTTGTCTGGTTGAACCATTACTAACAGTTTATCAGAGTTCCATTGTCAAACTTATTGAAAATTGGTATAATTCATTTATTTTAGATAAATTTGTCGAGTTGGCATCAAGCAGCGAAGCTTCTGGGCCATTACTGAGTCAAAATAGTATTGGTGCTTATTCGAATGTTTCTACTGACGATTTTGAATCTCCTGAACCATCCCAACCGAAAAAATCACGAAGAAACACACATGTAGTTAATGAGAAATTAGTAGCAGTTTTAGACACGTGCAAAATAAGTGACAGGAAAGCTGTACATTTGATCATTGCCACAGCGCAAGCCTTGAATCACGATGTTGACTCGTTGATTGTGAATAGAACATCCATCAGGCGCTGTCGAGAAACATTACGTGAATTAAGAGCCAAAAACATAAAAAAAGTATTCAAAACTAATGAACTCGAGACAATTGTTTTGCATTGGGATGGTAAACTGTTACCAAATCTATTAAAACGTAAAGTACTTGATAGATTACCAATTGTTCTAACAAATGGCGATATTGAGCAACTTTTGGGAATACCAGAACTGGAAGATGGAACGGGGATGTCTCAAGCTCAAGCTATTTATGAAGTACTCAATGATTGGGGTCTCAGTGAAAAAATCAAGGCAGTTTGCTGCGACACAACTGCCTCTAACCTGGGACGTACAAATGGAGCAGCAGTTCAGTTGGAGCGAATGTTGGAAAGAGATCTTCTCTATTTCCCGTGTCGACATCATATCTATGAGTTGATTTTAAGGAGTGCTTTTGAAGCAAAAATGCCGGGAACTTCTGGTCCAAATATACTTCTCTTTAAGAGATTTCATAGTGCCTGGAATGAGTTAGATAAGACCAAATATAAAACTGGAATGGACAATGAAAATTTGAAGAACATCATATCTGGCCATGCTGACAGTATTAACCGTTTCGTCGAAGAAACACTGAAAACCAAACAGCCCAGAGATGATTATAAAGAGCTGCTAGAACTCACAAAAGTATTCATCGGCGTAGTACCAGCAGATCAGGTGAAGTTTCGTTTCCCAGGAGCATTTCATCACGCTCGTTGGATGGCGAAAGCAATATATTGCTTAAAAATTTATTTATTTCGTGAAGAATTTAAATTGACTGTAAAAGAAGAGAAATCACTTTCTGAGATATGCACTTTTATTGTCATAATATATGTAAAGGCCTGGTTTACCACGCCATATGCCCCTCAAGCTCCGAACCACGACCTACAATTCATGAAAAAACTACATGATTATAAATCTATTGATGTCAAAATATCTCAAGCGACAATTCAAAAATTCAAAAACCATTTATGGTACATCAATCCTGAAACAGCAGCAATGGCATTTTTTGACGAAGAATTATCGATTGAGGTAAAAAAAAAAAATGATTTCCGAGATAGAGACGAGTGAAAATTCAAATGGAAATTATTTCAACCGAGTACAGATGGATTCCAAAGACGTTGATAAGTTTCATGATAAACAGATGGACAGTTTTGTGACAGCACAATCTTTGAAATTTTTTGAGAGGTTTAAAATCAGTCAAGAGTTTTTAAAGATCGATCCTTCAATATGGCCTCAAGATCCAAATTTTCTGGCGGGATTAAAAATTGTCAAAAATTTGAAAGTAGTGAATGACACTGCAGAAAGAGCAGTCCATTTAATGGAAAATTATAATAATATTCTAACCAGAAACGAAGATCAGAAGCAATATATACTTCAGGTGGCGTCAGAATATCGAAAAATAATAAGTGATTCTACAAAACAAACAGTAATGCAAGATTTTTAATAAGACATACTTTTTTTCGGCCTCCGTCTAAAAATCACTGATTTTCCAGGCGAAAAATCGTCTGGAAAACGTCATTTTCCTGCCGATTTATGCAATGAAAACAGAGGTTTTTAATGGAAGCTTTTGCATTGGTAATATATATAATAATAATACTGCAACGTCAAATGTATCATATGGAGTACGTGCCACCAATAAAAGAAAATTAATTTCCTGGCCAAAAATGTATTGTCAATAATTTAATGTTTTAATTTAAAAATTTTGTCAACCAGAAAAGTTTTGTGTAATACACGCTAAGAAAATGTTACAATAGTTATTTGTATCACAAAGTAAGCAGATGTCGTTCTGAAAGGGCGAGCGCTGTTGTTCTTCTCTTTTTTTATATTAATAAACGCATATGAAATTAATTGATCTTTATTTTTCCGTGATATAAATAGCTGTACGTATAGAAAGGATGAAAATCTATGTAAACACTAGAAACTTGCATAGATTCTCACTGTAATATATCTGAGAAACCAGAAAAGCCTATTAGAATCTCTGAAATCCTCCTCATGATTTCCTCATTTTTTAATTTTTTGAAATTTTCATCGCTCGTCTAATTGATTTTAAGTTTGTTAAATCTAATGATGAGGTGTTAATAATAATTGGTATATAAAGTACCACTACTTGACATGCTATTCGCATGGTTTGAAAATTTTTTTCGCTTATGTAAGGCTTGGAAAAAAAAATACAAAGAAATTGTGCAAAAAACCCATGTTATTTAAAGGGAAAACAGTTCGTGGTTACCGGCTCCTCTTCTTATTGAGATGGAGCTCTGAAATTTTGGCTACTTTTTTTTTTATTTATTTCGAACTAAATGAAGGGGCGTCGCGATTAAAATTGCTCCACATGGGTATTAAGGACCACCCTAATATATATATATATATATTGAAACTTTTCGTCCTCGAGGATATTTGGATAAAGCGACCCAGCCCTCGCGAAAGGTTTATAATACAACGAAAGTTGAGATAAAATTAAGAATGACTCGAGGTAAAATTAATTTTATACAGTTACTTCACGAAATAGATTCTTGAGTTACTCTCTCTCTTTTCCATTGGTTTGAACTACAAGCCTCAGGAAAAAATATCACGTTTGAGTATGACTCTAACGATCTTTCATCATTGGCATCCAATGAATGAGAGAGAGATCGATGATAAATGGATTCTAAGTTGTTAAAAGAAATGAAATTTATTGAAGGTGTAAAAGAAAATTTTAAATTCCACCTACCGACAAGCGATCCTGAAGGATGAGAGATGAAGTCGATGACTTTTATTGATATTCCTTTTGAGAAATAAAATAATTACAAGGAGCTGAAGGCCAACTGTATGTCAAGAAGTTATACAGGCTTAGGAGGCCGAGTCGCTCGATCCTTATATTCGAGATTCGTGTTTTTGTGTTGATGTACGAGAACGCTCTTGTTCTTGATATATCTTATTCCTATCCTTCTCCGATACACGTAGTCAGATGATCATAATTCCGCGATTTTAGTTATGATTATTTAACTCTGAAATTCTTCGATTTTAGTTATGATTATTTTCGAGGAAGTTTCGATTTTATTCGTGATTATCGCTCGGAATTATGGTATTCTGGCTACGATCTCCTGCACTCTTTTTCAGCAAGGAAAATTTTTTAATCAGTCTCTCGAATAGATTGTTCGAAATCGACCTCTAGGATCGAATTGCAAAACGATGCGCAATGACTCGAAAAGTTGCGTGATAGAAATCGAGGAACAGTGCTCAGAGAATTAATATAAGACAAACGAGGGTAGAGCATGCAAATGAATAACGCTGACTCGTATATAGGTTTCAATCTTGTTTATTTGATGTCTTTGTAGTGGAAAAAAGAAATTAGATTTATGAATTATTATGGTATCGTTGGTACTTATGGTCAAACGCTTGTGAAGCAAGCGGAAACAATTTTACGAAACGATTATAAATCTTCAATGTCGATTTGTAATCGTTTCTCATGGCCTCTACGATATAGATTCATATCGTTAAGTACGGAGGGGCCGATGCTCCGTCTATCACGGAGTATTAACTACGCTGTAGCTAATACTCAAGGAAAAAGAAAAATATGATAAAGAAATATGGGTCTATTTCACCCGACGGATAAATTCCGTCCTTTGAGTCAAGGTTCGAGATGAGCACGATGGACAGAAGGTCGGAAAGGCAAATCCCGATTTCAGGGCACAAAAAAAATTGAGTTAGCTGTCGAATTGCTATTCAAAATTCCCAATTTTATCAGAAAGCCTACCTATGGTCACCATCTAGTGCTATCTCTAGGATTCAGACTTCCAGTGCAATACTGGGGCTTCATCAAAGAGATAGGTCCTCACCACGAGCTTGGGTATAAGTTAGGTTGGAGCGACGCTCTGTATGAATTATGGCATTACCGAATTTCTTGAAGATTTGTAGGAGAATATCCCTCATTCGACGGCGCGTGCCCTTAAATAGATACAGCGACGTTAGGGGAAATCTCCCTTCTTAACACTTTAATTTAAGGAGGGGTGACTGTGTGGTTCATAGTTGAGTTGGGAAGGATAAGGGAGGCCCTATGAAGGCTGATGGTCAATCCTTCCGATATATGATTGAAAGAGTTAGAAGGCGTGGCGTATAGCGCATCGTAGGACTTCCGCGTCCCTCTCTCTCTCCCGGGTAGGTGTTACGTATCCGCCTCTCCCATCGCCCATCAATTTTGGTTAACCCTAGATTACGCCTGTAAATGTACATAATGAGTGTTCTGAGGTGTGTCGGTAGGCGTTTATTTGTATGAGAGCATTTATTTGTCTGGAAGCAAATGTTGTATCCCCACTGGGGAGTCAGGACTCATTGGTCTCGTTACAATATATATATATATATTATTTATATGTATATATATTAGTATTTAAAGAAATTCGAGGCAAACAGTCATGGAATAGCATTGGCCAATGACTGATAAAGTTTACTCGGCCGGCCATTGGCAGATATTCATGGGCCCAGTATTGCATTTTTATCGGCAAATGTAGTAATCCAATAGTCAAGGTTTTCGGTCATCAGCCGATAATGGCCCGAGACTGATAAAGTTTGCTCGGCCGATCATTGGCTGCCATTCAAGGGCCGACTGTCGGTTGGATATTGGCAAAAATATTCTTTTTTTTTTGTACGGCAGCCGATAAACGCTCAAGGACGGGCCAAGCTTGGCAAAATATACTCGGCAAGCCATGCATGGGCCAAGCATTGGCCCTGTTGTCAAGCCTGGTGTTTCCTACATGGGTATGTCAAAACTCCGTTAATAACCGTTTCACTGTGCAGACGTCATACACTACGCTTACACGGCACTCTTATTCCGATTTGGTTATAATGGGGTGTATATATTGAAACGTACCCGCACTTCCGACACGTAATCCCGATCCCGAACGCGAACAAACACGACGCGACGGCGCGATCGCCGACATTTTTTCGCCCGACAACAACAACGACGCGCGTTTTCGTCCGAGCGGCGGCCATCTTGGGCATCGGCAACGAAAAAGCCGAGACTACCGACGCGAGCGTTACCGACGCCGCCAAGCGTCGAAAAAATCAAATAAATTATTCTTTTTATTTTCTTTATTTCTTTTCATTAAATTATCGTTCGTTAACGCAATTAGGCTTAAAATTTCGGAAAAAAATCAAAGAATCGAAACAAAATAAACGCGACATATAATTTTATCGAAAATTTTGATAATTTTAAATAAGCAAAAATGCGTATTACAGCGCATGCGCACTAGCCGATTTCGAGAGAAAACTCGAAATATTTTCATTGTTCTAAAAATTAATTAATTGTTTCTACATACGAAAAATAATTCGATAAATTATTAAATGATAAAAATAAGCGACAAATGGTAGAAGAATTATAACAAATAAAGCTGAAAAACATAAAAAGCGGATTTTCGCGCATCCGAGGATGCGAGAGTAGGGGTAGCGGCGAGCGAATGTGAGAGCGTAAATGAGTAGTGGGGAGAGTGCTGAGCGAATGAGAAAATAGAACGTGCGCAGTAAGCCGTTCGAGATTAAAATTAAGCGGCGCATCGAAAGCGAGGGAAAAGTGGGGTATAAAAGTCGCTGCGCGACCGCTCTCGGCATCAGTTCATTTGATCACTTAGACTGGCTCGGACCTCCTAACAGAGCTCTCTCCAGTAGAACACTTTACCTAGTTCCAACAAAACATAAATCCTTTGTTCCTCTTTTTCCTTGATGCCTGGGATATTGGAGGGGTTCGGCGACGTTCTCATCCCGTAGTCCAGGGTCACTCCTATTATTTTTTTTTACTTTCCGATTAATTGATGCATGGGACATTGGAGGGGTTCGGCGACGTTTAACTCCCGTGGTCTGGGGTCTGCATCCTTTCCTGTGTTGCAAGGGATATTGGCGCTATTCGGCGACGTTTAGGGCCCGTAGCCTGAGTAATACTCACCTTTTTATTATTTCTTTTATTTTTTATGTTTGTTGGAAACAGGTTAGAAAAACTAATTATTTATTTTTGCAAAATTAACGTAGATTCAAATTGAAAAGTTTATAGCCGAGGCAGACTGAGCGGAACTGGAAATTAAATTATACATCCAAGAGGTTAAAGTGAAATTTGTCATAAATAAAGTGATACTCTCAAATAAAGTGAAAAATATTATAAAATAATTAAAGAAAGTGAATTGAATAAATACTCTTGGATTTATAATTGATTTTTGAAATAAAACGATTATTATTATTATTCGGAACGACAATCCAAAAGGCAGCGGTAAGAACTTTCGTTTATACAAAAATTTATCTATTTATTGTGATTATATCGAGTCAAACCACTTTTGGATTGTGGTTAAGTTAGCGCGTTTTAAAAACGAATAAAAGGGAAGCAGAATAAACAGGTTGTTTCAGGACAAAACAGAAATAAGAAAATAAAGCCAAATTCACAATAAAATTTCTTTATTATAAAAAAAACGCAGGAGACACACAAAAAGCGAGATACACAATAAAAAGCGTGCAGGTTAATAAGCAGTACAGCGTGCGATAATTAATAAAACAAAAACAAAGCGGAAATAAAAATTGTTTATTCATTTTGTAAATCAAGAAAATCTTCGTGGATTTTCACACAGTAAATTGCAACGATTCTTTTTTCTTTCGAATCTTCGAGTTCATTAGAAATTTGAATACATCGCAAACAAAATAAAAATAACAAACAAAAATAAGAAAAATAAGAAACAATTTTCGTAAATCCGGTAACGCGATTGAAATCTCTTTATAAATTTATCCGCGAGATTTTATTTTGTAAACGCATCGTTAATTTGAATAAATTTCATTTGTTATATTTTTTCACATAAAAACCGCGTTTTTTCACGTTCTTTCGTACCTGCTCCTTTTAATTTAAGAAGCACGAACCGACGCGTAGCGACGTACACTCGGTCGATAAGTGCGTAACGTTACAATATATATATCTTAATCCGAAATAAGAGTTCCGTGTGAACGTAGTAGTCATTGCTCTCTCTGCAGCTGTCACTGGAGACTGGCTTTCATGAAAATGGGTTATAGCTGGCATCAAGAGGCCTTTGATGGTGTTGTATACAGACACATGAAATCTTTTATGTGTTGGTAACTTTAGCATAATCTTGAGCCCGTGCAAAGTTTTTTCTCAGCAATTACGCGACCGATCATGCTGATTTTGGGCGCAATCGAAAGAGAATTTCTTCATTAGCTATAAATTCAATTTTTAAGTTCCTCAATTGCTTTTGAGCTTCGTAATTCAATAAAATGACATGTCAATTTTACCTCCACCACCGCGAATCGGTTTATTCAGAGAAATTATAGTTTCGGCGAGCTCGGGCCAGCAGACGACAGGGCTGTCAATGTACTTGTCCCGAGACTCTTGATAAGGAGAACAATTTAATTTCATTTTATGTGTATTAACAATGAAGAAGAGAAAAGAATATTCGAAAATCTCTAATGAAATGCGAGAAATTATAAAAAATTGCTATCTTGACGAAAAAAATTGTTATATCTGTCCAGGTATAGAGCAATATAAAAAAAAGAGTTCTTGTGGTTCCGAGTCAGAAGAATTGATACAAAAGAAAATGTTACTATAGACACTACGCGATTTGTATAGTAATTTCACTAACGATTATTCGCGAAATGACAGGTTACCCAAGTTTTCTTTCTTTACCTCACTAAAGCCGGAAGAATGTGTTTTTGCTGGTGATCCAGGAAATCACGAAATTTGTGTTTGCGTAGAACATGAAAATGTTAAATTAAAATTGTCAGCTTTGAAAACTACCACAAAATATAGAGATCTATTCTCAGCCGCAGTTTGTAATGTTGATAATGTAGACTGCATGCTACATAGATGTCAAAAATGTCCCGGAGTAGTGGGTATTGAACGTTTCATGAAAGAAACGAATATCTCTATTTCTGATTACTCAATCGAATACAAACAATGGGATGCACAAGGCAGTAGAGCAGCACTCACAAATCACACTGAAAAGAAAGAAACTTTCTTGAAAAATTTGTGTCTTAATGTTATGACGATAATCGCCACCGATCCCTGAAAATGACTAAGAATCAGGGAGAAAATAAATAAGAATAAAGACGAAAAATTAGGAGAAAATCGATCACAAAATTCGGCTTTTTAATGTAATGAAAAGTCCGTAGTTTCTATCTTTGATTTTGGCGCCGGTTACTTTTTAAATAATAAAAATAACAAAAATGAATACAAAAATAAATAATCTCTCTTTTTGGTCTCTCCTTTTTTTAACAACCTCAATAATAATAATACTGGGGGGGGGGGGGGGGGGCGGGATGTACAAAATCGGGGCTAGTTCGGGGAAAAGACAAAATAGAAAAATATCTTGTGAGATCAAACGAAATAAATTATAAAAAATATTAAGTGGTGATATCAAAAATCCGCAAGAGACTCGAATGATAATCTCGAGGATCGACGGCTTCCTGTCGCTCAGAAGTACTCACAAATACCCGTGATTCGAATAGAAAAACAAAAGAAAACAAATTTACTTTATAAAAAAAAAAAAAAAAAAAAAAGGAATTACTGAAAACTTGTGCGAGAAATAATGGCTTGCGATCACTTATCTTTTGAACAAAATAACCTCGTTAATAAAGTTCGCTGGAACACAGCGAAATACGCAGATAATGGGGCGAAGATAATTTACAGGGGTTTACGGCGTCGTACGATGTGCCGGTTCGAACACGCGTCCGAACGAAGGACTCTACTTGCGATCGTGAGGGGAAGGGAGGGGGAAAATTCGCACTTTAGGATTTATATCTAACTTAATATTAGCACCACAGCACTCTCGCAACGAACAATAATCACGAAAAGTTTTTATTTATTAAACGGAAACGATGTCACGAGTCAGAGGGACTCGGACGATTTATTTATCGGGGAAAAACACTTGCGAAGTCGAAAGACGCGTCTCGGCGAAGATGGCGTCAAGCCACGCGTCCTTTGCCGAAACACCGCGGTGAGAAAAAACGACTTACTTGGTCGATATTTTCTCTGCGAGCACCCAAAAATTTCCACAAATGTCTAAAATCGTCTTTCTGAGGGTCGAGCAGGGTTGTCGTTGCGAAAATATCGATGTGAATAGTTTTTATCACACAAAAGATTCAAAAATATCAGGAGCGCCCACGGTACACACGCTGAGTCGTTGTAGAAGTGACGTCATCTTTTTCTTCGTTCGTCTTCTTCGATCGATGATGCGCGTGGCGATCAATAATGTAATCGATACGCGGACGCCCGCGAACTAATTAGCGCCCGCTAATTACTGTCGCGTTAACACTCGGTGGTAAGGGAGGATGGGGGAAGGAGAAAGGAGAAAGGGACTCGTCGCGGGGGGTCTCTGATTGGTGATCGATGTCCGCTCGGGACGCTTGCATCGTCCTCGCTGTCCCAGAACGCCACGGTGGTGGAAATCCGAACCCGGTACCGAACTTGCAACATGGCGGCCCGCGTTTTACGTTCGTTGTGTGGTGCGCGTTCTACGAAGTGCGAGTGACAGGTGTGATTTTTCGTTGGCGATGTATTTCGGTGACGTGTTGTGACCGAAGTGATGGAGGGTAGGAGCCTTGACGCCGGGGGACTCGTCCGATCGACGTATCGTTGACGGGCGAACGTTCCTCGTCCAAGGATGTTCGGGTTTGGAGGTTACGTCCTCCCGACTCGTCTGCTGCCGTCCTCGGATTTCTTCGATGTTTCACGACGCCTCGGATCTTTGACAGGTAAGAGAATTATTCCCTTACCCTAGGTGAGTTACCCGATTTGCGTACAGGGAATAATTGTGAGGAAATATGTGGGTGAAGGGAGTTGTTCGGGGTGGGATTGAGTGCAGGGACTTGGTGCGTGGTCTCGGTGCTCTTGATGAGTGTCTTTCTCGTCGTGGACTTGTGTTTGGGCTGTTTGTGGTGCTCTTGACGATGTACTTAGTTCTAATGGTGTCTTACAGGTGAACTTCAGGCTGCGACGACGTGGTTAGGGCTCGCTAGTGCTTCGGAGAGGTCCGACGGTGCCTCGGAAAGGCGAAAGTAAATCTACGCTGCCCCTAGGGGCCTAATATCTAGGAAAGCAGAGAGTGCCGTGGTGGTTTCCACCACGACGCAGCATGTGACGAGGGCCACAACGTCACATTGTATGAAAATTAACAATTCATCATTATATTGCGGATTGCCAAAAAAATTACTTACATCACTGCAAAAGAACATTAGATTTCGATACTTGTATCATTACGATGGATTTTTCAGAAAACTATTTTCTCGTTGTACAAAGATCTGTTCAATCATTTTACTACAATAATACACAAGCAACAATTCATCCTTTCTGCGATTACGACAAGGATTCACAAGCTACTGATAAACAAAAACTTCAACAAATGAGTTTCGGCGTAATAAGCGATACGACTGATCATATGGCATACACTATTCATGCTGTTCAAAAAAAACTCATGGAATTAATAAAAAATCAATTCTCATGGATAAAAAATGTCATCTATTTTTCGGATGGAGCACCAACTCAATACAAAAATAAGTATGAATTAGTGGAAGATTCTATGCTCCTAAAGTTCATGTAATGCAATTAATTTTAATTTTCAATGCATAAATTAAAACCATGTTAGCTATATGATAAATTTTTAATTCAATATTTATTCTCGATTTACTTTAAGGAACAATTTAGCAAATGTTTGCTGTCATGAGAAAGATTTTGGCATCAAAATAACGTGTTACAACTCTTCCGCGACCAGTCATGGAAAAAGTGTATGTGATGGCGTTGGGGCTACGATAAAGAGAACAGTTATGCGACATTGCTTTAGATCACCAGCTGAAAAACAAGTAACAACTCCATTTGAAATGTACGAGTATGTTTCAAATGAAGTGAAAAGCATAAGGTAGATAAAATGATGCAAATTTTCAATAAAATCCTACTTAATAACAGCACAATATATGAAAATTTTACGACATTTTCAGAGCAATATGGGTATCCCACGCCAAAATTCAGAAACATCAAAGGAAATTGAAAACACGATTTGATACTGTAAAAACAATCAAAGAACACCCGATTTCCAAGTATTTCAACAAAATGACAAACACAATATTTTTTTATACTTATTGTAATATCGACATATGGAATGCAAAAAATTAAGATACAGATTAAACTATATAATTTTGTCACAATACGTTAATAAATTGCTTGTTGATTTCAATGCAATTTTCGGGATTTTCGAAAATTCATTACTCGGATCCGATCGCGATTCCCTAGTTGAAATTTTCAAGGCTTCTTTGGGACACTTCAAAGCAACTTTCCTGTGAATTTCAAGCAAATCGAAGTTCCGAGAAAAAAATGACAGCTATCTAAACATAGCGATTTTTGAAAAATCGATCATCTTTGGATGGCTCTATAGTGACGAAATCGAAGCAATCGGGAGAAATTAGGGCAGATATCAACAGAATACACCCTAACAAAAAAAAACACCCTCCCTTCGGGAAACTGGTAGGTTTGGGAGAATGGTGAAAACAGGTAAAATTTTGGCGATTCAGTGGTTTAGTTGATAGCTTCCAGCTAAGCCGGATTTGAATTTATGCCTTATTTTTTATTTTTTTCTCGAAAGTAGGGCGTTCACCGAAAAGAATGCCGCGCGAGCGGAATCTCTAAGTGATATAGAAGCTGAAATACAAATTTTTGAAAATGATGAAAAAATTGACTTTTTTGAAATTTCAAAAAATTCTCCAGCGGCTGGGTTTGATCGAATCGGGCTCAAATTTTCAGGATCATCTCCTTTTTTGATGTACTTTCAAGGAAAAAAGGCAGCATCAAAATCGCTGACCTGAGCGTGCACGTTTTCGTCGAAAAGTAATGCCCATATATATAGTAGATATCAAGAGACTCGGTAGAGTCTCGGGACAAGTACATTGACAGCCCTGTCGTCTGCTGGCCCGAGCTCGCCGAGACTATACTTTCTCGAAACAAAACTTTTCGCGGTAGTGGGGGTTAAATTGGCATGTCATTTTATTGAATTACGGAGCTCAGAAGCAATTGAGGAACTTAAAAATTGAACTTTCAGCTAATTAAGAAATTCTCTTTTGATTGCGCCCAAAATCAGCATGATCGGTCGCGTAATTGCTGAGAAAAAACTTTGCACGGGCTCAAGATTATGCAAAAGTTACTAACACATAAAAAATTTAACGTGTCTGTATACAACACCATCAAAGGCCTCTTGTCGCCAGCTATAACCCATTTTCATGAAAGCCAGTGTCCCGTGACAGCTGCAGAGAGAGCAATGACTACTACCTTCACACGGAACTCTTATTCCGTATTAATTAATCGGGTTTATTATGCCCGATATATATGTATATACACCCCATTATAACCAAATCGGAATAAGAGTGCCGTGTAAGCGTAGTGTATGACGTCTACACAGTGAAACGGTTATTAACGGAGTTTTGACATAATCAAGTGCAGGACGTCCAAAAAATTTCGACTAATGGATTTAATAGAAATATTCAACGGAGATTCTGAGTGAAGTTCTGTAATGATAAAGTGCGAGATTAGCGAGTAAATTGGATAAATTGTGAAAAAAAATGATCTCAGAATAAACTTTTGAACAGACTGGTAAGCATTTTTTTCGTGATCCTGTGTATTCAAATCTCGCAGTGAACATATTCATCTACAAAATATAAAAATGCAAAATAAAATCAACAGTTATGGGTTATATTCACAAGCTAAAAGTGTGGATTGTAATTATATACAGTCTCCATAGGAGTTTATATGAACCAAAATATTTAAAAATTTTATAAAAAAGAAGTGATATAATCGCAAAAATCCCTTCACGGGGAAAAAAACGTGGACAAGTACATTGGTGGTCCCTTGTTTCCCTATGATATTAAAAAAAATCCAAAACGCCGCTTAGAAGAATACAAAAAAAGTTACAAAATAAGTTAAGATCTGTTGAAATATACGTGGCCAAATACGGGAAGCTTTACTGCGTTTTAATAAATTTTCAAATACGGTTTGATGTTGATAGAAAAAATAATAAAGTTCGGAAATTCAACTATGTCACCAACCAAATTGCAAACGTAAAAAAATTAGATTGTAAAAAAATTCTGTACGAAGTACTTGGCGAGTTCGTGATCATGATATATACACTACGCTAATTTCATGGAAAAATCCTCGCCAAGTACTTCGTACAGAATTTTTTTACAATCTAATTTTTTTACGTTTGCAATTTGGTTGGTGACATAGTTGAATTTCCGAACTTTATTATTTTTTCTATCAACATCAAACCGTATTTGAAAATTTATTGAAACGCAGTAAAGCTTCCCGTATTTGGCCACGTATATTTCAACAGATCTTAACTTATTTTGTAACTTTTTTTGTATTCTTCTAAGCGGCGTTTTGGATTTTTTTTAATATCATAGGGAAACAAGGGACCACCAATGTACTTGTCCACGTTTTTTTCCCCGTGAGGGGATTTTTGCGATTTATAATATCTGCCCATATATATAGTCTCTTTAGCATCCTCATAATATAATAAATGTTAAAATGTATTATTTCATTTTCATGACGATATTATTGATGTTTTCCGGTCACTATCATAACACGATATGAGTTATCTATAGATGTGGTAGCGTCTTGACACCAAGTATTAAAAAAAAAATGTTTGAATAGGCAAGGCAAGACGTGCAGCGTATCTTTACTCGAGATTGGTCGATTTCCCCTCACTTCTGAACTTGAAGTCGTCGACATTGTTACGTAATTCGACTCACGGAAAAAATGAAACTCCCACCATACAATGGGATGAATGCGCTTCAGATGATATAATTTTTTCCCCTGTGATCCCCTTAAAAAGATGAAATCGTAATTGTAAAAATTAGGTGCCTCGATTTCATTATAGAAAATTTTCTTCCACAATATATATATGTCTACTTTCCGAACCCCCTTCATGGGAGGATCTACTCTCCTCCCGCGGAAGTAATGGAACGAGACCAAGAACCACACATATACAATTCCAATCCGGGCTAAAGGGGTCACAGGGGGTGAAGCCCCCGGCGTGGTGGGGGGAGGGGAGAGTGGAGCCCCCCCCCCCCCGAACCCCCCACCCATACAATTATATGTGATCCACCCATACAATTGGGGGGGTGCAGCCCCCCTTTCAGGGGGTTCGAGGGGCTCCACCCCCCGAGTATGACGATTATAATTTTTAATGAATAATCATACCTACATACACATATAATTATATAAATATAACAATAGACTACGAAAAACCGCGAAAACCGCGATAAAACGCGAAAAACCGCGAGAACGCGAATACCACGAAAAACGCAAAGAGAGATCAAATCGCGACAAAGAAGATCACGACAGATAGCGAGACCGCGTTAAGCCGCGAGACAGCAACAAAACGCGAGACAGCAAAAAAACACAAGATAGCGTAAAACTGCGAGACAGCGTAAAACCATGAGAAAACGCGAAAACCAACGAGAAAACGCGAAGAGAGGCGAAATCGCGACAAACGAGATCTCGACAGATTGCGAGAGAGCGTAAAACCGCGAGACAGCAAATAACCGAGAGACAGCGTAAAACCGTGAGAGCGCGAGAACCGCGAGAAAACGCGAAGAGAGGCTAAATCGCGAAAAACGAGATCACGACAGATAGCGAGACCACATAAAGCCGCAAGACAGCGTAAAACGACGAGACCGCGAAAACCACGAGAAATCGCAAACTGAGGCTAAATCGCGAAAAGAAGATCAAGACAGATAGCGAGAACGCGTACAACCGCGAGACATCAAAAACTGCGACAAACCGGCGCGGGAGGGAGGGGGAGAGATATTGATTGATTGATGGTTTGTTTATTGCCTTAGTATACTGTTAGGCAGAATAGGAATAAAACTGGAGCCCAGTTCAGTTACAGTAAGTTCCTGAGCTAGGATCATAGTAATACAATTGAAATACAAAAAAAAACCTTGAAAATAAATAAAAGTAACTTAATAGACTAAAACTAAAACTAAACCTAATGCGCTATATTCGTTGGACGCAATGTTTATATTTATATTAATATTCCAGAATCGCTAGAAAAGAGATATTCTCGTAGATTAATCTTATAAGTAGAGAGCGCAGAGAGGTGATATGGGAGGGGAGTGAATGCCAAAAATGTATTGCAGATAGGATAAAGGAATTCTCGAAGGTAGTAGTCCGCCGTGCTGGCACATGAAAAGTAGAGGGTTGCGAAGAACGAATTGGTCGATTTGATGGTAGAGCAAGAGAGAAAGATCACATATATATGCAGGAGCTTTACGCTTAAGAATGTTGTGTGTGTAAGAATACCTACGAAATAGAGTCGACGGGACTTCACTGTTAGCCAACCGAGTTGTCTACGGAATGGTGTGATATGTGCATCATAACGTAGATCAAAGATGAAGCGAATGGTGCAGTTGACTAAGCTTTCAAGGGTAATGTTCAGTTCGTCAGTGAGGTCGTTATATACTAAAGAGCAATAATCGAGGATCGGAAGAATCAGGGTTTTGACAAGCAATGTCCGAAGCTCCGGGGAAAGCGCACGTCTATGGTATTTTAACCGAAAAAGCGCAAAATGGACTCGAGAAGAGAGAGGATTAATTTGTTTTGCCCAAGATAAATTGGCAGACATAATTACTCCGAGGTTTCTGGCATCTTTGACGTAAGGCAGAGGAGTGTTGTTGACAGTTATCGGAAGTGAGTCAAGGTCAATTTGATTAACATAGGCACTGCTGCCAGAGATTAGGACACTAGATTTTTTAAGATTAAGGTTAAGCCCGTTATCCTCAGAGATTTTAAAGACAGCTTCAACGTCTGTTGTAATATTTTCGATGCCCACCGCCAGATCAGAGGGCTTACAGCTGAGACAGATCTAAAGATCGTCCACAAATATGAGATGCTGAACAAATTGAAAATTGTTAGCGATATCGTCAATAAACAGGGAGAAAAGTAATGGGCCTAAGACCGAACCCTGTGGCAGAGGGAGATTGATTGATTGATTGATTTTTATTTGTGCCTTGGACAAATCCCTGAGGCATGAATACAAAATATTTACAAGTAGTGCCATAACAGGCCGATGTAAATATAGTAGATGAAATTAATAGTAGTAAAATTAAAAAATTAAAAAATTAAATATTAGGAGCATTTTGCAATGTACAAAAATATTAGATATGAGCGATGTATATATTAATATTAATATTGATATTGATCAATGAATGATTATGCGCAAGTTAAAGATTAGTTGGTTCTTCAAGTTCGAACAAATAAGTAAATAGACGCTTTTTGAAGATGGTTAGCGTCGAAGCTGTGCGAATTTTATTCGGTATAGAATGCCAAAAATATTCTGCAGTTAGAACAAACGAGTTCCGAAAAATTGACGTTCGATGTATAGGTATAACAAATGTTTCAGGCTCTCGTCGTCCCTCTGATCGTTGTGAAGGATTTGGATATACAAACAATTCTGTTAAATATGAAGGTGATTGTTTATGTACTATTTTGAATGTGATAATTCCTATGAAATATAACCTCCTGGAACTAACCGTCAGCCATCTCAGTTTCCTACGATATGGTGTAATGTGCTCATCTCGTCTTAAATTAAAGATGTAACGAATACAAGAGTTGAGCAGTACCTCAAGCTTATTATTGAGTTCATTTGAGAGGTCGTTGTAAACAGCACAACAGAAATCAAGAACTGGAAATACAAGCGATGATATAAGCATTGTTTTGTTTTCTGGTGTCAGCATGTTCCGATGATATTTCAGTCGATATAAAATTAAATTTATTTTGCTAGAAATGCTGTTTACATGTTTTTTCCAAGTTAAATTCCGTGACATAACTACACCCAAATTTCTTGCATCATCGACGTACGGTAGAGTCGTGCCATCAATGACTATAGCAGGAAGTGTGCGAGTGTTAGGTTTGTTTATAAATCTGCTGCTACCAAGGACCAAGATTTTCGATTTGCCCAGATTCAGTGTTAATCCATTGTTAGTTGCATATCTCGCAATTGCATGAACATCTTGTGTGATAAGATTAAGTTCTTCGATAATGTTAGACGGCATGTAACTGCGATATATTTGTGTGTCATCAGCAAAAATGAGATGTTGACTGTGTGATAAAACTCTCCCGATATCATTAATGTAGAGAGAAAACAACAAGGGACCGAGAACGGATCCTTGTGGTATTCCTGAAGATATTGTAGCCCAGTTTGACAGATTTCCAGTACTATCTATGCACGCTTGTGTCCTCTCGGAGAGGTAAGAATGAAAGAGTTTTAGTACACTGATTGAGCAACCGAAGTCATGGAGCTTGGCCAACAGCTTAGTGTGAGGCACAGTGTCAAAAGCCTTACTGAAGTCAAACAAAATGAGAATGGTTATTTTTTAATTCTCTACCGCTTGTCTGATGTCATGATTTAATCGGAGCAACGCAGTCTGCGTACTGTAACTAACTCGATATCCCGATTGACGAGGATCGAGTAAATTGTTTGTGTTAAGAAAAGACACTAACTGGTCGTATATTTCACGCTCAAGAAATTTGGATACTTCACATAAATTAGCAATTGGTCTTGTATTTGCAGGTGTTACTGGCGGATGAGATTTGATTAATGGTCTGATGTATGTTTGTTTCCATGCTGACGGAAAGTGAGATAGCTGAAGACAGTTGTTAAAAAGCGTTGCTAGAATAGGTAAAACTTGAGGTAGGCCATTTTTTAAAGCAAATAATGAGATACCATCCGGTCCAGTGACTAGAGACGTCGATAATTTAGCCGTGAACGATTTAAGTAAGCTATTTTCAGTTATTTCAGAGAAAGAAAAAAGAGGATGACAATCATCTAGGGAATTAAGAGTATTAAGAAACGCATCAAAATCGCAGGGAGGATGAGTGTTAGACATTCGAACATAGTGCATATTGAGCTCGTCTGGTGTGAAAAATGTGAATGGAGATGAATTTTGTCCTCTTATGAGTCCTAAGTTTGCGAGCTCTCTCCACAACGCAGCGGTGTTAGTGGTTGCAGATAGTCTTCTTGAGTAAAACTGATTCTTTACCTCTTTTATGTGAGTTGAAAGTTCATTCCTATATTGTTTATAAATGGCCATACTTAGTACATTTCCAGATCGTTTTGCCTGTTTATACATAATATTTTTGAGTTTGATACAAGCTTTTAGCTGATCTGTTATCCATGGAGCTAATGGTCTAGTAATAAGAAAAGTATGAAAAGGTGCATGAATATCGAGTGAATTAATTATAAGATGGCTTAAAAGACATATTGACTTTTCCAATTCATTTATCGAAGTACAATCAGCCGGAGGAGAAAGATTATTTATGACCAATGATGATTGAAGTGTTTCAGAAAACCCTTCTTTTTTAAAATTTTGGAGTGAACGCCTTTTAATAGTTCGCAGGGCAATAACTTTAATCGGGAGTTTATAGTCAAGTTCAATGAGATCATGTCCTGCAATGAATGGCGATTCGGATTTTCTATATGAGACAACTTTGTTTAGATCGTCGATTATAAAGACGTCCAACCATGAGTCGGAATTATTTGTATGATGTGTTGCATTAGAATTTACTAAGTGCAAAGCTTGACCACGAACCAGTTCTTTAAGAAAATTACTCTCAAAGTTATTGCTCAGTAAATTACAGTTTAAATCCCCACATATTATGATATTTTCGTAAGAAGGAGAAAAACGTTGAAAATCATTAAGAAAAACATGGAAGAGGTGTCCTTTCGGCCTTCTATACATAGAGATAAACAATATTGAAGTGTCAAGGTTGGGACGAATTTCTAAGATAGTATATTCCGGTGCATTTGAAAATAGAGAAGGTGAACAGGCGAGTATTTTCACTTTAATCGATTCATGAATATAACAAGCCACTCCTCCACCTTGTTTACCTTCTCTATCATTTCGAATTAGAGCATAGTTATCCAAGGTCACTAAACTATTAGGTACTTGCGAATGTAGCCATGTTTCTGAAATAGCGATGATGTGAAATGATTCAGAGTTGAAATGAGCTCTAATGAAATCTATGTGACCAAGCAGCGAATTCGCATTGAAATGAGTTATCTTAATCATGCCGCCGTTATTGTTGTTGTTGTTCTCGTAGTTGTTGACGTTGTTGATGGTGTTGTTGTTGTTGCAACTGTTACTGCTATTGTTGTTATTGTTGCTACCATTGCAACAGTTGCTGTTGTTGCTTTTGTTGTTATTTTCGTTGTTTTTGTTGATGTTGCTGTTGTTGTTATTGTTGTTGTTGTTGTTGTTGTTGTTGTTGTTTTTGTTGTTATTTGCATGGTTTGAGATGCAATGATGTGTTTTTGAAGGGTGCAGTGATGCAGGTGTTCTTAGATGGAGGCATGAAACTAGTCAAGTCATTTTATCCACATCAGATTCTGATTGGATGAAATGATTTCAGAAGCATCAGTTTTTCGTACGTGTACTCCTGTCGACGTTCCCCAGCAATGCTTCCAACCACGTTGTTTGGCGATCGGTCTGATTTTACCCAAAAGTTTGTAGACATCGGGCGATAGAAACTCCTTAATTATAAGGTTACCATTAACATTTGCTGAGAAGACCTCGTTGATTGTGAGGATGCGTTTTGATCGTTTTTTGAGTAAAATGTGATCTCGTACTGCCAATGATCGAAAGCACACAAGGAGTGACATTGATTGTGATGGTGTTGAATTTCTTTGCTCTGATCCAATCACATTGTCAGTAGACTTTCTGATGATGTTGCGAATATCAAAGATGTCTGAGGCTAATTCTGGAACACCAAGTGCATTGAGTACTTTATCCACTAAAATTTTCGGCGAGTCTTGCAGTGTGGCTGGTAGGTTTCTAATCAAGATGCCCGGAGCATGAATTTGTGAGCGTAGATTAGCAACATTGTCTGAAATTTTCTTTATTTCTGATTTGAATAGTTCACTTTGATTGTTGATGGTGTTTGTTTTGATTTCTAGTGTTTCCAAACCCGTTTGAAATGTGGTCATTTGTTGACCCATATTTTGTTGTGTGGTAGCAAGAACATTTACTTCAGAGCGAATTTCCTCAATACTATTTACAACTCCATTTACTGTTTCGGATAGAGTGTCAATTTTTGTTGATATAGTATCCTGAAAAGACAACAAGTTTGCATTAACTGTACTGGCATTTATGTGTAGCTGCTCCATAATTTGATCCAGTGTTGTCGACGACAGTGTGTTTTGTGCTGTTGTATTTTGAGCTATGGTAACAGGATTAGTACTAGATTCGCCAGAATTCTCATGTACTTTTTTTAGGTGACAAGTACCACAACAGAAATCTATTTGAGAGCTTGCTTCATGTAAATCAATTTCGAATTTTGTCGATGCACAATTTATATGAAAGGATTCATTACAGCCACCTGTAGATACAATTATGTCATGTTTCGCCATTCTTCCACATATAGAGCAGCGCTTCGCCATGATTGACACAGTGGAATGTCAATAAGAGAAGAGATGCAGAAAACAGATCGTTTAAGATTGCCTTATTGGGTCGATAAGTCTGCAGTAGGGTATAAATAAATTTGACCGACTGTGATGAGAATATATTGGCTGCAGGTAAAACAGAGTGATCCAATGTGCGAAAAATCAATTCTTGAGAGCAGCGAATTTCAGACAACAACAGGCAATTCAATGTAGTGGAGCTTCACAGAGTTCCGTAATGATTCATCGATCTTGTTTCCCGCTATAACCGTCGTGGAGCTGAGAATGACAGTTGATGGTTATGTACGACGAGAAAAATAAACTCCTCTTTGATGAAAATACGCGGAGACAAAGCACAACTTATAACAGAAAAACGAATCTGGGAATCACATATTAATCGGATTAACCATGTTTGGAAAACTCTCGGGTTCGCCGGCCTCTCGCGTGGGGTCCTCAGTGCACGGGGGGTCTCTCGCTTGAGTTCGGTGGCCAGTGACTTGACCGGACATCTCTCCCCTCCTTCGTTCTTATCATTTCCGCGATCCTTCTAATTTTCGGTATATTCGCAACGAATTTGCACAAGACACGCTTCGAATTACCTTCCTTCTCGCTCTCTTCGCGCCTGACCGCGACACGGTGCACATCGATCTTCGATTAACGTGGTCTTCTAACCCTTCAAACTAAGTACTCTTCTAAACGGTATATTTCTTTCCTCACGATCGTTTACTGTAACAAGACTCCGATTTACGCCCGGACTTCGTTAGAGTTTTCCGTGAGTGAATTCGTCGGTACTTCTTTTTCTTTCGGGACTTTTTCTGGTAACACGTGTGTGTTCTCCGTTTAATATACAAGTTCTTTTCTAATCTCATCATTACGGGCTTCATTATTCTCACGATTTACAACCGAGTTAATAAGAAAAGTCTGTGCGGTTTTCGATATGTTCTTTAATCGTTTTCGGTACACTTCATGGACTTATTATTCAGTTATTAATTTCGTTTCGGTACTCTTCGTTTTGGCGACCGCGTGCCGGTTATCCGCCATCATTAAAACAAGTGCTTCGAAATTACCTGACTTCACATTCTTAATTGAATAAAGACTGATATATATTCATATTTTTACACGGAAATTCTCTTCAGTGTTTCATTCATTTTTTTCTTCCTTCGTAAAATTCCTTCATCCTCGAATATTTAATTTATTCTTCCCAAACCAGATCTTCACCCCCTTCAAAATTAAACAAACCAGTTTACATTATTTGTACAAAATAGATTTCGCACGGGTCACTCGTCAGAAAACCGTTAGTGTAGAATTCACTGAAAAGTTATTACGTAATAATATGGCGACGTATTACAACAGTGCCAGTGTCCACAGCAATGAACAAAAACTTGACGTAACAAATTTTTACGCTATCCAGCGTTGTTGAAATTATCTCTGAATAATTGTTATTCCAGCACAATTTACTAATACCCACTATTTTAATTAACTGTATACTTTTTCACTGAACAATATCGATTCAAGTACGGAGCAAAGTTTTTGACATTTTCTCAACTCAAGAGAAAGAGAGAGGGAGAGAGAGAAAGAGAGAGAGAGAGACATTTTCGGGGCACGGGGGGATGGAGGGCGCAGCCACTAATATAACTTTTGAAGAATCCTGTTTATTTTACCTAGCGTTATTATTTTCGAATCCATCATTGTACCATTCAATATTTCTTATAAAAATTACTGTTCTTTACAAAAAAAAAGTGGTATCCCCGGAAAAAACTTTTAAAAAGTGAAAAGAGAACGCCAAGTATTAAAAAGTCGTGACCTTATTTATAAAATTACCACTCGAAACTGTTTCGCCATTTACAAAAATAGAATCATATCATTCTCATCAAGCCAAGACCACCGAATGATGTATGAAATTACAAATAGACGTAACATGAACGCGGTGTATATCTTGTGACGTTGTGGCCCTCGTCACATGCTGCGTCGTGGTGGAATCCACCACAGCACTCTCCGCTTTCCTAGATATTAGGCCCCTAGGGGCAGCGTAGATTTACTTTTGCCTTTCCGAGGCACCGTCGGACCTCTCCGAAGCACTAGCGAGCCCTAACCGCGTCGTCGCAGCCTGAAGTTCACCTGTAAGACACCATTGGAACTAAGTACATCGTCAAGAGCACCACAAACAGCCCAACCACGAGTCCACGACGAGGAAGACACTCATCAAGAGCACCGAGACCACGCACAAAGTCCCAGCACTCAATCCCACCCCGAACAACTCCCTTCACCCACATTTTTCCTTACAATTATTCTCTGTATGCGAATCGATTAACTCACCTACGGTGAGGGAATAATTCCCTTACCTATCGAAGATCCGAGGCGTCGTGAAACATTGAAGAATCGCAGGACGGCAGGAGACGAATCGGGAGGACGTAACCTCCAAACTCGAACGTCCTTGGACGAGGAACGTTCGCCCGTCAACGATGAGTCGATCGGACGAGTCCCCCGGCGTCCCCCGATCGCGAGTGGTTATTTTTCGCACAAGTTTTCAGCGATTCCTCATGTTTTCTTTTTAAGTCGTAATTTTGTTTCCTTTTGTTAATCACGGGTATTTGTAAGTACGCCTGAGCGACAGGAACCCGTCGATCCTCGAGATTACAGTTCGAGTCTCAGTACTGATTTGTGACCTCATAAATTAATAATTTTTATAATTTTGTTTTTCTACGAGCTAGCCCCGATTTTGTACATCCCCCCCCCCCCCCCCAGTATTATTACTATTAAGGATTGTTAAAGAAACCAGGAGAAATCAAAAAGAGAGAGATTATTCATTTTTTTGTTAATTTTTGTTATTTTTATTTTTAATAAGTAACTGGCGCCCAAATAAAAAATTACGGGAATTTCGTTACAATAAAAACACCATTTTTTTGTGATTGATTTTCTACTAATTTTTCGTCTTTATTTTATTTACTTTATTCCTGATTTTTAGTTATTTTCAGGGATCGGTGGCGATTATCGTCATAATCTATACTAGGATGATTCAAATTTTTTTTTTTTTTTTCCATCAAAACCAAGCTGAAAAGTTTCGGTTAGGTACCAAAATAAACCAGTTAAAATTTTAGTGCTTAATATTAATATTAAATTAGCGCGCATCGCTCTTGTCGAATTTCCATAAGGATTACTGTTCGGGAATCCGCGTCGCCTTACAAGCGACGCGAGCTTCGCGGGCAGCTCACACCGGGGCAGCACCTCCTGGGCGCTCTCTCGGCCACACGAAGGCGTCGCGCTCGGGAACGAGAGCGAAGGCTTCGTGCCGGCCAACGCCCCGAGAGCAGCCATCTTGTTTTTCAGTCTTAACCGGTCCGTGCCACGCGCAGTATCGCTACAGATATCTCAATTTTCTTTTTCACGTAAAACTCAGTTCGGAACACTCATCATCTTTCTCATGTAATCTTTCGGTTATTTTGAGAGAACTCATCGATCTCAGGTTGTCGCAACGGTGCGCAATCCTCAATAAAAGAGTGCATCATCATTTTGAACTCAGCTCAACACGTGGTCACGCCAAGCCACGTGCATCGTACCTATCTCACGGCCTTTCTCATTGACTCTCGAGGTCGTAATTAATATAATTCGATTCTCGGGTTTCAATCGTCTCTTATTCGAGACTTATCATTTTGGTATCAATCGTCTCTTCGAGACTTGTCATTTCGGTATCAATCGTCTCTTCGAGACTTATCATTCGGGTTTCAATCGTCTCTTCGAGACTTATCATTAATTATTGAACTCATCTACGATCTCATCTACGAACTCATTGTGTTACTCATCGGACTCACAGGATTTTATTCATCGAACTCAGTGCTTTTACGCAACGACTCATTTCAAATAAAGACAAGCGGTTTTCCGCGCACAACACAAGACTTTGTCCTGTTTTTATTTTCTACCTGCGTCGCGATCCCCCAACACCCGGCAAATCATTCTCATCGTTCATTCTCATACATTTTTTGGTCCTTCGAGCCGGATCGCGACAATTGTGATAGTGCGTGGAGTGTGTGGAAAATTCGAGCATCTCATTTTTCATCTCAAGCGTGCTTCGAGTGGTATACGCGGGAGCGAAGCTTCTCGAACATTCGGTGCGCGTATACGTGTGTGTGGGGGTATAGCTACAGAGCTCGCGCGTCGCTCAACCTGTGTACTTTCATTTCTTGGAAATTCGGTCAACCGGCGCGCTCTCAGTGTTTCTCACCGCGCTTCTTTGTGCTGCGCGATCTCAAGTACACTCTCACCGTGCTTTGTGGCTATACCAAGACATTCACGCGTACATTCTCACTTCTCGCGTGTTAATTTATCGCACCACTCATTCTCGTTGAATTTTCTCAATTTTCGGCATTTCTCATCGTGTTTTTTGTGATCTGCATTTTTTTTTGGTGCATTTCATTTCAATTTCAGTGCCGTTTAATTCGTTAAAATTCAAACTCATATCACGTGTGCATTCAAACTTTTTGTGCGAATTTTCTCACGCGATTTTTGTGCACTCACTACATTTTCGCATCATTTCGATCGGAAATTATCGCGAGTTTTAGTGAACCTTTGACATTAAAATTCGGCAAACTCATTTCGTGAGCGTTCTCATCTCAGTGTCGCGAAGTGCATCTCATCTGTTCTCGCTCATCTCATCATGTCTTCTCCGGGCTCTGGTCGTGTTACTCCAGAAATTACGGAAGGAGGCGATGCTCAACAACATCTGATTCCTGAGATTCAGCTCTTGCCCCCTGGCGGTGAGAACAGCACTCAAAAACCAGGTTCGTTCGTTTCGGCGAGAAGTAGCGCGCGCTCCTCTCGTCAGAACTCACCATCTCGTCTCTCGTCAGAATTCACGCTCAAATATCAGAGCCAACTCAATCGCATCGCGGGCATTGAGACGATCATGTCTGATCTGCCAGCTGATATGGCGTCGCTCACACTCGGGGAGGTTCAGACTGAGCTGGATCAACTCGAGGCTCTTCACGCGGAATTCTCCGCAACTCACGAGTACTTCGAACTCAATTGGCCTGCAACATTCCTCGATCATGAATATTTCTCAACTAACATGCATCAGGCCGAGGCTATGGTGTATCGCCGAGCCAAGCGCGCACTCTGTCGGTGGAAAAATCAATTCCTGGCTCATCATATGCCCACTCAACTTTCTTCACCAACAGAATCTCGTGGCGAGCTGAAGCTACCAGATATTCAACTGAAAAGCTTCAGCGGCGAGTACGTGGATTGGCCGAGCTTCAAAGAAATGTTCGAGGAACTCATTCTCAAAAACTCACGTATCTCGAACATCGAACGTCTGCACTACCTCCGTAGTTGCATGACAACTGGCCCTGCCGAACTCATCGCGAACTTTCCGCTGACCGGAAACTCATTACAGCCCTCATGGGAGACGCTGAACTCAAGGTATGAGAATCGTCGCCTTCTCATCCAGGCTCAGCTTGACAAGCTTTGTCATCTGACGCCACTCACAAAAAAATCGGCGAAGGGTCTCAACAAGCTCATCTCAACGGTGTCTGAGGCGCGCAAGGCCCTCGAGTCCATGGGAGCTGCCGGTAATATGGGAGATCTCATCATGGTACACCATGTGTCTCGTCAATTGGACAACGCAACACGGGAGGCCTGGGAGAACTCATTGGGCTCCTCACTCGAGTATCCTACATTCGAGAGACTCGAGGAATTCATCAACGTACGAGTGCGGGCGCTCGAGAGAATCGAGGCAACTACGCTTCAACCTCCGTGCCTCAAAACTCAGCCGGCTAAAAAATCGGCTACAGCTCATCAGGCCTCAGCTCAACCCAGCAGCTCAAAACAGCCCACTAAAGAGACGAGCTCATACCAGTGTGACTGTTGCGAGGGCAAACATTTCATTGTCATGTGTCCAAGGTTCAGGAGCATGGACATCATCGGACGACGCCGGGTTGCCTCAAATCGCCGCCTGTGTTACAACTGCCTGGGCAGACACAGTGCGAGCTCATGCCGGTCAAAACAGGGCTGCAAGCAGTGTGGAGCAAAGCACCACACAATGCTTCACGAGCCACCCAGCGGGCAACCTGCAAACTCACCGACGGGAGATACTCAACCGTCGACTTCGTCAGCGCCTCACTAGGAAGTCGGTGCAATCGTCCACTCATCCACCTCTCCTTGCACTCACCACTCAACGCTGCTTGCCACAGCAATCGCTACGGCGCACTCATCATCATCATCAAGCGTGCATCAAGCTCGCTTACTCATCGATCCTGGATCAGAACTCACGTTCGTGTCAGAACAACTCATTCGCCAACTCAATATTGGCCGCCAGCACTCATCAATACCAATCATTGGAATTGGAGGTAAGAGGACAACTCAAACTCGTGGTGTGGTGACACTCACGTTGAATTCGCTTACGGCGAACTCATCGGTCACCATACGAGCTCACATTCTCAATACGGTGTCCTCAATCCTACCTTCATTTCATTCACCAAATCAAATGTGGCCCCATCTCATAAATTTGAAACTGGCCGATCCTGACTTTCTTGAGCCTCGCGCCATTGATGTAATCATTGGTGCTGACTCATATGGACAAGTCATCAAGCCCAATATAATCAAGGGCACATCAACAATGCCGATTGCTCAGCTATCAATTTTTGGCTGGCTTGTTCTCGGCCCAGTGCACTCGTCTCACTCATCTTCGTGTACGTCATATCACGTGCAAACTCAAGTCAACAACTCAGAGCTGCAGGAACTCCTCACCAAATTTTGGGTACAAGAGGAGCCTTCATCGGACACTCCGAGTTCACTCACGCCCGAAGAACAAGAGTGTGAAGATCACTTCCGATCAACTCACTCGCGTGATTCCACTGGTCGATACGTCGTTCGGCTCCCACTCAAATCATCAATCAATCTTTTGGGCAACTCATACGCTGCAGCTCATCACAGTCTCAGGAGAACTCTTAGGAAATTCCAACGGAATGAATCCTATAAACAACTTCATACGACCTTCATGAGAGAATACGAAGAGCTTGGTCACATGGTACGCGTCTCAGCAAACTCAACACAACCTGGTGAGCTCATCGCTTGTGACACTGTTGGTGGGATGACCTTGGCACCAGATGCCTCAAAAACATCTGGAGGGTTGAGGGTCTCATCCGGCAGTTCACAGGCACGAACTCAACCACGCGTTGTGTATTATCTTCCAACTCATGGCGTACTCAGGCCTGAGAGCAAAACGACCAAGCTACGGGTAGTCTTCAATGGCTCTTGTCCGACTTCATCTGGTTCATCTCTCAACGATCTCATGTATACGGGTCAAAATCTCCTGCTAGACATCACGGATGTACTCACGTGGATTCGACATCACCGCCACATCTTCGCGACGGATATCACGAAGATGTACAGGCAAATCAACGTACACGAGGACGATTGGGATCTGCAGAGAATTCTGTGGATTGACAAAGAACTCAAAGAGGCCCCTTATCATCTCACAACGGTGACCTATGGAACGAAAGCAGCCCCGTTCTTGGCTGTTCGCGTCCTTCTCCAACTGGTCGAGGACGAAGGTCATCGTTACCCGCTGGCGATACCATCTCTACTCAAAGGCCGTTATGTCGACGACATTTTCGGCGGCGCCGACTCAGTCGACGAACTCATAGAGATCGCTCACCAACTCACGAGCCTGTGCAAGGCGGGAGGCTTCCCGCTCGCAAAATGGCAATCAACTCATCAAGATTTACTCAAGGCAGTATCATCAAGCAAGGAAACGTCATCGGTCATTTCATTCGACGATTGCTCGACCAAATTACTCGGATTAAAATGGTCTCCTCACGCTGACGAATTTGCCTTCTCGGCAAAATTCACAGAGAACTCAGGAAAAATTACGAAGCGTCTCATTTTATCTGAGGTAGCACAGATATTCGATCCACTCGGTTTCATCTCACCAGTTACGATTCGAGCAAAGGTGCTCTTGCAAGAACTCTGGTTGCAAAAAATCGGCTGGGACGACTCATTACCATCAAACATCGTCTCAAGATGGTTACTCATCAGAGAAGATCTCTCAAACTTGGCCAAGATCTCAATTCCCAGGTGGTTCAACACCTGGAGGGACTCAAGAGTAGAACTTCATGGTTTCTCTGACGCATCACAACTAGCGATGTCAGCTGTGATCTACATCGTAGTTGACTCACCGTCCACTGGCGCCAAATCAACACTTGTTTGCGCAAAGACGAAAGTCGCTCCCCTCAAACAACTAACCATCCCGAGGTTAGAACTCACAGCAGCGCTGCTACTCGTAAAACTCATTCGACGTACTCAGACGTCACTTCAGCTACCAATCAGCTCAACTCATTTGTGGACGGACTCTCAAGTAACACTCACGTGGATCAAATCACCCGCTTCACGCTGGAAGGATTTTGTCAGAAACAGAGTTTCTCTAATCCAAGAACTCGCTCCTCATGCGCACTGGAGACACGTTCCTGGCACATCCAACCCAGCTGATGGCCCTTCACGAGGTCTATCAACTCAACAACTCATTGATCATCCACTGTGGTGGACGGGACCACCATGGATGACCAAATCAACCGACTCATGGCCTCGTCAGCCACCAATATCAGACGACTTTAGTGCACCTGAAGCTCGTCCGGGAGTTGCTCTTTTCGGAGCCGCCCCCATCGTTGAACATCATTGGGATCTCATCAATCGGTACTCATCATTCCGGAAACTCATAAGAATCACCGCAATTTGCTTCAAAGTTATTGCAAGACTGAAGAAGCAGCCACTCACCACCCCACTGACAATTATCTCGTCAGCGGAGATGGAAAATGCCAAGATCTTCTGGATCAAGGCAACTCAAGAGATTTTCTTTCCTCAAGAACTCAAACTTTTGAGGTCAAACTCACCGTTCAGCAAGACTCACGCTTTCTCTCGATTAACCGCCTTTCTTGATCACAAAGGAGTTATTCGAGTGGGAGGTCGTCTCAAGCTGTCATCGCTCTCACCAGAGAGCAAACATCAAGCCATTCTGCCTCGACACTCACGCCTGTCGTCACTTATCATTGAGAACTCACATCTCCGAACTCTTCACGGAGGTACGCAACTCACCCTAGCCGACACCAGACAGTCTGTCTGGATTCTCGGTGGGCGAGCTCCTGTAAAAACTCATATCCTCCACTGTCTAAAGTGCGCACGACAGCGAGGAATTCGCGCTCAGCAATTGATGGGACAACTGCCAGCTGCTCGAGTCTCACCCTCACGACCGTTCACTCACACTGGCATTGACTATGCCGGCCCACTCACAATCAAGACTTGGAAAGGTCGTGGGGCAAAGTCATCCAAAGGATGGATTTGCGTATTTGTGTGTCTCACCACTTCAGCGGTGCACCTCGAAGTGGTCAGTGATTACTCATCAGATGGTTTCATCGCAACGTACAGGCGCTTTGTGTCTCGAAGAGGCATTCCAAACATCATTTATTCGGACTGCGGCACCAACCTCGTTGGCGCTGACTCAACTCTGAGGAGGATGTTTACTCAGAGCACTCAAGAACATCATACCATCGCCACCGTACTGTCAAACGACAGCACGCAGTGGCAATTCAATCCGCCTGCGGCGCCGCACATGGGCGGCAAATGGGAGGCTGTGGTGAAATCACTCAAATTTCACCTCAGACGCACCGTAGGTGAAATCGTGCTGACGTTCGAGGAACTCACTACTTTGCTCACTCAAGTCGAAGCGACTTTGAACTCACGACCTCTCGAACCTCTCAGTGACGATCCTGACGATGTGTCAGCACTCACCCCGGGTCATTTCCTGACCGGAAATGCTCTTTCATCTCTACCGGAAGCATCACTCATCGACTTAAACATTGGTCATCTGGATAGATGGAAGTTTCTACAACAAAGGTTTCAATACTTTTGGAAACAATGGAGCACTCACTATCTACAGAGATTGCAAGCAATCTCAAAGTGGAAACATCCGTCTACCAACATCAAGGTGGGATCGCTCGTACTCATTACTGATGAGCGGTTCCCGCCGAGTAAATGGCCTCTGGCAAGGGTAACAATCGTCCATCCGGGAGCGGACGGACTTATCAGAGTGGTGACGCTGAGGACGGCTTCATCCACACTCACACGCCCTATCGCCAAACTCGCACCGCTTCCAGTCGAACTCACGGATTCACTCAACTAGAACATCACCAACTTCGTGCTGATGGCGGGAGAATGTTCGGGAATCCGCGTCGCCTTACAAGCGACGCGAGCTTCGCGGGCAGCTCACACCGGGGCAGCACCTCCTGGGCGCTCTCTCGGCCACACGAAGGCGTCGCGCTCGGGAACGAGAGCGAAGGCTTCGTGCCGGCCAACGCCCCGAGAGCAGCCATCTTGTTTTTCAGTCTTAACCGGTCCGTGCCACGCGCAGTATCGCTACAGATATCTCAATTTTCTTTTTCACGTAAAACTCAGTTCGGAACACTCATCATCTTTCTCATGTAATCTTTCGGTTATTTTGAGAGAACTCATCGATCTCAGGTTGTCGCAACGGTGCGCAATCCTCAATAAAAGAGTGCATCATCATTTTGAACTCAGCTCAACACGTGGTCACGCCAAGCCACGTGCATCGTACCTATCTCACGGCCTTTCTCATTGACTCTCGAGGTCGTAATTAATATAATTCGATTCTCGGGTTTCAATCGTCTCTTATTCGAGACTTATCATTTTGGTATCAATCGTCTCTTCGAGACTTGTCATTTCGGTATCAATCGTCTCTTCGAGACTTATCATTCGGGTTTCAATCGTCTCTTCGAGACTTATCATTAATTATTGAACTCATCTACGATCTCATCTACGAACTCATTGTGTTACTCATCGGACTCACAGGATTTTATTCATCGAACTCAGTGCTTTTACTCAACGACTCATTTCAAATAAAGACAAGCGGTTTTCCGCGCACAACACAAGACTTTGTCCTGTTTTTATTTTCTACCTGCGTCGCGATCCCCCAACACCCGGCAAATCATTCTCATCGTTCATTCTCATACAATTACATAGGGACAATAACTTTTTTTCCTTCTGATTTTTGTAACTCACGAACGATAGGTCGTACTGTAAAGTTTTTGGCATATTTTTGTAGAGAATTGAACGCTTTACAAAAAAGGTCTACGGACACTTTTCGCTAAGTCAACTTGGTCGAAAGTTATTCAAGGTCTGATACACACTACTTTAGATTTTTTATGCGAATCAATTCTAGTCACCCACGTTTGAAATAAATGTTGGCCCTGAGAAGGGCCGAGGAGCTTTGTGATTTCGATCCAAAATCGGTGGACTGAGTTCGACGAGAAATTTTGGAGACGAGTAGAACGGAGCAGCGAATTCAACGTCTGAGATTGGGATGGAGAGCACCAACGATGTCGATGACCACGAGAACCAGCGAAATTTTATGTTTTTCAGAGGAGACGTATCAGCGACTTGCGTGGAGTTCTTGAACGAATACGACGGATGATTGCAGATGGAGACTTTGGAGCCGGCTGATCGCGAACAGTCTTTTTTTTCGGCGAGAGCCCGATTATGACTCGTGCGCGTTGTAACTCGGTGTTCGGTTTTGCGGGTCGCGTCGCGGTACGTTTCAAGGCTTTAACCACTTCCGGGTGGACTGTAACGTTCGTAGTGTGACGTGCGAGAGGAGTTTGGTTCCGACGTATCGCGTTGTGCGATTGCGGGTGGGCTTCTTAGCGGACCCGAATTGCTAGGAGAACACGATGCGCCGGATGGGGATGAAGAAGGTGGGTGAATCGATTTTACGTCTCGAGAGCCGTGAGAAGAACTGTTCTCGTCAACCTCGAGTTTACGTAGAACCTGAGAAGGACCGGTGTTTGAGTCGATGGCGCGCGCTCGCCTTCCCCAGTGTCTTGACTTGAGCCGCTCACGTTCCTCCGCTCGCCGGTCTAAACGCCTTAGGTATGATTCCGTCTTTCTTCTTGGCATGGAGTTCCTTGAAGTCGATCAGGAGATGGTCAGGAAAAGATAGGAGTAGTCAGATTTGAATTTCGATGATTTAATATTTATTCTTTTGGTGGAAAAATCACAGCCGTGGTTTGGTTCCCGACAGGCACCTCTTCGGTACGCTCTCCGTCGAAGAATGAGCTCAAGCTCTGCGGGGGGCCTACTCTTATACATTCTGTAGTCGCACGCGATTGGGCGGTGGTCACGTGGTGGGGGGTGGGGGTACTCTTATGTTCTAGCCACTGATTGGCGCGCGTGTTTATACGCGAGATTTTTTGTGACCCTTAGTGAATCTTATATGACTTTACTTTACACAGCGTTGTATTTATTTTTTTTCAAGACTTATAGATTTAGTTAGAAGAAAAAAATGTATCAATTGAAAAAGAATAGCTGAGACCTGATTGGTGCGCTGGTCCAGACGGTCACCGCACTATCTAAATTTATGAAAGAGATAGTCTGGGAGGTAGCGTTTCATTTTTGTTAGTGATTTTACGCCGAAGGATTGCCATCTTTTTCAATAAATCTCGAATAGCTAATAAGTAAAGCACGGGTCAGCTGACGCAGCCGCGGTGGGTGCAGGCGTGAGAGGTTGCGAAAGTGGTTAAAAAAAAAAAAAATCCAGTAATAGTACGCCGGCTGAAACTTTTGTCATAAATAATTGATCATTTAATGAGTTGAAAAAAAAAATGGTCAGCTGCATCGGGGGTGGGGGACTATGCGTCAGCTGCTCGCATGAACTTGTAAAAAAAAAAACGTAAAAAAAAGTAATAGTCAGCCGAATGAAATTGAAGTATGTGATTTTTTGAATAATTTGAAGTAAGAAAACAACAGTCAGCTGCGTGTGTAGCGGTGGAAAATCGGTCAGCTGATGCGTTAAACATACATATTATTCGAGCGATGCACAGTACTTTTCAGGTCTAGTTTCAGGGTTTTCGTTCATTTATTTTATGACAAATTCAATATGCATAATATGAAATAACCATCGAAATAATACAAACATACAGAAAAAAGAATAGAAATATAAAAATTGATATGAAATAACCATCGAAATAATACAAACATACAAAAAAAGAGAATAGAAATATAAAAATTGATAAGAGTAGGAAAACTACTCATCGGTATCGCTATCGTAACAATTCTTTAATGAATCATCAGAAGAACTGTCATCGGTGAGATCGTCCTCTTCAATGTGAATAAGATCCCCTTCATCATCATCTGTGAATGAACATGTTGATCATCAAAATTAGGCTACTAGAAATATACACCCTCAAAGAAAGTGTCACCGACAAAAATTTCATACCGGCAATATTTTCGCTGCTCTCCGTTATACTGCTGACTGATGGGGGTACTTGATTTCCCTCAAGCCATTTGAAAATGTATTGGTCTTCTTTTTCTTCCCATCCCCAGTCAGTGTCAATTAATGATTAAACGAACCTTAGTGAAGTTCAATCATGATTGTATGAAGCGCCTCTTCCGAAGAGATCATAGATGTAGTACCCCCCACTTCCCACAGTGTCGCCACAAATTTTAAAGCTAGGAAAAAAAATGACATGCGATCTCGCCCACACCCGACTCTCGTCCATCTTGAATCTTCATTTTTCAAAGCCACTGCCGTAACTCAACTCTCGGGAATCTCCTTGGAGATGAATGGGCGGGAGGGACTGATCTCTTCGGAAGAGGCGCTTCATACAATCATGATTGAACTTCACCAAGGTTCGTTTAATCATTAATTGTATTTCGCGCCTCTTCCTCGAGATTATAGATGTAGTCGTTTAAAGATAGTTACGGCAGATATGTTTATGGTACACCGTTTTTTTTTAATTTTATTACAAAATTACAACGATGTTAAGCTTAACCATAAACCAAAACAAGATCCCTCTAGGAACAAACGATAGTGTCCTATACAAGGGCTTAATAACTATTCTGCGTTTACGTTTTCATTATTGCTTCCGCGAAATTCATGCTTTCCATTGAAACACATCTATCATAAAAACGAGCAAAAGTTTCTGAATCCCTTGACCAACCGGCTGTTTTTTGGATTACGTCAATATTGACTCCCTGTCGTTTAGCTGCTGATGTTGCCGCATGTCGCGTGCTATATGCCGAGAACACGTTGGTGTCAATGCCACTATTTTTCAAAACTATCTTTATCCACCGACTCAAAGTCTGTGTTCCTACGACTTTATACGGTTTTTTGAAAGAGATAAATATAACCTTAACTAAAACCTTTAATAAACTTAACCTTTAAACCTCGCAAATCTTTGGTTTTTTGTACGTTGGTCGCGTTTCAGTGCAGTTTCTTGAACAGCCGCTGTAATTTCCACGTTCAACTTGGGAACTGTAATGAATTTACAATTTTCTGGGACTGGATATTTTTCCAGTAAGGTCTTAGCTTCGTCTGCCGGAAGTCCTTTTCTTATGATCTCTGCCCAACGGAGAACTACATCTTTGTGGATCGCGGCACCGGTTATCGTCTCGGACTCGAGGCGCGATCCCATGACTTCCAGAACCTCTTGCTGCAGCTCAATTTCGTGCTCCGGAATTGCTGGCAACGGTTCACCCGTCTGCTCAGTCACGACTGCGTCCTCCTGTGCAGGCACATTTGCGGAAGTGACTGCGATCGGCCTTATTTCTTTATTACCCTCAGCCTCTGTGCATTGGACCTCTACCTCTGAGGTTGGTTCTTTGGAACTTTTCGGCACGGGGCTTCTTGAATTACGTCGACGTGACGAACCACGAGCCCTCGCGTCCTCTGATGAGGAATCGGTTGAGCGGCTTCTAGACCATGAGTTTCTCTATCTAGCTCCTGTGGTCGAACGTCGAGTCTGAGAGTGGCCTGATCGAGAACGTGTCCTGGAACGTTCTCGAGTTTGTGAGCGTCTTGTCCGACGCCGTGACGGCCCCTGAGACAGCGATCTCGAGCGACCTCGAGACGAGCTCTGTGACATCGACGAGCTTCGAGATGGCGAGCGCTTACCTGTAAAAACGATAGTTGCTCTGCACAAACAGTTAAAAACTGTACGATAGACGCTGACTGAGTCAAACTCGATCGTCATCCAATTGTACCGTCTTCCTTCGTAAAACGAAAGGCGTACTTTCTGGTAAGAGCCAGAAGTACGACGCACAACGATAAAATCGTTTGCGTATAACCGACTGTAAGTTGGTTTGGTACACGGCCTTGTAAGCTTTTCAAAAAAGTTACATGCGCCGATAGCGTGATAACCCAAGAGCGAGGTTAAACCTTTACTTACGTCATTTTTTCTTTTTTCGTTTCAATTCCTTCTCCACCAAACGTTGAACCTTTTTTCTTATCCGTTGATTCTCCTCCTCTTCTTCCTCATACGAACTCCTTTTCTTTCCTTTTTTGCCCATAATCGCTAATTATTTATGCGCTTGGGCAATGCGAATGTGACGACACATGCACAAAGCAAAAGAATAAAGATTCAAGATGGACGAGAGTCGGGTGTGGGCGAGATCGCATGTCATTTTTTTTCCTAGCTTTAAAATTTGTGGCGACACTGTGGGAAGTGGGGGGTACTACATCTATGATCTCGAGGAAGAGGCGCGAAATACAATTGAAACGGATGCTGAAGATGAGCATGGCTCCAAAGGTGCGCTATGTATGATGTGCGCAGTAAATGCTGGCGTAGTTCGGATTGACATGGTGGGAAGACTGCCCCGTCGAAACGGTTTTTCCATTTCAGCAGGTCGTTTTTTTCTTTAATGTCGTAATTTTGAATAAACGTAGCAACTCGAGCAGCGTTGATATCGTTTATCCCTTTAAACCCATACATACGACAAACAAATTTTTCAATCGTTATGAATATCTCGTCTAATGTGCAATTCGGAAGATTTTTAATATCACGCAATGCTCGCATGTATGTCTCCGATTTTCGCAACAATTGCAAAGGCTTATTTTTCCCTTTTCGATAAAATGCCGGATTAAAATCGCAGCCTGTGAGGGCATGGAACGCCGGCAACGCAGAGCACAAATTGGTTCCCAATTTTTCATATAATTTCGTGATATCAACGAATCTTTGAAAATTCCTGGAACCAACGTGCAATGATATTTTCAAATCATTTTTAACGGCATTCATGTTGCCGAGCATTACAATACATATGTCGGTATCTGAGCATCTAATCGTAACGTGAGCATCGAAATCAATGTTACAAACGTGAAATACAATTTTTGTATCAGCTTCTTCGTTAGCTGGACAAGATAAATTGTGATCGACGGTCCTTACAACTTCATCACTTTGTGATTCGTATTTGTAACAGAACTCGTAGTTTACATAGATCGTTTTATTGCCTATATAGCTAGCAATGTGATTATTTTTCCAGTCGTCGCAAAGAAATTCCACCAAGGCAGCTTTGAAATAGATGTTCTTCAATTCATTAGCAAAATTAGCTGGACGTACTTGATCAGGGCCACTTATATGGTACTGTTGACCTCTTACTCTGCCTCTCAACAAATGCTCATTATCTTTAATCGATGGCGAAGAGTAACGATCGAATGTAATGATAATAATGCGCGCATTATTTTTAGTGAACATTTGGATAAGTTTTTTCGAAATATTACCGAACGTTGACGGAACGTCTGTCAATGCATGGAGCATAAAAAAAACCATCGTAAATAAGTACGTCACATTTTTGTAGTGTGTTGCTATTAATTTCTTTTTCGAGAGTTTTTAGTAAAACTGATTTATCAATTTTACAAATGACCCCATCTGCATGACACATGGCTAAGGGAACTGGCGTTAGAGGATACGACAAAACTTTGTCAATATTTAATGTTTGTTCCAAAGAAATTAATAGCAACTGTGCAAATAAGTCGCGTTGTATTCGAACTTCTACTAGTTTTCCAGAAATAGAAACCTTTTTTTTGGTACTGCATCCACAAAAGTCAACGCTTTATTCTTTTTGATGGCTTTTTTAAATCTTTCTGAATCTTCAGAACAATCTTGAATGAATTTTTCACGTAGCTCATTTCCATGTTTCTCTACATTAAGCAAAAATTGTTCAATGTTTCCTTGTACAGCTTGACCTGTTGAAATATTAAACAACAAACTGTCCTCTAAATCATCTGAAAAGGGATTGATGTTCTGTTTGATATTACCAATGACATTTTCGAGCTGTAACGAATTTCTTTTTATTCGACTTTTTTCAAGATCAGCAGTAATGTACTGAGACTTTTTCAATCCAGTTTGCTCCATGATATGACTGATAATGGTTGAACGAATGCTGTGGCTTTTACACCAACGTTGACGAGCCGAAATTGAATTCGTAGTATGCATTATTCCCGTCAATTTATTTGCAGCATCTGCATTTACGATTTGTTCTAGCGTAAGATCGATAGGTTGTCTCGAAAATGGTTTGTCGGTTCTCTTAACTCCAAACGATCCCCTTCTGAGTTGTAACTGTAACCCTGGGTGAGATTCGTGTACTTTCATTAATCTCTCATGATATATCACGGTATAATGTGAATAATTTTGTTAATTGAAAGTGAAAAAGAGATTTGCAATTTTAGGCAGAACGAATCGAAGAAGATCAAGGTTTGCTGTTCGGATACTTCTGCATAGCATGAAATAATACTCAATCAAATTCTCATAAATCATGTAAAATTGCGGTGTTTTGCCGTACTCGCCATTGAGTGTTCATTGTTTATACTCTACATACTTTTCAAACAAATTAATCAATTCTTCTCGCGTAACTGCTGGATTCACTGATTTTTCTTTCATGAAATCTGATAAATATTTCTTCATTCCATCAGTTATTTCGATATTTCGATCATTTACGAATTTTTCGAAATAAATAAGAGTTTGAAGAGCCAAAGATAAAAGAGTGTGCAACCGTTTGCACCTATTGAAGTGTTTACCAGTTATGAAACTATTTATCGAGCCGCTCGCAAGTATTTCACTGTTTACCATTACATTCGTAATTCTGCAACCGTCAATGAATTTTCCTACTGCTTTGAAATATGCCATCATAATGGCATATTTCACCGTCAAATTGCGGTTTTTCCGTACTTTGAATCTGCATTGCGATTTTGGCGATAGCTAAATCGTACGTGACTTCTATATAATTTTCATCGCATTCTAAAGCCACTTGTTGGCTCTGTTTCGTTGTTTCCATAACGACTGCTGTATTCGTTGGAGAAGAATTTATTGTCGTTAAATATGAAACTTTTTGTTTGCAACTTGTATCGTAATGAATCAAACTGTTGTATCCTACCCATGATGGAGTATTTGGCAATTTCAAAAAATGAGAGAGTACCCAAGCGAGATCAAGATGTTTCAATGATATAAGATTTTCAGGAACATGTAATCGCAAAATACTTTCAACAGGCTCTAAAGTTTCACGTAATTTTGGCTTTTTGTTGTACGGTTCTAACTCAAACGTTATAGCGTCAAAAGTGCGCCGTCTCTTTTCCAAACTTCCAGAAGTTTCAGCATTTAGCGTATCAATTTCGAAATCCGCGACATTTTCAGCGGTATTTCCAAAATTTTCAGGGGGATCGTTTGAGAAATCATGCTGCGCAGAATCAACAATGTCTTGAAATATAATGCCAACAGTATCATGCAATGTGTCCTTGCCTGTTGGTGTATCGACAAACCGATCGAAATTATTCCAGGCTAAACCCATGCATAAACTTCTTGAGCGCATTATATCATCAGGACAAATTAATCTATCTATACTGAAACGTTTCGTTATCGCGGAGATACCTATCGAGCGACACAGGCCTTGTGAGAGGCTTACGAAACCAAGAATAAAAGAAATTTAGGGTGACTCGATAATGCGGTTAATTGACTCAAAGATGAAATTACAAAATTATCTCTCACTCTCAACACATTGGGTTGTAGAACATGCCTCAGGACACAGCGTCACATTCATGTATGACTTTATCGATCCTACATCATAGGCATTCAATGAATGAGAGAGAGATCGCTGCTAAATACAAAGAAAAAAATAAATAAAAGAAGAATTTTTAATAAACAAATTAGAAAAATTATATTCACCTACCGGGTACAGATCCTCGGTGAGGGAGTGCAAAATATACTTTTTATGGTAATAAATAAATATAGGCGGCAGAAGGCCGAGAATGTAATAAGCAATTATAAAATCAAGGAGGTAAAGTGTCGTTCGATCAATGTCTCCGTGATCCTAAATCCCACGTTGGTGTGTACGTGAAGTCACACACCTGCAAAATATCTTATTTCTATCTCTCTCTGACACACACGTTCGGACGATCGAAATTCCGCGATTTTAGTTATGATTATGCGAGCTCGAAAAATACAACGATTTTAGTTATGGTTAATCGCTCGATAATGTGACGATTTTAGTTATGATTATTCGCTCGGAATTATCAATACTCTGATCGTGATCTCCTGCACTTTTCTCAATGTTTTTCTGTGAAGCTCCTTTTCAGACTCAGACGAAACTCACTCGTTTTTATATTGCAAGAAAATACGCGTGATAATGAAAATAAGCTTACGGAAGAGAGAAAGATTCTACTGTTGCTACTTCGTGCTCAGAGAATTATAGGAAAATACGAGCGGGTCAAGCATGCAAATGAATAACTCGACACGGTGTATAGTATTACGTGTTCGTTTATTGATGCGTTGTGTAAAAATCGGTGAAACGAGCTATAGCTCGGTAGAGTCAGAATATGGTTGTCAAAATCGCTGATCGCTACGCGATGGTCAAACACCGGAGAAGCCGGTGGAAAAAAAATAACGAAGAGAGCAGAAGTCTCCGCATCTGTTTTCTTCTCATGGCCGAAACAGTAACATTGTGTACTGTTGGATACGGAGTGGCCGACGCTCCGTAAACTAAGGAACAATTGTACGAAAAGTACAATTGCTCAGAAAATAAGAAATATAGATCCTACACATCCGACGGACCAGGTCCGTCCGCTGAGACGTGATGAGTGAACAGGAGGAAACTGAGCTTAACCGATTCTGATATTCGCGTTGACTGACGGATGGAAAATAGTACATGTCGAATAGAAAGCGAATTAATAAACAAATCAAATTAAACCTGCCTACCTAAGGTCACCATCTAACGCTATCTCTCAAAGTCCGGCATCCAGTGCAATACTGGGGCGTTCTGAGAGAGATAGTTCCTTACCACCAGCTCAGGTGGAAGTTAGGATGGAGCGATGCTCAGAGACTAGAGCATCACTGATATTTCTTGTGACTCGTAGACGATGAAGATGATTCAAATTATTGTGTTCTAGAGTGACGATTTCGTCTGTGCGTGCCCTTAAATAGATACAGCCGTGTGAGGAGAAAACTCCCTGCTTTCGCCACGAAGATGTCACCTGAGTGGGAAAGGATGAGGAAGGGTAGACTACCGGAGTCAAAAATGATTTAGTCACCTTCCTCCCCGATTTCACCCATCGTTCAGATTGCAATAGCAATTAAGTTGCTACGATATTCTGGGTGAGTATCAGGAGTATATGAATATGAAGGAAGTGTTTCCAAGACACACGGGCAGGGTGTGCGTATGATAGGAAGGGCCGATTAGGCCGCTAGCGTAAGTCACTGACCGATGATTTGGTCACAATGAGAGAGAGAGAGAGGCGAGCGTAACGCGAGCGAGGCGTGGCCCGTAGCGCGAAGCTGCTGGCCCTCATTTGGCGATTACGTGCTCTCGCGGATTCCTCCGCCCCTCTGGAGTCTCACCTCCGGAACGGTGACAGCCCTAGGGGGCTGTCCCGTTACAATACACCACGCTAATTTCATGGAAAAATCCTCGCAAAGTACTTCGTTCAGAATTTTTTTACGTTTGCAATTTGGTTGGTGACATAGTTGAATTTCCGAACTTTATCATTTTTTTCTATCAACATCAAACCGTATTAGAAAATTTATTGAAACGCAGTAAAGCTTCCCGTATTTGGCCACGTATATATGAGGTATTCCACGTCAAACCGGCGGACTTTTTCCCTGACCCTCGCCGATTTGGTTAATTATTTTTTATATGATTATATGAAGTCTGAAAGACACCCTGGAATTTTTTCAGATTTTTCTGAAGAACCATTTTTGAAAAAAAAATCCAAAAAAATCCAAAAAAGTCCAAAAAAAAGCCCCTTTTTAAAAATCTGAAAAAAATTCTCAAAAACGCTGATTATATGCCAAACACTTTAAGCTACCGCCCGTAGTGGAAGTACAATTTTTTCTGTGTGTTAATCGGCTAATAACGTTGAAAAAATTAAAAAAATGCCGAAAAACACTTACTCTGGCCCAATAGTTGAATATTTTCGTACCCAAAAATTTTTTTGGAATATTTCAGACCAGTACAAAACAAAAAAAAATTGAGCCAGGCAAAAAGTTGAGGTATTAATTCAATAGTTTTATTCAATTTTATCAAATGATATATGAATCTATTTTTTTCCAACTCTAGAAAAAGATCCTTCAATGACCGGTGTAACAGCTCCAAATATTATACGTAAAATCTTATTATATTGGGAATTCGTAACTACTAGCTCACTATATCAACTATATCAAGGTCCATTTTTTTATTCGATTGTTCGAAAATTGTGACGAAAATTGGTTTTAGGTACCCAAATATGCAACTATTGGGCCAGAGTAAGTGTTTTTCGGCATTTTTTGAATTTTTTCAACGTTATTAGCCGATTAACACGCAGAAAAAATCGTACTTCCACTACGGGCGGTAGCTTAAAGTGTTTGGCATATAATCAGCGATTTTTAGGAATTTTTTCAGATTTTTAAAAAGGGGCTTTTTTTTGGACTTTTTTGGATTTTTTTGGATTTTTTTTTCAAAAATGGTTCTCCACAAAAATCTGAAAAAATTCCAGGGTGTCTTTCAGACTTCATATAATCATATAAAAAATAATTAACCAAATCGGCGAGGGTCAGGGAAAAAGTCCGCCGGTTTGACGTGGAATACCTCATATATTTCAACAGATCTTAACTTATTTTGTAATTTTTTTTGTATTCTTCTAAACGGCGTTTTGGATTTTTTTTAATATCATAGGCAAACAAAGGACCACCAATGTACTTGCCCACGTTTTTTTCCCCGTGAGGGGATTTTTGGGATTTTAAACTTTATATGTGCGAAAAACAGGCACTATCTCAATGCCGCTGTAATTGTCCGATTACAATTTATAAAAACAATTTCGAAAGAAGAATTCTTTTACTTTGAAACGTTTATCTTCGTTTTCCATGAAACCTGAGAAATGTGTTAAAAATGGAGCTGAACGTGGCGAGAAATGGCCGAGCGCGCGAGAGCAGTTGAAGAGTGGGGGAGAGCAGCAGGCGCGGAGAAGCGTGGGTGTATCTAGTAATACCGTTGCGCCGCGCGTGTTTCATGATATCCTTATCAAGAGACTCGGTAGAGTCTCGGGACAAGTACATTGACAGCCCTGTCGTCTGCTGGCCCGAGGCTCGCCGAGACTATACTTTCTCGAAACAAAACTTTTCGCGGTGGTGGGGGTAAAATTTTCGAATATCTCGGCAACAAATAAGAATATCGGAACTTATTTATTTTTATTTCGGGGTATTTCGTTCCGAGAAACACGATTTTGGAATAAAATCGCAAGAAAACCGAATAGGAGAGCAACAATTCCAAATTCTTCGCTATATTCTGTTAAATCACTATAAAAACATTATGAACGTGTTTACTATTAACAACTGTATTACTTGATGGAGTTAGATGGGATGAAAATAAATATCGATAGGATGTATAAAAAATCGGTGATATTTATTTCACATATCGACTTAAGTTTAAAGAAGTACAAAATTTTACCATAATTTCCTCTTTTTCGAAAGCAGTGGTATTGTAGTGCTGTTGCCTATATTTCCTACCGGAAGAGGGGAGAAAAGAAGGGGAAACAGTCTACTATCAAAACTATTTATTATTATCAATTATTATTATATTATTATCACTTTGTTCGCGTTCCACGCTTCTTTGGACTTGCTCTCACTACTATCCGTTGTTACACTCGCGCCACAGCTGAGGCGGCATTCAGCAGTACTTCTTAGCGTCGCTCCTTACCGACTGGCCTCGCTGTGCGGAAGCTCGGGAGAGCCTGTGCTGCCACAGTATCATATCAAAAAAAAATTTCGTCGACATGGGCTATTTTAGCGGATTTCTCGCTTTCGCAAACTTTTTCGTATTCCATAATATCGTCCTCATCACTATTAGCATCTTCCTCGCATTTATCTTCTGATATCGCAGCGACTTCGCTTATTTCTAAATTGAAACACGTATCTGCATCCCAATGTACTGTGACCCAAACTTTTTATAAATTTTATTCCCGATGTCACAAAAGTCTCTCTCCCTCTCTCACTTACGTCGATTTATTTGATGCACAATTTCCCGTGGGTGCCAGTCGCGAAGCGACTCGACGAAGGGAGAGAGAAAGACGGATGACCGGCTTGTTCAGCGGGAAGGGCGGGGCGTTGTTACGTCCTAGCCTACACGCTTGTGTGTCCCTCTTTTTTTTCTCACGGTCTCTTACTTTCCGATAACAACGTACCAACAGCTGATACGCAAACTCCGCTAACATCCTCATTTGTCGATATTAGTAAGAATAAATAAATAAGCAATACAAATATCTCTAGTTCTAATACGCAATACGTAGCTTCCTAGAAAACATCTTGTCATAATAATCTATGCAACTACGGCTCGAAAACATCCTGGAAAATACCAGATATCTTTATCACACTCGTCGCGCCGTCGAGACGACGCCAAGAAAATCCAAACACAAAAATTCCCATACGCTTTTCTCGATCCTACAATAATCTAATCACCGAAGAAATGAACTTTTACCCCGCAGTTCCAACTCACGTGAACACCCGGTCCAACCCACCCCTTATCGTTAGAATTGGACCAGATAGAGTCTGATCATTCAAATTCAAACACGCTCGCGCGCCATATCTATCAAGCTCGAAGTAGCCAATTGCAAAAATCGGCCAATCAACAAGTATCTCGAGTAGCGAACCAGAAAAAACATCGATTCTCATTCGCAACGGCTAACATCGCGCATAAAATTGACCAATAATGTGTCACTAAGAATAAATAATAACCAATCAGTGAATTTAGAGCGAATAATCGGGTTTGAGATTATTCTGAAGAACGAATGAGAATAAGTTACGAATTCCGCCAAAATTCTTATTATTATTTCTCTATTTTTTTTACGGGTATAAGAAGGGCGAACGCAGAAGCCTCGAGGCCAGTCTAGTCCTCATCACGCTAGACCCGCATACGCAAACTCGCCGATCTAGCCCTCATCACGCTAGATCCGCTCACGCAATTATTAGCCGGTCTTGAGATTGAACACCTCAGATCCGCATTACGCAAATTTAATCAATCGGTCTTCAAAAAGAAAAGACAATACTCTCAGAGAAACGAACTATATAATATCCACTGCAGTGAAGAGGGCGGGGTCGATGCGATTCCGTGTGGAAACCAGATTCTTCCTGTGAGTATCCGATCTAATTCGGGGGGGCCGGGACCATGCGATTCCGTTTAGTCTCAAGAACCCTGATAGATTTCCCGTAACCTTATCTTTTCTACCTTGCCGTATCTAGAGGGCTGAGGCAGTTCGGGGACGTTCTGTTCCAAGATTCTGGATATTCCAACCAATTGAATGTGTTCTCTGAGCAGTCGAATAAGAGTCACTTTATTTTCTCGAATTATTGAAACTAGAATTCTTTTATGTGATTCACGACTGATTGATTATTTGCTCAATTGTTAGGACTTAGCTCAGGAACTTTTTGGTGCGTAGAGATTATCAATTTATTTGCAAAATTTATTTAATTATTTCAATTGCGAAAGTATCAATTCATTCGCGAAATTTATTTAATTATTTCAATTGAGAAATTATTTGTAAAATTATTTGCGAGATTATTTAATTGCTAAACCATTATTTCGGAAATTTGTTTAATTGTGAATCGAATTATTTGAGAAATTAATTGAGAAATTATTTGAAAAATCAATAATTAAAATTATTTATTTGCGAAATTAATTCATTCGAGAAATCATTTGTAAAATCAATTTACCTGCGAAATTATGAAATTAAGAAATCGTTGTTGTTTTGTTGTTTTTCTCCTAAATTTTTGCCTCACTCTTGTTTTTCTTTCATGCCCGCTTCTTTACTCAATTAGTAGCTCGAATCAATCAATTGCGAAATCAATTTATTTACGGAATCAATAATTTATTTGCGAAAATTAATAATTAATTTGCGAAAATTAATAATCAATCGAGTTTATTTGTGAAATTAAAAATTACATGCGGAAACTAAGAAAAAACCGGAAATAAACATGTCATGAAAGCATTTGATGAAAACACACACACATAAAGATTGAATAAAAGTTTTGTTGTTTTTCTCCTAAATTTTTGCCTCACTCTTCTTTTTCTTTCATGCTCGCTTTTTTACTCAATTAGTAGCTCGAATCTACGCGTAACGGCGTGCTCTAGCGAAATTGTACCGTTAAAATACTTTCAAAAAATGTCACACCTCTCTGTGATGCCTGGCCGTCGGTTTACGGTTTTAGGTGCCTCGCGTGGACGATGAGAACCGTCCACGGGAGGCATCCAAGCCGTCCACTTGCTACCTCATTGCATCACAGCTGAGGATGTGCTCTTTCCAAGAGTTCCTAGTGGCCGTGCTCGAGCGTGCTCGAATTGCTACTCAGGGAAATTAGATAGGGTACCGGCTGTATTGGCAAGGTTTTCTGCAGTTTCCCTTCGCCCAAGGCTAATGCTATACGGTTAGGGATAAGTTGGCTGCAGCCACACAAGGTGGGGATCTCTCGAAAAGGAAGGACTAGCTATAAAGGGAAGAACCCTGGGCATTGGTAACGAAATTAAAAGAAATACTTTCAAAAAATGCAAAATAATCGATTTTTTTGAACTTATAACCCTGAATGATCCCTTAAATATTAACTACTTTGCTATTCATCTAACATATCTGTGGCAGATGAACATGTGTATTTTACTTTATCGATTAATTTTCGATTAAATAGTCGATAATAAGGAAAATTTTCACTCAGATACCGATCGAATTCTCGATACCAAAATAAGAATGGTGGCTGCATCGAGGATCGGGGATAAAGAATTTCGATTGTTTGCTGGTAGAGCTACATGGGCGGAAGCTGTGGTGCAATGTAGAGAGGAAGGACTTCAAGTTGCTGAAGTTAAAAGTGTCAAGGAAGCTCAAACTCTCGCAGTTTCTATGCTGCGGAATAGACCAGGTATATTCCATTGAAATCCTTTGAACAGCGCATAAAAAATCATTTCGCAAAATTAAGTCCAATTTTTCAATGATGGATTAAGACTTCTGTCAGCGTGTTTCTACAAAATATTTTAGAATACTCACGAAAAATCTTAATTCAGTTCATCGAACTATTTTTTTTGAGTTTGCAAATCCAAGTATAATTAATGATAAAGCATCCGCTGATTAGAATTTCTTCGGAATGGCATGAAAAATATCTCAAAACTATAATTAAATGTTTTAATTCTTCTGTTCATCGTCGAAAATTTGAAGTTTTAGAAAGAAGTTTAGTATGTAAAAACATTAAATTATTCAAAGAATATTTTCCATTAAAAAAAAAAAAAGCCATCGAGAGTGCTTGGATCGGTGGATATACGAAGAAAACTGAACCGGAAACATGGCGTTGGCTGGCCTCGGGAGAAAGAATAAGAGATAATGAGATGTGGCAGAGGAACTCGAGCCAATTTTACGGAGGCTGTCTTCTATTGGACAGGCACTTGTGTGAAATACCGGTCTACGTCGAATCCAAGTGCAATCGTAAACGTGACGTACTTTGTCAAAAACGTAATATCTTGGCAATTATATTTAACTATCCGAAGAGAAGGTAGTAATGTGGCCTCCACTAACAATAATAATCCCTCCCTCGCCCTCCACGCTCATAAACGTAGCCAGCATATTCATGTAAACTTTTTATTTCGCGTATTATATAGTGCTCCAAACAATGGCAATCAACCTCCTTTCAATACATTGTATAATAGTCACGTCGTTCACGACCAAGATTGATTTGAGCATGCAATTTGGGTATGAGAATGGAAAGTATAAAGTTGAAAGGCATACCAGAAATTAGAGTCAGGTAAGTGTGTCGAGTGAGTGAAATTTACAGGCGCGTATTTCTCAAAGCGATTTTTGTCTCGCAAGGACATCGGGATTCTACTTGGCATTAGTCCCACCATGACGCTATCTACATATTGAAACGAAACGCACTCCCGATACGATTATCCCGATCCCGAACGCGAACGAGTGTAGCGCGACGGCGCGATCGCCGACATTTTCCGCCCGACAACGACAAAGACGCGCGCGTTCGTCCCGGCGGCGGCCATCTTGGGCATCGGCAACGAAAGGCCGAGACTACCGACGCGAGCATTAGCGACTGCCGCCATGCGTCAAAAATACGAAATAATTATCTTTTATGATTTTATTCATTTCTTATGATTAGAATATCGCTCAATAACGTAATTAGGCTTAAAAATTCAGAAAAAAAATCAAAGAATCGAGATGAAACACTCGCGACTTATAATTTTATCGAGAATTTTAATAATTTAAAATAAATAAAAATGCGTATTACGGCACATGCGCACTAACCGACTTCGAAAGAAAACTCGCAATAATACTATTGTTTTCAAAATTATTTAATTGTTCCTTAATGCGAGAAATGTTTCGATAAATCATTAAATTACAATAATTGGCAGTTATTAATGTAAAAATTTTAACAAATAAAGCTGAAATACATGAAAAGCGGATTTTCGCGCATCTGAGGATGCGAGAGTGGGGGTAGCGGCGAGCGAATGTGAAAGCGTGAGTGCGTGGAGGGGAGCACGCGGAGCGAATGGGAGAAAAGAACATGCGCAGTAAGGGGTTCGAGGCTAAAATTAAGCTTCGCATCGAAAGCGAGGGAAAAGTGGGGTATAAAAGTAGCTGTGCGACCGCTCTCGGCATCAGTTCCTTCGATCTCTTAGACTGGCTCGGACCTCCTAACAGAGCTCACTCCAGTATAGGCCAGGAAACAAAGCTACAAAATCATCAGATTTTGACAAAATTACTAACAGGTAACCGCGAGAGCCATCATATGCGGAAAGGTCCCCTGATGTTAACTGCATAGTTTTGGACACGAGATTCCGAGTATCTTATTTGTTGTTAACAAATTAGTGAAAAAAACGCACTTTTTTAGTTTTTTGCTTATAAAACGAAAACCAGTGGAGCTATGGAAAAGCAACCGAAAGACGAAATGTAGATAACAAAAATGCGACAAGAATGAGCCCCAAAACGACTTGATCGGTTAACAATTAACGAAGAAAATTGAAAAAAAAACATAAAAAAAGACTTTTTTCAAAAATTTTTATCGTCGCTATTTTTGAAGTTGGATCTTTTTTTTGCACGATTGTAGGTATTGATAGATACTTCCTCTGTGAAAAATCCAGGTGCTGTCGGCTAAATAGTTTTTTAGTTATGGTACTCAGGAGTCAAGAGGGCCATTTTTTCAGCTAGGGTGGATGCTCTGAAAGTCGTACATTTCAATTTATCAAGCCGATTTTCAAAATAGAAGTGTTTAACTACGAAACGTCAATCTTCGTTTTTCGTCCAAATGTTGAAAAATAGGTGAAAATTAGCCGCGAACATGAGCAAAAACGGCCAAGCGCGCCGACGTGGTCGAGTGGTGGGGGTCGAACAGCGCATATATAGTAATAGGAGCGCTATAAGGGGGGGGGGGGGGGTAAGGTCAAATCATACGAAAAAAAGCCATGTTTTCGTGATTTTTTTTCTGACGACGCAGTTAAAATTTCTGTACTCAACCAATGGTATATTGACGTATAACATTCGAAGAATGTTTCATCAAATTTGTACAAAGAAATATAAAAAAATACGGCGGTGCCCCTCATAACTTGGTGCTGGATCATCTGAAATAAAAAAATCAAAGTTCATTCGTTAGATAATAGTTTTCCCCAGGTAACGCTGTCAAGTGTTTTTTTTTCCAATTTTTTTTTTTTTTTCGAACACTTTGAAGTGAAAAACACAATTTTTTGGGAAAAAATCGGCTAATTTGTTATTGCGAAATCAAAATTATGAACAAAAAAAAACTCGACAGCGTTACCTCGTAAATGATGTACAGAAATAGTGTGTAAAATTTCAAGTGGATCGGTGCAGTAGTTTTGAAGTTATCAGGGGCACCGACTTTGAAAACGTCAGTTGTGGGAAAAACGCTTTAAAGTTTTGAACACAAAAAAATCCAGTTAAAACGTTTATAAGCGAATTTTAGCGACATACCTCACACTGAGTCATCAATGCCAGGTCCATAGAGGATGTTGCTATCATAGATGATGTCTAATGCATCTTTTTGCTCCTGCCTACGACGAATCCTGCCTTCTTTGGTTTGTCGTTCAGCTTCCTGCTCTGCTCGGCTTATGCGTGTGGAGTCAGTGGATCGCGCCCAGTCACGAGCGCTTGATCCACTACTGATTTCCATGCCTTGCATGAAGGTGAATAAAGCAAACGAACCTTCATTGAAGACACTGGCTGCCACATATAAGCTGCAATTTCAACGACGACATAGGTTCCACTCAAGTGCTTCGGTGAGACTTTCCAAATAAGTTGGTTCTAACTCTCATTGTTGTTCTGCGTGAAGCCTCCGACACATCGCTTCAGGAGGGCATCTTTGCTCAGATCTTCGTAGATAGGCTTGATTGCATCCAAAACATCCTTGGGAAGAGCACAATACGTGTGTTTGGACGAATCCAATGCATTAGCAGCTGCAGCTTTTTGCCATTCGCACCAGGAGTCCGCACCGCTCGGGCATTTTTCGTGCTGTGGATTCTCGTCCGTCGAACTGTAGTGAAAGAACGTTGCCCAGATAGCGTTCTTCATATTTTTTACGGAATCAGAGTGACTTCTGATAGCCAACCCGTAGTATACCGTCAATTTATCGATAATTTTGGCCGTAAGCTTCCCTTTACCAGACAGACTCTTTTGATTTTCTTTCCAGCCTTAGTTTCGGTATCTACAACGGTCTTTTTGACAATTGCACGTAGACGAGTGCCCATTCTTTTTTGAACATGTCCTACACATTCTTTTTTTGCTATTGAAAAATCATCACCATAAGGTTTAGAATTCACTAACCCGGAGTAAGCTTTGGAGTCACCGTCGCCGATATAGTTGCGATATCGTACACCATTCTTTACCGAGCGTTGAAACATTGTTTTTATCGCTTCGACCTCCATATTTCCAGCTTCACTAGTATGATTTGCCCGACAGTTTCCAGTATCTACATGAGCTTCATGCCACTCTTCGTATTCGGCAGCGTTTAATTTGTGTTCCCAAATTTTTAATTCGTGGCAGTATGAACTGTTGACGAGAATGCCAAGAACTTTACCTGTAAAGTGACCGATTAGCGAGGTGACGTCGAATAAAGATGAGTAGTCTCTTTTTTTCTATGTTCCGTCGCCTGATACACTGAGTTCGTCGGCATCTTCAGTTTTTTTTCTTCGGCTGTTGCTGCTCTTTCTTCTTTTATAGCAGATGAAAAAAATCGATTCGCTACTTCTCTGATAGTCGAGCACATTTTGTTCACGTAATTATTGTACGTCGGTCTTGATAAAAATGAACTGGACAAATCCATCAAGCCGCAGAACTTTTCACAGCCAACTAATCCAAGGCCTAATATTCTCATCACGGAGGCAAACCGATAATTCACTTCGTAAATACCAGAGTTTATTCGTGCACTAGACGGAACGTTCGTAATTTGTTTACAACTTTTGCACGACACTTTGATGTGAAATCCAAGACCTTCTTTCTTAGTCGAATGAAAATTTACTTTTCCATCACACTTCACACACTTCACTAGCGTAGCAATTGTTGCAAAGACCAATAAAAAATCAATTACCCTATAATGTTTTTCAAGATCCTCCCTAATATGATATTCAACGGTCATTTTTATTTTTTTAGCTGACGCGCTTCTTGACGTAATGTATTCGCTTTTCCGTTTGTGGGGAGGTAAAATTTTTTTGGGTCGATGTAATCTCGAACTAGCTGATTGTCTATCAGATCTTCAAATTTTTTTTGGCATTTTCGTAATAATTTAACAACCCAAATTAATGAAAACGGAGCTGAAATTATGCGAAAATAAGAACGCGTGGATACGTCTGCTCGATAGGATATTTCCTGCTGACTGAATTGTGTACGCCACACTGACAAAGTATACAGACCAGGTATAAACACGTTTGTCCTTGCCTTGAAATTTCGATAGATGGAACTGGGAGGTAAGGTACTACATAGAGAGCGAAACATCCGCCGGGTAACAATAGCGCGCTCGGGTCGGGGCGCTCGGGTCGGTTCGGGTATAGGTACAAAAATCCGGCAGGTATAAAAATACTCATAACTTCGTCAATTTTGCTCCAATTGACTTGGAATTTTGACACAATATTCTTCAGATATTACGGATTCAATTTCAAAAATAAAAAAAATGCGAAAAAAAATTAAATAACTTACCCACCCCCTTAATCATTTAATGATTTCCAAAATACTTTCCAACGGATTATTATATGAAAACAAAAAGTTTTCCCCCCTATCCATTTGATTTTTTCGATTTTTCAAGAAGTCATAAGTGAATGAATAGAAAATAATTAAAAATCACTGCTGGAAAAACTTATTAGATAAAAATTACGAAAAAATGAGGTGAATTCAATTTTAAAAGCTTAAAAGGAGAAAAAAAAATCAGCGAAAAAATCCAGAGTTCAAGTTGTTGTCGATTTGGCGTGCCCTACATTTCACCGTGGTTTCACAGAATGGAAAATATTTCTTACGTCGAACTTAAGAAGAGAAATATTCAAAATTATCACCCTCAAGCCGCCGTCTTAATAGCGCAACAAATGCTGAAATGCCTGATATTTTTCCTTCTCTATGAATATAAATCTTCACAGTAAAAATTTTTTTTGCTGGTTTTCAATCGAGAACCACACTTTGACCGATTATAAAAAGACTCTGTCAGCCCATGCAGGGCGATGGTAAAAATGGGCCGACAGGGCCTTTTTGTAATCAGTCAAATCGTGTTAAAGAATTTCACTTTCGAAATCTGCAGCTATCGTATATTTATGTATAGGAAAGTTGCAAGTAGACTGGCCACGTTGTTTTGAACGGCTCTAGAAAACAATGGAAAAATATTTAATTTCTATTCGTGGAATCACAGATTGATATTTGAAGCGAAAGCTACCGAAAAGCTTATAGATTTATCCACTAGGGGCGCTGCAGTCTCCTCGCATTTTTCTTGTATGAGCAAAAGCTCTGCGTACGATTTTGGCCGACGCGGGAACCCCAGTGGCTAGGCTAAACTCACTAGACGCCATGATTTTAACCAAAGTAGAAGAAGAAGAAGAAAAAGAAAGGCTCGGTGTTGTTTTAAGTGCCAGTGGCGGTAAAACTGCGAAAGGACGAAAAAAAGGAAGATACAAAGGTGTTGCAAGTGTCATGCGTTAGACTCATTGAATAGTGAATGGACTTACTCGTGCTTCAATAAAACCAAAATGTAAGTACAACTGAAAAAGTGATTAAAAGCATAAATAATTTATGAATAAAAGTTTCAATGTTTTCATGATCCTATAATGTCTGTTGCATTTTTGGTGACATTTTAAGATTATGTATCAGTTATTTGACCTAACTTGAGTTTTTGACCGAGATATTTTTTCATCGCCATTTGATTGAGCGTATTAAAAAAGTTTTCGCCCACGTAGGAGAATAGCGAAACATTATCTCGAATTTTCAATAGGCAAATTTTAAGGATTTTCCACAGCCAACAGGGGAAGAACCAGTTTAACAGGAGCACTTTGTGCATACTGCAATTCGTGTTCTATTCCGAAATTGATGTCAGCATCGTTTCGATCAACGTCGAACTTCACGTCACACCTGATGGTAAATAAAGTAAAAATTTCCTGTTCTTACTAGATACCTTATGGTTAGTACCGATTTTGACTGCTTCTTGACAATCCCGTTACGTTCCAAAGTTCTTTCCTCTTTTTGAAATGACCTCACGGACATCTTCCCACATCGAATGGTAACAACTTTGTACCATTTTCTAATATTCTTCCAATTTCTTTTGTATTTGAGAAGAATTTTAGTAGTTTTTAAATATGTAAAACGCAGCATTGATAAAAAAAAATTGGGCACTCGTTTCAGGCAAAGAATCAAATACCTAGGCTTAACAAAATCGTTAACTGCATTTTGTTTTTTCGTTTCATTCATGCTGTTTTTTGTGCACTCGCTACGCTGTCATCCATATTCTCAACCCCAGTATCCGGTTCCGCAAAGTGAGAAAATCGTCGAAAAAACTCGATAATTTCAGAGTGACCTACAAATATAATCATATAAATAAAACAAAAAGAACAACAAAATGAAGTTGGATTTGTCCATTTTGAAAACCTATCAGCTAAATAAGTTCATGATTTCTTTTTTCACCGAGATATTGGATTTTTGGAATGAATAGAAAACTCACAAGGTGCCCAGTCCTTTTGACAAAACCTGTACATTGTCGAATCATATGTAAAATTTTAAAAGATATTCGTCATTTTTAAAGGATCCAGAATTATTTTTTCTTCAATCTTCGAGCTTTAGGGCACTTGTATTTTTAGAGTTTTGTATGTCTATCATCAAATTAATCGATTGACGATTTTCCTAATTTCATAAATACTAAAATTCTTCGCAAATGAGTTGTCAAAGCTTGAAGCATTTCTGTTTCATAAATGTAGAAAGCCCTTGACTTGTTAGTTTTCAATCATGAATAATCAAATTTATCTACGGATACCTTTTCTTTTTTAATATACTGTTGACAACATTTTGCTGAACTTTTCACCTATTTTCTGATCTCAAATATTCTTAAACTATTATACTTATAAATTTCTAATGAGGACTGATTATCAAAAATGGTTCCGCGTTGAAGTGTGTGTGTTTTTTTTTAATGGTTGTGAAAGTTTTTGCCTATTCTTCCAAGTTTTATGTGATTTTTTAATACATTCCGAGAATGTCTTGTGTTCATGAAGTATGGAGGGCATTTCCTAAATTAATTAATTCAGGCAATACATCCTCAAATCGCTCAAGGAACATTTTTATTTATGGATATATTCCTTATTAAGAAATTCTAAAACCATTCAAGAAAAAAAATTACGCAATTACTTGCGATTTTTCCACCTCATTTAATCTCTATCTAGAAACCTATAATCTCCGAATAGACATCTCAAATCATCCTAAAATATGATTTTCATTCATATCTATGAAAAACTGTTCAATAAAATCTTGAAACGATTTTTAAAATATTCAACTTGGTTGTGTAGAGAAAGCATCCAAAGGAACACGAAAGATACAAAGAGTATTTACAGAACAAACGTCAAAGTCGAAATACTCCGACGGGACGTTGGTTATGTCGTTTTAATCAAGATAGATTCGAGGAAAACGTCACCAATTTCATCTTGAAATTTATGTTACCGTTCAGATTAGTGGAGGATCCGAGTTTCCTAAAAATTTTCATTGGTTAGTAATGAAATGTTACAGGATGAACCCATTTTGTAAACACTCTGAACCAAAAGTATGGAAACATCAGTTTCAACTTTGAGCCGTAGGAAAAGTTGAGTTGCATTATGAAGAAAATGAATATTCGATTTTTTTCAACGGCGCTTCGAATAAGACATATTCAATTTCCAGTTTATTTTTTAAATATACATATGTAAAGAAATACGACGGATACGAGACCCGTTTCGTCATACTCCTTTACTCAAAATTTGAATCTTGCCGCTCACCGACAGAGAGCCCCGAGGAGATAATCACGTGCACAAGCGCACATGCGCATATGATAAGAAAGGGAGTAGGGAGAGAGGTAGGCCCACGATAACGAGACGAGAAGCGAACACATTGTAACGCGGATTAAAAGTTATTACGACATCGAATATTATCTGCGGAATAATTGTCAGAATATACAAGAGGATACGACTATAAGCTGTAAATGTCGTTTCTCTTATTACAGGTAACACTATTGTTTATAATCCTTTTTATAATCGATCTAAGTTAAAAAGTTTTGTAAATCAGAAATTTGGAGGTTATGAAAAAAAAAATAAAATAAAACTCTTATTACAGAGAAACTCAGCGCAGCTTTACTCCAAAATATAAAACACATTATAAAACGACATTTTTGCTAACTTACAAAAAAAAAAAAAAAATAAATAAAAATAAATAAATAAATAAATAAATAAATAAATACAAACATGGAAAAATTGCGATTCGAATTCACCGTCAAGTCATTTGAAGAGGCAAAAACAAACATAATTGCCCTAACCTCAATCGCTACATCAGAGAATAGCTGTTTCCTAGTCCCAGAACAGCTCCAACCAATGAAATATCATGCCAAACTCATAACTACGCCAGGCTTTCAGAAAGTAAAAGCTACATTACAAAAAAGAGGCCAAATAAGAAGAGTATGGATTTCTTTGGAGGAGGAGGCATTACGAGAGTATAAAGATGGAGATGGGAATATAATATGTAATGACTACTTGCTGGAAGAAACTTCAATACCACAAGACACCAAAACCACAGCAAACATCACAGAAGAAGCATTATCAAGAATCCTGGAAAAAATTACGGATAAGAAAACTGAAGATAAACCTCAAGAAGGCGGAAACCGTAATTTAAAAAAGGTATCAGAGAAATTTGTTATCGAAAAATTGACAGGCAGAAATTCGAATATATCTCAATGGATGGGCATCTTTGAAAATGAATGCATCCGTTTAGGCATCGAAAAAGATATAGAAAAAATTGAAATCTTTAGATTGTTCCTAGAGGACTCATGTATTGACTGGTATAGGTCAATGCTCATAAAATTTTCATTAGATTCAGAATGGAAAATATGGAAAGAAAATTTTTCTGAAACGTATGCTGATAAAGGGTGGAGCCCAATTAGATATGCGATATCTTACAAATACATAAAAGGTTCATTGTTGGAATATGCTCTAAAAAAAGAAAGGCTCCTCCTAGAAACAAATAAGTCAATAGATACGTCCACATTAATTGATCTTATTGCTGTAGGGCTTCCAAATTTCGTATGCGACAGAATCGATAGAGAAAAATTAGAAAAAACGGAGGAAATATTTAATGAGATCAGAGGATTAGAACATTTGGTAAATAAAAAAAGTTCAGAGAAAAAAAATCATACAAACCTTGAAAATAAAACAAAAGAAAAAAATGAAAACCACAAACCATGCACAATTTGTGAGAAAAAAAACAAAGGTAATCGTTACCACCCAGAAGCTCTATGCTGGTTTAAGAACAAAGACGACGAAAAAAACAAAAAAGAACAAATAAAACATGTAAATAACTCCGAATTGGAAGTAGAATTGAACACCACAGATCCAAAAAACTCGTGGTGCCACCATTAATTGAAATCGAAATATTGCTAAATAATACAGTAAAAACCCTGGGCATTTACGATTCGGGGTCAAACGTGTCCTTAATCAATTCAAAATTATTGAATCTGAAAGGAAAAAAATATGATTACTTAGAAAATGCAAATTTAAGAACGATTAATGGTGTAAAAAAAGCAAATGGTATGGTAACCATAAAAGCAAAAATCTTTGATATTGAAAAAGAAATCGACATATTCATGATAGATAACGAAAATTTTAAACACAATTTTCTGATCGGATTAGACTGTATAAAAAAATTCCAACTAAGACAGAATGAGAATCTGGAAATTACACAAAAAAATCAGAATAACCCTGACAACGCGTATAAAAATAAAGATAATACACAAAATATAAGTAAAGAATATATAAGAGAAAAAGAAGAAGAAAAAAACAATATTGAGAGTTACCAAATAAACTTCAATGAACATATAGATACAACAAACTTCAACATATCAATAAACCACCTGGAAACACAGCAACAAGCTGAAATTGATAAATTAATCGATAAATATAAATCGATTTTCGCTAAAGATAAATACGACATAGGCACGGTAAAAGATTACGAGGCTCACATCGATTTAGTAATGGATAGATATTGTAGCAGAAGACCGTACAGATGTACTATAGAAGACAAAGAAGAAATAACACGGCAAATAACAAAACTACTAGAAAAAAAACTAATCGAAGAATCGTACAGCCCATTCGCCGCCCCAGTAACATTAGCTTATAAAAAAGATGAGGGAAAAAGATCGAGATTATGCATAGATTTTCGAGACTTAAATAAAATTGTAATCCCTCAATCACAGCCTTTCCCATTAATCGAGGATCTAATAGTTAAAACAAGGGATTGCAAATTTTTCACGACTTTAGACATAAACTCAGCCTTCTGGTCAATTCCCCTAAAAATTGAAGATAGGGAGAAAACCGCATTTGTAACCCAAGAAGGACATTTTCAATGGACCTGTTTACCCTTTGGCTTGAAAACATCACCAGCGACGTTCCAGAGAATACTTAGTAATATAATAAGAAAGCATAAACTCTCAGACTTCAGCGTAAATTATATAGATGATATCTTGATTTTTTCAAAAACTTTTCAAGAACATATCGATCACTTAACACAACTACTAGAATCAATTATGAAAGAAGGATTCAGATTGAAACTCTCAAAATGTACCTTTGCGTCAGACTCAGTTAAATACTTGGGTCACGAAATAGGGAACAATGCAATAAGTCCACTTAATGATAATCTGATCTCAATAAAAAAATTCCCAACCCCAAAAACAAGGAAAAATGTCCGACAATTTTTGGGAAAAGTAAATTTCTATAACAAATATGTACCAAACGCTTCGATCACACTAGATCCGTTACATAATCTACTTAGAAAAGGACAAAAATTCGTCTGGTCTGAACAATGTCAAAAAGCATTCGAAAACATGAAATCAATGCTGTGCTCCAAACCGATTTTAACAATTTTCGACCCACACTTACCGATACGCATTTACACGGACGCAAGCTTACAAGGCATTGGGGCTATACTAAAACAAAAACAGTCGGACCAAGAAGAAAAACCAGTTGCGTACTTTTAAAAAAAATTAAACGAACATCAAAAAAAGAAGAAAGCTATCTATATAGAATGTCTAGCAATAAAAGAAGCAATAAGATATTGGCAATATTGGCTTATAGGTAGACCATTTACGGTTTTTTCAGACCACAAACCCTTAGAAAACATGAATGTAAAATCTAGGACAGATGAAGAATTAGGTGACTTAATGCACTATTTATCACAGTACAATTTTGAAATAAAATACACCAAAGGAAAAAATAACTTGGAGGCAGATTGCTTAAGCAGAAACCCGGTATTAGAATCAGACGAAAATGAAAATGAAATTTTAAAAACCGTCAATTTCATAAAACTCGAAGACATTCAGAACGATCAGGAAAACAACAAAGATATTCAGAACGATAAAGAAAAATTGATATACAAAAACACCACATATTATAAAAAAATAAGAGAAAAAGAAAAAATTATACTCTCAGAAAATTTCAGCAAAGAACTTATAACAAAGATACACCTCCTCTACTGTCACTTAGGTATAAGACAAATGCAAAATAAGATAAGACCGTTTTACACAGCGAAAAATTTAAATGAAAATATAAAAAAGATTTGCGAAAGCTGTGAAATCTGTATAAAGAATAAGTCGAGAGGAAAATGTCAAATTGACTTAATGTCTCAATTAGGTCCTGCGACATATCCTTATGAAATAGCCTCTATAGATACAATTGGAGGATTTGGAGGTTCACGATCAACAAAAAAATATTTACACTTGCTCGTTGATCACTTCACAAGATATGCAACTATTGTAACGTCAAAAACCCAGAATGCGAGCGATTTCATAAAACTAATACAGAAGGTAATACCTGATAATAAAATTAATATGATTTTATCAGACCAATACCCAGGAATAAATTCAAAAGAATTCAAGGAATTCTTAAATAAAGAGGATATAACCTTGACTTTCACAGCAGTAAATGCACCATTTTCAAACGGCCTCAATGAGAGACTTAATCAGACGCTAGTCAATAAGATTAGATGTAAAATAAACGAGAAAAAAGAGAAAACGGCGTGGACAACTATAGCACACGAGTGCATAGAGAAATATAATGAAACAGAACATACAGTAACAGGATTCTCCCCTAAATACTTATTAGAAGGAAAAACCATAACGATTTTACCAAATGAATTACAACAAATGAAAACACAAAAAGATTTATACGAAGATAGAAAACTGGCTTTAGAAAATACAAAAAAATCTCATGAATACAACAAAAAACAGTTCGATAAAAATAAGAGATATCACGAATTCAAAGTAGGAGATTTAGTTTACGTGGAAAACAACCACCGACTGAATAGAAAAAAATTGGACGAATTAAAAATCGGACCGTACAAAATTGCAGAAAAAATTTCAAACTCAATTTATAAAATATATACTGATCGAAAGAAGTCAAAGGCACTTTTTCATATCACAAAGCTTGTGCCGGCCCCAAATATTGTCCAAGAAAACTAGTGTCTATTCACTGTTTTCTTTTCTCCGAAGGGGGGAGATGTAAAGAAATACGACGGATACGAGACCCGTTTCGTCATACTCCTTTACTCAAAATTTGAATCTTGCCGCTCACCGACAGAGAGCCCCGAGGAGATAATCACGTGCACAAGCGCACATGCGCATATGATAAGAAAGGGAGTAGGGAGAGAGGTAGGCCCACGATAACGAGACGAGAAGCGAACACATTGTAACGCGGATTAAAAGTTATTACGACATCGAATATTATCTGCGGAATAATTGTCAGAATATACAAGAGGATACGACTATAAGCTGTAAATGTCGTTTCTCTTATTACAGGTAACACTATTGTTTATAATCCTTTTTATAATCGATCTAAGTTAAAAAGTTTTGTAAATCAGAAATTTGGAGGTTATGAAAAAAAAAATAAAATAAAACTCTTATTACAGAGAAACTCAGCGCAGCTTTACTCCAAAATATAAAACACATTATACATATTTTTTTATGATTTTTTTTGGATCTGGTAAGAACTTTTGAACGTAGTTTCTGTGCAGTTTTTTCCCAGGTGTTGAAAATCGCGTGCAAAAGTTGCGATACAATTGAAAAGGCAGCGAAAGCTTTAATTCCGTTTAATTTTTTAAGAGACGATCTTTGTGTAACGTGCATGAAAATTGCCGATTTTCATAGTTGTTTTTTATGAATGAAATTTTTATTAATTTCCTTTAACTCTTTTTAGAAAATGCGGTGTAGCTGCAAAATAATAAAGACCAGTAGAATTGTTATAAAAGGAAAAAATTCAATTTTCCCGATTGTCATATATTTTTTTCTCTCCAGTATGTTTTTCATAATTTTCTTCATAATCACCTCATTTACATTTCGATTTTAAAAAATCATCAAATTTTCTCTGATATTCCATTTGGAAAGAAAATTCGTGCATCAATTGATTTTCCAAACTATTAGCTAGGTGTGGCTCCTTAAAATAGAGGCATAGTGGGTAAGTTAATTATTTATCTGGTTCACAGACATGGAGGTCAGAAAAGGCACTGCTGGAATAAAATATTTGACGCGCTACACTCTAGGAAAAAGAGTCGAGAAACATCTATCTACAATGATGAATGAAATTCGAGAACAACTGATACTCTTGATGAATGACGGTGGCTTGGTTTGTACCACAGCTGATGTGTGGGCAGGCGGAGCACGCCGGTTTTTGGGAGTCACAGTTAGTTGGGTGAGTTATTTTATGATTTTTGTATTTTAATATTATTTTTCAATATTCGAGTCCAGAAGATGAAATTGCCATCGAAGAAGAATTTAGTGTTGAGTGCCAGAAAATACTACCTAAACATTTGAAATGTGCTAGCCACACCTTGAATTTGATTGCGTCCACTGATGTTTCGAAAGCAATTACTCGAGACCGTTCTTCAGTTACGCAACGATGCTGAATATGCCGAAATTTAACAGGATCACTGAAGAGCATTTTGAGCAAAGAGTATTAGCTAGAGCTAATTCTCAAAAAAAATATTTGTGAAAAACGGCATCGAATCTCTTTGGGAACCTGTGTGAGTGGGATCGGATCATCGCATATCGTGAATATGCAAACGTTTTATTTTTCTCCCACGGCGAATGAAAAACCAATTGCAGAGAAATTCAGGTGATGCAAAGGTATGAAAATCCAAGGATAAGAGGAATATTGTTTTGATTGTGGGGTGATCGTAAATTAGAAAAAAAAAATTAATTGAAAAATTAATTTGATTAATTAGAAATTAATTGAAACTATGTGTTTATTAATTGAAAGATATGCACAACGCGAAAAATTTGCAGATAGAAATACGGTCGAGATAAGCAAAAAGAATGAGCTCGCAAGTGTTTGAGAAACGTTTTTAATCATATTTTTGTTTTTTTTTTCTTTGCAGCAAAAGCGAAAGAGGCAAATTATCTAATCAAGACTCTTACAAAGGTGTTCAGCAAATACCATGATTTTTTTTCGTTATTCATTTGGATAGCCGGACGGTGGACGCCTGGGGGGCCATCCAGAAATATTTTTCCGACGTCCACCGATCATGTCACGGAGCCACGATCATTCTCGGTATTTGATGGTGAATAACCTCTACGCGGGGAATTTTACGGCCAGATTTTTTTCAAGTATCCGACCCGCTGCTTCAAGTAATATCGATCGTATTCACGTACAACGTCAGAAAATTGATTGCATTTTTTCTTTCCCTCACTTTGCCTTCGTTTCGCGACCTTAATAAGTGGAGGTCTCAGACTTCCGATGTGGGATTCTCGCCCCATCTCGACATTTTTTAGATCGATCAATTTTTGACAGATCATTAAACGTTCGCAAATTTGCGGCATTATTCTTCATCTCTAAGTGACGACGTATTAAACAATCAACTTCGCGATAATCCTGATCTTCATTCCGAATGTCTTCGGCTTTATCCACATTTGTCACCCCGTTCCTTGAGCCCGCTATTACCGTTGAATTAATGTTGCGACAAAAGGAAATATCGATATCTTAAATATTGCGAAGTTATCACGAATAATCGCGAGTTCACATAATTATCGAGGTACACTACAATATTTAAAACAATACATTCGAACCGTTGTTCAGGGGGAGATTGATTGCATGATTTATTATGCCCTGGAATCTTATCCATGGGGCATAAACTTATGAAATTTACAAGAAGCTACGAGGAGAGAGAGAGAGAGAGAGAGAGAGAGTGAGTGAGAGTATGTGTTTTCTGTAAAAAAAAAAAACAAAAAAAACGTAGCAAGAACATTGTTTTTGCTAGAGATTACAAATAAGATGAAAAATCATTCCCATTCAATTTATTGCATTAAATTCATTTTTATTGCATTTATTGCTTTTAATTCATTTTCATTGAATTTATTGCTTTCAATTCATTTTCATTGAATTTATTGCATTAAATTCATTTCCATTGAATCATTAAATTTAATAGGTCAATTGAAATAATTTCCATCGAAACATTAAATTTAATGATTTAATGAAAATTATTTCCATTGAATCATTAAATTTAATAGGTCAATTGAAATAATTTCCATCGAAACATTAAATTTAATGATTTAATGAAAATTATTTCCATTGAACCATTAAATTTAATGATTCAATGGAAATTATTTCCATTGGATCATTAAATTTAATGATTTAATGGAAATTATTTCCACTAATCATTGAATTTAATGGTTTAAGGAGGGTGGTTCACGAAATAAAAATAATAAGAATGGGCTGAAAAAAAAATATTATGTTCAAGAATAATAACAAAAGACTTGTGCAAAATTTCAGATTTTTTGAACTCTTAGTTTTTCAGTAAAAAATTGTTGATATTTCGCTGTTACGCATTAGCTCTTATGGCAATCGCCATACGATCACTCATATTTGAAGAGAATGGAATGAAAAAATAGTAAGATGTTCGTGCAAAAATTAACAAAGGAAGAATGCACTTTAAGAAACGATTTGATGCTAGATTCATCTTCCTCTGCCTCGTAGTTATTGAGAAATTAATTAAAACTCTCGATAAAACTCGAAACTTGATGCTTACATTTTCATATCGTAAGAAATGTGGCAACGCCGCACGGGAGTTTGAATGTGTAGTGTGTGCATGTGAGAGCAAGAGTACGAGTGAGCACGAAACTCGGTTGAAGCCGAAGTGAGCCGACGTGAGCCGAATTAACCCGAATGACCAAAAGTATAGTATTGATGAAACTTGAGAAAAAAAATATAGTTAGCAATAAACATAAATTGATAATTTTAGAGATTCTTTTATTATCTAACATTGGTTTCGGTTTTTGGTATATTTTCATCGTTAAAGATGAATTTCCTACGAGATCGACGTGTGACTTAGGCAATTCTTAGAACATAGTAACACATTTCGTATAAAATTTCGTATAGATTATGAAATCGTGGAACAAACATATCAAATTTGTCTGACAATGTCATCAAACATTGTCGATAGAAATATTCTTTTCTTATAAATCTATCAAAATATTCTGGAATATAATAAAAACATTACTGCATGATTAGCTCGAAATGTTTTAAAATCTGCGACAAAACTTTTTTTGTTTTTATCACGGTTTTCTTTCCATCGATTTTTTTTTTCGAGGAACTTCGTGATTTCCATTTCTCCTGCACGGTATTTATCCAACAACTTATTGTAATTAAAACCTTCATTAGCCATTCTCGACCTTATTTTTTTTGGATATGCAAGCCCTCAAAGGTTCCAGTGAATTGAAATTCTTTGGACCCTCGAGAAACTTTGAGAAGCTTGTCTTCTTTGCTGTCAATTCATCGAATGTGAAATTATGGAAAACTATATTTTCCAACATAGGTAAGCACATCATATAATGCATCGTGAGCTTTCGTCACATTCAAATGAAATGTTTTAGCAGCCAGTATGCTCAGATTACATTTTTCTTTGGGAAACTTTTTCCTGAATAGTGGTAAAGAATCAACGAAGCTCTCAATAACTTTCGAAAATTCGTCTTGAAGAGATGTATCATTTATAATCCGAACAAGGCGTGGAGCATCGAACGCACAATTGTGTGCGACTAAAATACATTGCTTCTCAAGGTTTGTCAAAAATTCCAAAAGTTGTCCCATTACAATTCGCAGAGGTTGCGAGAATACTTTCTTACCATTGAGATACATATCGCGTCCACTATTAGTAATCCCATGAACTCTAGTTGCTTGAGGCGGAATTGGCTCCGTTGGTTCAATATATTGCGCAAATAATATTTCTCCATATTTCATGGCGATCTGTATAACATCGGAGTTGGATTTCAAGCCCGCAGTTTCCAAATCGAAAAATACCACTGCTACTGACTTATCGCGGAAATGAAGATTATATTGTAAGTCCAACAGGTTACTGGTTCCAATATTATTTTCATCGTTGTCGGTGGCAGGGATTGCGAGTAAGTCCATGTGGCTTTTGTAAGTATGTTCTTCTACTCGGGATTTGGAATTCCGAAGTTGGGTTCTCATATTTTTCAAAAATTGACGTCTAGCTTTGAACTCAGGTTGTTTGGCTTTTTTTGATCTGAGATGATGATATTTCATGGTACGCTCGACATGCTTCGATAATTGGGAGCCAGGACTCATTCAAACCTTTTTCAAGGCATGTTGCACATAACCCTCTCCTTTATTTTTTTGGCCCACGGCGCATGCAAATCGGAAGTCGGATGATTCTGACAAAGAATAGCATATAGCTTTGGGTGCTTTCTTCGACATAGTGCTGTTCAAGCTTTCATTAGCTTGACTTGATGCTGGACACGAAAATTTTTCCGCGTTGTTCCCCAGTCTCTCAAAAATTGAGACCAATTCTTTGAACAAATTGTCATTTTTGAATTGTTTGCTGAGCACAGTTGTGTGTTGATAATTTTCAATGTTTTTCACAGCTGTTGACATTTTATCGCTATTCCCTTCGTTCTGTGCAAGTGCATAAAGAAAACAACGATGTAAATAGCTGATTGCATCGGTAGTCAAGCCTCTGATCTCTTTTTTATTGGCTGTTTTGTACAGCAAACTTTTAACTCCTTTCGTCGTATGATTTCTATCCGACTGTTTTACGACGGTGTGATCGCTCGCATCTCTAACTCCTCGAATGCTGCTGCTATCGTTGTCACCTATGAAAACTCCGACTTGTACATTTTTTTCGCGCAATATACGACTACCGGTGGCCAATTCAACAGCAGCATCTGTCTCCATCGCCTTGGCACTGCCATGAAAGTTGAGACGACAATCATGTGTGTTTTGGGCATAGCCCAAATCACATAGGCGACATTTTCGATTTCGAGTCGTATAATCTAAAATGCGTCTAGATTGTGCACCAATTGTTGCAGCGTAGCCGTTTAGACTATCGTATTGCTGCCCGGAGCCTCTCTTACTATACCCCATATCGTACGAAACGAATAATCGCACTACGTCTTCGAAGCTTATATCAGTTGAGCCAATTCTGTTATTCTGTTATTCTGTTGCGTCAAGCTGTTGTGTTGTTTCAGGATGTTCTATCTTTTCAGCGTTTGAGTGTCCCCTAAATTGCGAAGTTTTTTCACGTTTGGGTAGTGATGTGGAACCATCCGAAGTATCAGAGATGATTTGGTTCTCCGTGCTCTCATGCGAAGATACGAGAGTACCTGATTTCTTGATTAAAAAATCAACCTGCAATTCTTGAGGCCTGCAGAAGTGTACAAGTAAAAAAAGGGATAAATGGGCATTGAAATTGGAACAATGGGAGCCATAATAAATGAATATTATTAATAATATAAAATATTGTTATGAGGTTATATTTATTGTTTCATTCGCCTGGATGACATTTGTCATCATGAATTCTCCGTCGAACAAACAATTCTCTGTCAAACTTGATCATACAGGTCCTGCAACTCTGGTAGTGGGGGGTGTCACACTTCTTGAAGGCGATTTTCGAAATTCACGGTCTGGCTACTAGAGAGCACTGTAATCGAGTGTCTGGAGTGCGAAGAGGACAGATATATGTTTTTCTCTCCAACCGCGCAAGCGCACTAAACTTGACCAAAAAAGCCTGAATAAATAAAATCTTGTTTATATATACGAAGAACAGACAAATTACATTTCTGAAAAGAGATGAATAGGTAAAAAAAGGTTAAATTCAAATGAAAAAAGTATTCCCACAGAGTATAATGAATATCCAACTTGGTTGGAACTCAAGCGGGTAGGATAAACGTGCGCGAGTTTCTGATGACATAGTCCTCAATAAGAAATAGCTGAGTGGTGTAAGAACAAGCCCACGATCTCACAGTTTTTGGGTCGATTCCGCATGACATTTTTTTCTTTTTTTTTTTTAATTCATTTATTTATTTATATAACATTATTCATATAATTTTTCTTCAAATGCTGCATAGTCATGATAGATACTGAAAAAAATATGGTAAATGTAGAAATTAATAATGGCATACGTAATACTCATCTTTTATGAGCTTTTAGAATCAGAATAATATATTTATCTGAATCTGAAAATAGTGCGAGACAATTTTTGTAATTTTTTGTGAACAGATCTGGGAAGTAGGTTGAAGAACAATAATACTCGAACACAATTTTTTATTCGTCAGAAGATTATTTTATTTTGTTAAATTGTTTGTCAACTTGGACAGTTTTTTTTTTGTGACAAAATTAGGTGCAAGTGTCAAATTTTGTTGATGAGCTCGCTGTTTCATTCTCAATCGGAGATAGTATACAATGGCGTATGACAAAATGTCAGAAGCATGCTCAGGACATGGGAATGTAAAATTATAAGTGGAGAAAACCTCATCTATTGTGAGGTCAAATACGTCGGCTCGAGAAGAATGTTTCGCGAAGCATCCTTCCACATGACGAATTAGGTAAAAAATTTGGATATTGGCGTGAATCAATCCGCCTCAGGATTTCGTATCGACCAGTTTGGACAATGAAGATGGGAAACAGGAATCTGTTCTTACGGCTTGTAAACAAGTCGTGCAGGATTTATAAATCTTTAAAACTTGTTTGCACAGATAACCTAAAATGATAAGGTGAAATGGAAGAACGTTATTCTTGCGTAAAAACTCGTAGTGAGTCAGTGACCGAATGTTCATTATGACACACAGCATTCCTCTGAGTAGCGCCGACCTCTTGCATCTTTGCTTGAAGCAGCATCCAAAATTTGTTTCAATACCGTTTTTTGAGGACCTTCAACATTCAATTCCGAGCACTTTTCGTCCAACGATTGCGCAGTGATTTTTGATATTTCTTGTTTTTTCTCATCTAAAGACTGTAGCAGGAGCGCTATCCGTTCTTTGGCTCGATTTTTTGAACGTTTTATGGCGCTGTATTTTTTCCGCATTGCCATAATTCTTACTTTTTCCACAGAATTTGACGAAGTATAAATTCAGCGATCGATTTTGTTTTTTTTACTTCGAATTTCCTTTTGCAGTTGTAATTTCCTCAGATTCATACAATTGCTGCATCTATTCGTTTTTGACATCAAAGTACAGTCGTTGAGATGCCACTGATCAAAGTAGTCTTGGAAAACTTGACCAGCTTGTAAGTGATGGACGTTTGTGGAGCCTATGCCACCGCATACGTTCATTCTTTGAAACTTTATGAAAACAAGGGGCAATCCTTCAGTTGAATCTAAGATTTGAGGTAGCTGCGATTCCTTCACATCGATAAGTCGTCCATAAACGTGATAACGCAGTTCTTTATCGCTGGAAAGGGTTACGCACTTTTGAACTACTGGTGATTCTACTCCGTTCTTCGTTGTCACTCGAGCGTATGAAAAAAGAACGTTTTGCTTGGCTCCTTTCGATAATTCGGTACTGCTCCACGACTTTGGAATCACTGCCGAATATTTTTTCTCGTCTTCGATAGAATGTAAGCATTGAGCAAGACCTGTAAAAAATTCGGTCAATTCATAAAACCATTTTCATCGTTTTTCATATACTGTTGATTTGAAATAAAACTAAAATTTCAATCCACAGAAAAACGAAGAATTATTATGATCTTTCCGTTCCAAACAATTTTTCATTGATAATATTTTGCTATTAGAAATCATATCAATTAAATTAGATGATACGGAAATTGTAGCAAAAAAAATCCCCATATTATAAAAAAGTTTCGGAATCATAATATTTTTTAGAGAAATTTTCCCTATATTACTGAGGTTACAGAGATTTTAAAAATAGATCTAGAAATTTTTGACGAATTTTTTTCAGTGTGGGAGTTGAGCTTAAAATATGAGGTATCACAGTGTTTTCAATACAGTTTATCTTATTAACTCCATTTTACTTATTACGGACTTAAGCTGAGTTCAAGAAATTGTTACTTACGTTCGTTGATTATCACATGTGGGATCTCGAATCTTCTATCTATCAATGACCGTGGCTCCAATAAGAACAGTTCGACTGTTGACAATGCTACAGGAATGGTTTCTTCCTCAGGATCAACTCTGTAGGCTGCTCGTTTGAAAAGACTTGAAGTATTCACTTGTGCAGCTCCAGGCAGTGACAACGCAGATGGAAAAATGTCTTCCGCAGGACTGGTTCGATGAACTTCTTGTTCGAAAGGACTTAGAGCATCCATTTGTACAGTTTCAGGCAGTGACAACGCAGATGGAAAAATGTCTTCCGCAGGACTGGTTCGATGAATTTCTTGTTTGAAAGAACTCGACATATCTATAGTCGCAGTTTCACCGATACCTGACAAGTTTTCCTCAGTTACATCTGTAATTGATACAAGGATATTATACTCTTTTGTCATTATTCATACATACACATATATGGTGTTTCAACATCTTTATTTTTATTATTTGATGTCATTGATACTTACTTTTTTCAATAATGGTCGATGGTGTCAAAGGAACGTCAGAGCCCAATTCGTTTTGAATCTGTTTTTTTGAATTTTCATTGCGTTCGTCCATCTGGACATCTATACTCGGAATGGACTGCTCTGTGATTGAGGACACCGTGATATCACCAAAAATAGTTGGAAAAGCTAAGCCAGATAATCGAGGATGCTGGAAAGGAACCTGCGAGAAAAAAATTGTAAAATATTTAATTAAGAATGTTTACGAATAAAGGGCATTGAAGAACAGAGCTACAAAATGATGATAAATACTTACTTCTAAAATAATTTTTCCTCTAGCATCGTGTTTCACGTATTTTCTGATTATGTATTGTTCTTCGAAATGCTTTTCGCAAATGCACTGTGAAGATTTCAACTCGAGTAAGCCAGGAATAGCGGCTTTCCATCGCTGCAATGTTTCAACGTCACTTGGCACTTTAAAAATTAAAACTTTCTTTTTTGCACGTGTGTAATTGGACTTGCACTTCGGAACGACGCACGTTCTTCCCATGTTGCTAATTTTTTTTAAATTTACAATCGGAAACAAAATCCTTGAAACTAGTAAAACCGGAAAAAAAAACTCCGAATTAGAACTCTAGTCCATGCTCTAGTCTCCCTGATAATAGCATGGCCGATGTTGAGGTTAGATTGCCGAGGACAGTCGGCACTAGCACCACAAGTGACTACAATAAGATTTTTAAAAAACTTCAGTATGTGGGACACTTTGGCCTGCCCCCACTCCGGAGAGTTGCAGGACCTGTATGTAAGACCGTGGCGCCGGCCAACGATCAGAGAGCGGCCATCTTAGTTCAGTCTTGACCGGTCCGTGCCACGCGCAGTATCGCTATAGATATCTCAACATCTTTTCACGTAAAACTCAGTACATTGGAGCACTCATAATCGATCTCGTGTAATCCCACGGTTATTTCGGGAGAACTCATTGATTTCAGGTTGTCGCAAAGGTGCGCAATCACTAATAAAAGAGTGCATCGACATTTTAAACTCAGCTCAACTTGTGGTCACGCCAAGCCACGTGCTCTCGTAAATATCTCACGGCTTCTCTCATTGATTCTCGCGTTCGTAATTAATATAATTCGACTCACGGGTTTCAATCGTCTCTTCGAGACTTATCAATAATCATTAAACTCATCTACGAACTCATCCACAACTCATTTGCGTTACTCATCAAACTCAAGTGATTTTATACAACGAACTCATTGATTTTACTCAACAAGGACTCATTTCAGCAAATAAAGACAAGCTGTTTTCCGCGCTCAACACACGACTTTGTCCTGTTTTTATTTTCTACCTGCGTCGCGATCCTTTAACACCCGGCAACTCAAACTCATCGTTCATTCTCATACATGAAGAAAATAGAGTTTAGCCCAGCTGGGAGGAACAATAGACCTTAGAATTCAATTCATTGAAAGAGGACTCCTTTAACTAAGCCCTCTTTAGCAGTATATAAAAAAATTAATTGCTGTATAAGGAATTATGGAGCTTAGAAAGTATTCATCTGTATATTATACTTTTTAAAAAGTAAAAAAAGAACGCCAAGTATTAAAAGACGCGACCATGCCGGTATCGTCTACGCGTTGAGAAACGCGAACGAGAGAGAACGCGCCATGCCGAGGAAGAGGGAACGCGCAGCCGCGTGCTGTCTCTCTCACTCAGCGGCGCGCGAGAAGTGGGGGTAGCCTCGTTCAGCGGGAACTGGGCGAAGAAGACGGGACAAATGTCACGTTTCACGCAAAGGACGTAAGTCCAACGTAAACAAACGCTCATTACGCCTTTCTGACTCCAAGGGACAGAAGTTCCCAAAACATTCGATTTTAATTCACAAAATTATGATATCTCGAGATTGGCTGAACGGATTTACTTGCAACAAGGACCAATAGAAAGAGAAAAATCGGAAAGAAATCGTTACCGATATTCAGAATTTTTACGTAAACGGTTCGACCGTGAGAGCGATTCGAAAACTTTATGACGTCATAAAACCGGCATATTCGAGTATATCAGAGTGCGGCAGGGCTCGCGCTGGCATTTTTTCTTTTAATACTTGGCGTCGAGCCGCTACCGCGTCTCTGGATATTATGTATTGAACATATTAAATAATGGTACATAATTCAATGCTACGTTTTAACCATTTATATAAAAACATACAAATTCCGATTCGCACAATAACCCAAAATATATTTGAAGCCTGAACACGGTACAAGATTGGTGGAACTTTGGGAAACCTTTTGCTCAATGCCATTTATATAGCGAAAAATTATAAGTCGCGCCGACTGGTCGGTCGCAACAGAGGCTCAGTGTTTGGATGATCTTCAAGTTCTCACCACCTGGAGTAGCTCTCTACCTTGTACCGTGGCCACTGAATCATTTTGAGTGTGCATAATCAACTTATATTGAATCAAGTACCACTGCCCGAGGGTTAATGAAGCATTGCGGTGCTGCGTCTCATCATGATTGGTCGAGTCATCGGTTAAGGTGATTCCCCTACGAGACGGTTGAATTAAGAAATTGTTCAAATTTGGCATACGTATTGTTCAGCACGTGAACAAAACCTCTATAATATTTTAACAAGTTTCATCACCCCGAACATGAGATATACATATATTGAAGTTGACTCAATTAACACGTAATATATGGACCATGCATAGGCAAACAGTACATCATTAATTCTGCCGTTAGATCTAAAATTAAGAAGTTTATGAAAAACGAGGAGGAGCTAGAGCAGGATATCACGGATATTGTAAAAAAAAATCAAGGTGATTGAACATCTAGTTTGAAAGATATGATCTCGAGAAGTACTAAGGTTTAGGCTGCATACGACATATTTTGCAAGCCAGCGAGCGAGTGGAGGGGAACGGAACGGGGAGACGGCAACAGTGTACGCACGGCCAGGCGTTTAGTTACTTTGAGACATTTGCAGCGCCGAAGATTCTTGCCGTGAATATCCGTAGGTATAACTAACAGCTGATGCGCAACTTTGCCACGATCGTCGTTCTAACACGCATACATAAGAATGCGTCGTCTGTATAAGCTACCTTTTCTGTGTGTTGAGGCATAGCTCGGATAGTTCCGTCCAAAAGTTTGTTTGCAATGTCAGATCGAACGGACTTTTAGAATAAATTTTACGAAAGTAAATGATATCTGTCGTATTATCTACTGGCACCGAGTACGTATACATGGGCTTTTTAAAGTTATTGACTACGATTCAAACGAATTATCAACTTTTTTAATATGCAGACGGTATGTAACTTTTGGTTGGGGCTGTCGCAGGGGATCAACCTTAAGAAACTCATATTATTTCATTTTAAATAATCCCTTCCAAGTTTAAATAATTCCGAAAAAGTATGTTACAAAAATTGTATATTTTTGGACTGATGTTCCCCAATATTGTGATCCCTCTTCAATTTGATGTTTGAGCGAATAAATAACCGTGTGAATGTGTCACTGTGTCATCACTGCTGACCAAGGTCTAAGCAGCATCAGCACTTTATAAAATTTCTACAAATGTACCATCAGTCACATTGAATCCCTCTTATTAATTGAATCTCTTTTGATGTGTTTGGGACAATCCAAAAAATGGTTCATGATTTTTTTATACCATCAAAATTGATTTGGAGGCAGCATTATTACCAACTGCTTCAGACGTTAGGAGCAGTCATCTGGCTAATTCAAAAACATTATGTAAATGAGTAAATTTTCTTTCATCGAAACAAAACTAAAAAAATAGAATATCGATTAATGCTTTAATCTATTGTAGCACCAAAGAAACGTGCAAGCAACGAACCAGTGAGAGTTATCGTTTCCGGTTGTTCGTACTGGATTGGTTTTCACCCATTAAAATGGTCAGAGGCGAAGAAATCCTGCGAATCTGTGAATGCCTCGTTGGTTGTGCTCGATTCACCAGAAAAAATATCTCACATGATGAGTTTGATGCTGGACAACAGAGCAGGTTTTGTTTGAACATGAAATATTATCACTAAAACCGTATTGTCTAAATTTTTGAAAAGCAAATAGGTTGCTCGTTTTGACCATTATTTGTTTCGACTTGGAGAACCTTGGATGTCAAAGGAAAAATCTCTCCTCTTTCTTGCCAACTACCTCGTATTTTTTTCCCGCCACGTCAATCCCTTGCTCGCTTCCACACTTATTTCTTCCCTCTCGTTTCTTCTCTCCAACAGTGCCTTTCTGTCCTTTTCCTCTTTCAACTCAGCAATTGTCATCACTATCTCTCCGATCTGTCTTTCTTTGATTATTCTTCTACTTTCACCTTCATTGGTTCTTTTTCCCCTATAACTTCTTTCATTTCTCTAATCCCGATCATTTTCAAGTTCGCTTCACCTTTCAGGCGTACGTTCTTCTTCCTTTTCCTCCTTTTGCCCATTTCGCCCTTCCACTTCAATTCCTTTTCCCTTCCCTCTGTTCATTTTCCTCTCGCTCTCCTGTCTATGTTTCTTTTTCGTTTCTGTCTCCTTCGTCATCTCCGGCATTCATCTTTTTCTTTTTCCGTTATTATTCTCACCCAACTTCTCGCTCCTTCGACTTTATCGTAACTGTTTCTCCGATCCTATCATAGCTTATTTCTCCATCTCTTTTCTTTTGACAGTCTCCAAGACACTTCTTTTCTCTCGTTCTCCGATTATTCTCTCTCCATCAGACTCATCAACTCTTCGTATCGAAAGCGTAATCTGACCGTCAGTGGGTTCACGTCGACTTCATTTTCTTAGCATCATGACTCATAACGTCATTTTGAAAAGCACCTGTTTATCTCTGCGCATTCTTGTCATCTCTTTTGGCATTCGCTTCCTCCCTAACATCACCTCTACACAATCTCTCCTGGGATTCAAACACAGACTATTGAAGTATGTCTTCTCGCGTGACTGTGATCAGTCAATTAGTGAGTAGTAGCCAATACTGACTGTATGCTTAGCGTAAGTGCATGATTGATTCTAAAAAAAAAAAAAAATAGTTTCTATTGTTTATTCGAAGTTCACATCAGCATTGTTCATTGTGTCTTGTCATATGATTTTCCTTTTTAGTTCTTATACATGTCCTATGAGTGTATACGCCACGACAAAAAGAGTCCAGTGAGCCAGATATTAAACTTTAGCGATTAGTCAGATAAGTGTATATCAGGTGCATGGTATCGTTTCTTTTGCTGTCTTTTTTATGTTATTATTTTTTGTTTCGTTGTAAATACAGTGCACATTGAAACATTAATGATTATTTCGTCTTCTAATTAATAAATGATTCGGAGCACGAAGCAGGAATAAATTAATCGAGACCTTTTGCTGGTGAAACTTTACATGAATTTGCAATTTTATTCATTTGACTTGAATTTTCATTTACAGAATAATGTATTGTATAAATAGGGAAAATTTTCAAGTAACTTTTCTTTGCGATTCATTAACAATTGTTTATGACAACTAAGTTTAGATAATTCTCATTTTGATTAATAATTCAAAGATCATATTTAACCCTGCCAACGTGGTATGGCGTGTCGCCGCCGCTCGCCTGTGTCGCCTCGGTCGCTTTATCAACGCGACATCAATGGGGGTGTGACACTTATAAATCTTTGTAAAGAATTCTGGTAATAAATATCTTTTTTCATTCTTTTTCTCAGAAAAAATGACATTAGCACTTGTCGCATAAGGTCAAACAGATCCGTTGCAGGTACCGTCTGACCCTCTACCCCCCGCCCCTCTCAAAACTAGCCTTACTCTTCCCCCTCTCCCACTTTTCCCCCCTCCAGAAAAGTGAGCCAGAACTGGTATAGCCTTACTACTGATAAGGATATCGACCTTCTCCATTTGCGGGACTCCCTCGTCAACAAATCGGTCGACATGAGATTGGTCGAGCCATATTTTGAAAAGCAAACATTCATTTCGCTCACGAAAGCGATTGAGGAGAAAAAGAATACCCATGTGTTTTTTTTTTTTTTTTTTTTGTAAGAAGATTTGTAAGAAATTTTTTTTTGTAAGAAGAGCGCAACAGACAAGTGTGTGTTGTGCGACCAATGCTTGCTATGGTATCATTTTGAATGCGTGGATTTAAAACAAGCACTGAGAGCGAGCTCATGATTTTGCCTCCAGTGCAAAAGACAATAGAAACGAAAATCGGTTTTTTTTTCGTCACTTTCGTCCTGTTAAAATTAATGTTCAGTTTTTATTTTTAAATAATTTTAATACACACAAGTAACATATAGATATCTATATAGAGATATAAATATATTGAAACGAAACACACTCCCGACACTATTATCCCGATCCCGAACGCGAACGAGTACGATGCGACGGCGCGATCGCTGACATTTTTCGCCCGACAACAACAATGACGCGGGCGTTCGTCCGGGCGGCGGCCATCTTGGGCATCGGCAACGCAAGGCCAAGACTACCGACGCGAGCGTTACTGACTGCCGCCAAGCGTCGAATGTCACGTCCCGTGTCCGTCCACATGTTTTAAGCCACCCGGCCTCGGCCGAGGTGAGGGGGGAGCGGAGCGGGGCGTGACGCACACGAAGACTTTTATTAGTTATATTAGTAATTAAAAATATATTAGTATAAGTGCCCTTGACACGTGCCTTCTGTGCGGTGTCTTCGATCGGGCTTCGTCGCCGTGAGCGGATGCTCGGGATGGAATCCGCTGACCACGCATCGCGTGATCCGTGGGTTCGTCCGAAGGCCAGGGGAATGACCGCTTGGTTGGCAGAAAAAATACCCCACCGGGACGATGGAGTTTGAGCTCTCATTATTCCGGTGGAGGTTTTCTGCCTCAGTTCCAATTTTGCCACGATTCATTCCTGCGGTTGGAAAACTCCGCAACCGAGCTCCATTCGCGGCGGTGTAGTAATTCCTGTCCCGATCGGCCAGGTTGACCCGCATAGAGGGATAAGACTTGGTTCCGTGAAACTAAGTGCGCGAGTGGCACAGGTACTACCCCCTGTGCTCAGGACGTTGTACTGTGTCCTTAAACGAAAGCCAAGCCTTGCTGTCAAGGGCACGATTTTGTTCTGTTCTCATATCATCTATACAAATCACTATTATTATATATTCCTTGGAGTGGCCCGCGAACCGCGATTGTAATTCGCGGGCATTAGTGTGGAGCGATCGCGGGGGAAATTGTCCCCGCGCAAATACGTATATTTGCGCGGGGATATAATATTGTTTAATCACATATATATATTGTTCTCGTTTATCATTTTGATCATCCTTTGTCAGCGAATATCGGGGCCCGTACGGGACCGACAGGTATTCCTCAAACCTTATACGCTATCCTATACCCTTTAATATCCTTTCGATCGTACCTTCAGTACGATCTGGTGGCAGCACTTTACCTTTTTAACTCCCGACTGCCCGTAGGGCAAAAAGACGGGAGTTATGCGTTTCACTGCGATCAGTGGGTGGGGGGATATTCCTTTGTCGCCAGTTTTCTCGGAAACGGTGACAATTATCTTAACAAATTTTTTACATCACTTTCTATATGTGCCGGACAGTGTTCTTATTTGTAGTATGTCACGATTCATCACGAACTGTTTTGTTTATTCAACTTTAACGTTATACATCGTTTGAATATATCGCAATATGACCATATATGGCAGTCTTCGATCATCGACTACTTCATACCGTTGTGCGCTGCTAATTTCAGTTTGTAGTTCATATTTTCGTATACATATTTTTTTTGGGTTATCATTTTCATCTAATGTGACAAAAAATATGTACTGTTGTGTATTTATACCATGTACTACTAGCAGCACTGGCAGTAAATATCGGAGAACTGGAAGTGAATATAAAAAAAAATAATGCAAACATTTTGCAATAAAAAATAATAGCCATAAACTTTGAAAAGTGTGAAATAAAAAAATGTTTTGAAAAACATAAAATAACTCCCGACTGATAAAATCGTATAGCTTGATGAAAATTGTTAAAAAAAAAAAAAAAAAATCACCTCACTTCGAAATGTCATATTAAAAAAAGAAAAACTTGGAAAAAAAAAAAAACAAGAAAATAATCATCAAAAAATTACTCCCTCAGGATTTCGTTTTTCTGATCTGAAAATATTTATCAATGAATAATTGAACGATAATTATGGCAACTGATATGGAATTGAGGGGATGTTGGGAGACGTTTGCTGCATTTCTTGTGCATACTCTAGGAAACGTTTCCCAACATCCCCTCAATTCCATATCAGTTGCCATGATTATCGTTCAATTATTCATTGATAAATATTTTCAGATCAGAAAAACGAAATCCTGAGGGAGTAATTTTTTGATGATTATTTTCTTGTTTTTTTTTCCAAGTTTTTCTTTTTTTAATATGACATTTCGAAGTGAGGTGATTTTTATTTTTTTTTTTTTTTAACAATTTTCATCAAGCTATACGATTTTATCAGTCGGGAGTTATTTTATGTTTTTCAAAACATTTTTTCAATAGAATTACGCTTAAACCAAGTTAGTCCCTTCCGGACGTAACACGAAAAATTCAATAAATTATTCTTTTTGTTTTTCTTTATTTCTTTCGATTAAAATATCGTTCGTTAATTAACGTAAATAGGCTTGAAAAATCAGAAAAAAATCAAAGAATCGAGACGAAATGAGCGCGACTCATAATTTTATCGATAGTTCAAATAATTTTAAATAAATGAAAATGCGTGTTACAGCGCATGCGCACTAGCCGACTTCGAGAGAAAAATCGCAATAATTCTATTGTTTTTAAAATTATTTAATCATTTTCAAATACAAGAAACGATTCGATAAATCATTAAATAATAACAATTGGCGATTAATAATGCAAAATTCAAAATAAATAAAGCTGAAAACCATGAAACGCGGATTTTCGCGCATCTGAGGATGCGAGAGTGGGGGTAGCGGCGACCGAATGAGAAAATAGAACGTGCGCAGTAAGGGGTTCAAGGCTAAAATTAAGCGGCGCATCGAAAGCGAGGGGAAAGTGGGGTATAAGAGATCGAGGGTTCCCTCGATCTCTTAGACTGGCTCGGACCTCCTAACAGAGCTCTCTCCAGTAAAACAATCTACCTGATTCCAACAAAACATAAATCCTTTGTTCCTCTTTTTCCTTGATGCCTGGGATATTCGAGGGGTTCGGCGACGTTCTCATCCCGTAGTCCAGGGTCACTCCTATTTTTTTTTTTTACTTTCCGAATAATTGATGCATGGGACATTGGAGGGGTTCGGCGACGTTCTCATCCCGTGGTTCATGGTCAATTATTTCCCTTACCTCGTAGATGCTCAGGACATTGGGGTGATTCGGTAACGTTTTACTCCCGTGGTCTGGGGTCTGCATCCTTTCCTGTATTACAAGGGATATTGGCGCTATTCGGCGACGTTTAGAGCCCGTAGCCTGAGTCGTACTTACCTATTATTATTTCGTTTATTTTTTATGATTGTTGGAAACAGGCTAGAATAATTATTTATTTTTGCAGATTAAATTAAATTCAAATTGATAAAAACATAGCCGAGGCAGTCTGAGTGGAACTGGTAATTTAATTATGCATCCAAGAGGACAGTGAAATTACTCGTAAATAAAGTGAAAAACAATATAATATAATTAGAAGAAAGTGAATTTAATCAATATTCTTGGATTTATAATTGATTTTTGAAATAAAAAGAAAAGAAAATAAGACAATTATTATTGTTCGGAACGACAATCCAAATGGCAGCGGTAAGAACTTTGGTTTATACAAAAAATTATCAAAATTATTATTATTATATCGAGTCAAATCACTTTTGGATTGTAGTCAATTTTGAGCATTTGAAAAGCGAATGGAAGATAAATTAGCAGAATAAAACAGGTTGTTCCAGGACAGAAATAAGAAAAACATAAAAAGCCAATTCACGATTCAATTCTTTTATTGTAAAACACGGGAGACACAACAAAAAAAAGCGAAATAGCCAAAAAACGTGCAAATCATTGAATAATAAAGCGTGCGGTAATTAATAAAACACAGACGAAGCAGAAATAAGAGAAAAATTGTTTATTTTGAAATTCAAAAAAATCCTCGTTGATTTCCGTACAGTAAATTGCAACGATTATTGTTTCTTTCGAATCTCCGTGTTCGTTAGAAATTCGAATACAACGCAAACAAAATAAAAATAAAGAACAAAAATAAGAATAAAAATTTTAAGATAAAGAAACAATTTTCGTAAATCCGGTAACGCGATCGATATCTCTCTATAAATTTATTCGCGAGATCTTTATTTTGTAAAGCGCATCGCTAAATTGAATAAATTTCGTTTTGTTATATTTTTTACACAAAATCCGCGTTTTTTCACGTTCTTTCATACCTGCTCCTTTTTAATTTAAGAAGCACGAACCGACGCGTAGCGACGTACACTCGTATTTCCGCGACAACGAAAAGTTACAATATGTGACGTTATTGTTTACTAATATTTTAACTAAATATAGTCGTTATTTCTCCAGCGCAGCGTTCCGGCCATGATAAGACTTCGTTGGATCACTTGACGGATGAAAATGATAATTTATTATTATAGAAAAATTAATTGCGTCCCGAATATTGTTTTTTGTTTATTATGGCGAGGATAATCGAAGGAACGAACGACGATGAGAGTGAGAGAGAGAGAGAGAGGAATAGTCGAACATGTGGAGTAACAATTCGTGTGGAGAAACAAGTGGCAATTCGAATATTCATCAAAAATTGATGACGTTAAATAATCATTGTGTGCTTTTCAGCGGGAGCAAAGTCGGACACAGAATAGCATTGTGTTAAACACAGAGCTTCCCAACTAAGACACGCTGCTACACACTGCCACTGCATTGCAAGTGTTGTGAGTTTCTCAGTGCTGCGAATATTTTCAGTATTTCAACAAGCACACACTCGGTGTTCATAACACTGTGTTACACTGAATTGAACTTTATGTCGGACACTGCTCTTGAAAAGCACCGATTATCAAAATATATGCGTACAATTTGGAGTAAAACTTGTGATCTTCCACTTAGATAGTAAATGTTTTATAATTACCTGTATATGACACTGACATTGACAGCGATTACAAGTTCTTTGGTTGTTGCATACAAATAGAAAATATTCGTGTTTCTAATGGCAGTTTGTGATGAAACGATGTTTCGGAAGTCTATTTTGTAATTTCGCATAATGTGTCACACAGGACGACAAGCAAACACTGTTCATGTTAACGATTCTTGCAAACACATTTCAGATTAACGATTTATAGTCACAAAAGTCACGTGCAGAATAACCTATGGAGAGAAATAGAAATTGTTTTATGCTTTGTGTTCACCGTAACAATATTATAAATTCATAAACATCATTTTCTATCTTATATCACAAGCACGGATAATATAACTTTTCATTACTTTCATTTTTAAGGTGGTTCCCCTACGAGACGGTTGAATTAAGAAATTGTTCAAATTTGGCATACGTATTGTTCAACACGTGAACAAAACCTCTATAATATTTTAACAAGTTTCATCACCCCGAACATGAGATATACATATATTGAAGTTGACTCAATTAAGGGGGGAAGCTGGTCTAGAGCGTAAAAAAATGGGCATAATTTATGAATTTTTTATGACTCAACAAAAAGATCAATCGAAAATCTGTGAAAGAGGTTTTATAATTTAGGTTTTAATATACAAATACAAATTTTTTCGTGTCAATTAAATTCAAAATGGCGGTGTCCGGCATTTCTTCGGAGGCGCCTCGATTTTTAGACGGGTCCATGGCCGAAGATGTAACCTCCTTAATTTTGGTCCGGGAATAAAATCCCGAAAATTTTTAGTTTCTATATAACAACAGCAAGAGACGTACGTAGCATTTTTTCGATATTTTGTTTTTTCGCGAAATGGTGCACGTTTGAACAAAACATTAAAATTTTCACTATAAAAAACGACAAAATTGTTGACTAAAAAAAAAAACTATGCAATATAAAAAAAAAATCCTACGTACGTCTCCGGAGAAAGGTATTTCGAATGTACTGTCAAAATTTCGTATAGATCGGTGAAGATTTGCTCGAGTTATGTCTTCGGCCAGTTCAAAAAAAGTCATTTCGAGAAAAACGCGTTTAAAGTTTTACGTACTATAAAATCATATTAAATGCGTATATACTTTTAATCTGCGATGCCTGCGCCGTACAATTGCCCTTCTGTATCAATCTCTTCGGCTTCTTTTTCCTTTCGGAAAATGATCTTTATCCCCCCGGAAAGGGAATCGTTATGATCCCGGCGCACGCTGTAATGCGTGCGCCAGGATCATAAAGGGCGCTCGGGGCATACCTGAGAGGCGCTGCCGCAGAATGGAAAGTTTGGGCATTTAGACATTTTTGCCGACATCCATTCTTTGGTATGTTATTTTTAAGACCCTAAAGTACCTTTTAAGACAAAAAAAAAAATTTCGGTTTCTTCAAAATTCTAGACCAGCTTCCCCCCTTAACACGTAATATATGGACCATGCATAGGCAAACAGTACATCATTAATTCTGCCGTTAGATCTAAAATTAAGAAGTTTATGAAAAACGAGGAGGAGCTAGAGCAGGATATCACGGATATTGTAAAAAAAAATCAAGGTGATTGAACATCTAGTTTGAAAGATATGATCTCGAGAAGTAATAAGGTTTAGGCTGCATACGACATATTTTGCAAGCGAGCGAGAGAGTGGAGGGGAACGGAACGGGGAGACGGCAACAGTGTACGCACGGCCAGGCGTTTAGTTACTTTGAGACATTTGTAGCGCCGAAGATTCTTGCCGTGAATATCCGTAGGTATATATAACAGCTGATGCGCAACGTTGCCACGATCGTCGTTCTAACACGCATACATAAGAATGCGTCGTCTGTATAAGCTACCTTTTCTGTGTGTTGAAGCATAGCTCGGATAGTTCCGTCCAAAAGTTTGTTTGCAATGTCAGATCGAACGGACTTTTAGAATAAATTTTACGAAAGTAAATGATATCTGTCGTATTATCTACTGGCACCGAGTACGTATACATGGGCTTTTTAAAGTTATTGACTACGATTCAAACGAATTATCAACTTTTTTAATATGCAGACGGTATGTAACTTTTGGTTGGGGCTGTCGCAGGGGATTAACCTTAACTCCCGACCGCCCACTCGGGCAAAAGCCGGGAGTTATGCGTTTGACGACGATCAGCTGATTTTCACGAATTTTTCAAGCAGAATGTTTGTTGAAACGGCGAAAAATTACTTGACCAAATTTGAGACACAGGTTCTATTACCAGTGGACGTGGTTTGGAGTCGTAATTTGATACGATTGCTTGTATATTTAACGAATAATTGGAAAAACAAAAAATCACAGTTCAACCATATCGACACAACAATAGGTGATGCCGCCATCAAGAGACTCGGTAGAGTCTCGGGACAAGTACATTGACAGCCCTGTCGTCTGCTGGCCCGAGCTCGCCGAGACTATACTTTCTCGAAACAAAACTTTTCGCGGTGGTGGGGGTAAAATCGGCATGTCATTTTATTGAATTACGAAGCTCAGAAGCAATTGAGGAACTTAAAAATTGAACTTATAGCTAATTGTGAAATTCTCTTTCGATTGCGCCCAAAATCGGCATGATCGGTCGCGTAATTGCTGAGAAAAAACTTTGCACGGGCTCAAGATTATGCAAAAGTGACTAACACATTCAAGAATTGACGTGTCTGTATATAACACCATCAGAGGCATTTTGATGCCTCTCGAGTTTCTGATTGGTTGGTTCTGACGCACCCATACTCAGCGAATTCAGACGTATCAGTGAAACGTAGCAGCCTACACGGCAGCATGAAAAAATTCGAAAAACGATAGACGGGTGTCAGTGTCATAATAAAATAAAACCAGCCGCGATTTGATAAAAAGTACAGTTAATGAGTGATAAAAAATAATATAAAATTATACGTTCGTGAAAAAATTTATCAAGTGATTTAATTACCCAGCCGCGAGAAATCTATAAGTTAACCTATAATTTCGAATCAGAAATTTTATTTTGCAAACACGTAATCATTATATAAACATTGATGAATTCGAATAAAAAATCGAAATAAATGTGTGCTACACGTCTGTGAAAAATATTTATAAAGTGTTTTGATTACCGAGCCGCGAAAAAAATAGGTTCGTTAACCTATAACTTCGAATCAGAAATGTTATTTTGGGAACTTGCTATTATTGTATGTATATTGATAAATTCGAATAAAAAATCAAAATAAATGTGTGCTAGTTGGATTTATTGTGTCATCGTTATCTAACAAGCTGTAGTCTTTTTCGTTATTCAGTTTGGTCCATTTACGTCCTCTCATCCGTATGCGGTGTATTAAAACCATGATTCATCAGTTTGTTGGACACATGTATGCTGTGCATTTCTTTTTTTTTTCGATTCCAATGTGGCAACATGAGTTCATAGATTTGTAACAAAAAGACTTCAGTCGCTCATTGATAGATGAGATAAAAATCTGTTCTGTCCAGTGTATGCTCAGTTATTCACTTTTGCTCTGATTGTGCATAATGAATTCAAAATGTTATATTGAAAAGTCTTCGGGTGCTCTGTTTCTGATGGTATCAAAATTTGTATTGCTGAGATGTAGCGAGCACCTACAGTGTTTCACATCTTCATACAGGAATATTTATGTTCAGTGATTACACTATTCATGAGCAATTGATAAATGCATTACAAAAAGCCTTCGGCTTATCATGTTTCGATGCTATCAAAATTTTTGTCTGTGAATGGCTGCGTAGACATGCCAAGTTTCTGAATTTTGTAAGACTCAAAGTGCGCTATATTCTTTTATTTTTCTTCTGCAAATGTGTCATAATAAATTTGGAAAACTGGTCTGAGGAAGTCGTCAGGTGCTATTTTTCGATTGTATCAAAATTTGTATCATCGACAGCGGATACCTATAAACTTTGCAATTTCTGTCAAGCGACATGTGTACCAAGTATTTCCACTCTTCGGCTGCAACTGTGACATATAAATTGGGAAACTTGTGATAAGAATCATCAGCGGCTTGTTCTTGAACAGCTAGGATCTAAATTGCTGTCTTTGAAACCCCATCGATACCTGAAAAAGTTTTGAATCCTGTTGGACTTGAAGTACGCTGTGTTTTTTTGCTTTCCTTCTTTAGTACTGGCATGAAGAATTGAACAAGTGGTTTCAAATTGTTTTCCGCTGTTTTTATTCTATTAGTATCAAAAACTAAATAATTAGAATTCAGCGGACACCTGCAAACTTTGGAAATTTTTTGCAGCGACATGTGTGCTAATTGTAAGTAATTCCGCTTTTTAGATTTGATTGTGGTAATAAGAGTTTGAAAAATTATCATAAAAAGTCATCGAAGGCACATTTTTGGATAGGATGGAAATATCTGGCTTGAAAACGGAATGGACAGATAAAAAATTTTCCAATTTCGTTGGACTGAAGTGCGTTATGTCAAGAATACCTACAACTTTTGAAAACTTTGTGAAGCACCATATGAGTCATGGATGTTCTGTTGCCAAAATGCAATAAATACATCTCAATTTTCTGAATTTTGCTGGGATGAAGTGCACTATGTTTGTTTTTCCATTTTCCCCTTTTACGTGTGGTATGATAAATATAAAAAGTTGTTTGGGGAGAAGTCTTCGGATACACTTTTTCTGATGATATGAAAAATTCTGTCATCAGAATGCAACGAATACATACAACTTTTGAAAATTTCTTAAAGCAACATATGAACCATAGATTTCCACTTTTTCTTTCTAGCTTTGGCATAATGGATTGAAAAATTTATTATAAAAAGTTTTCCGCTGCTCATTTTTGGATAAAATCAGAATTTTTGTCTTGAAAATCTTAAGAAAAATACATAAAAAACTTTGAAATTTTGTTGGGTCTAAAGTGCACTATGCTTTACTCTTTTTTACTTTACTTTTCTCATAATATATTGCAAAAAATTATTTCAGAAAGTCCTTGGATGCTCTGTTTCTGATGGTATCAAATTTCGATTCATTTTGGAATACAGCGGATCCTTAAAAACTTGGACATTTCTGTGAAGCGGCTTGTGTGCCAAGTATTTCCACTTTCTGGCTCCGACTATGGCATATGAATTGAAAAATTTGTTACAAAAGTATTCGGCTACTCATTTCCGTTGAGTTTGAAGTGCGCTGTATTTTTTTCGCTCTCCCTCTTTAGTTCTGGCATATTAAATTCAAAAAGTAGTTTTGAAAAGTCTTCCGCTGCTTTTTTCTGTGAGTATCAAAATGTAGATAATTGGAATGCAGCGGATACCTGCAAACTTTGTCAATTTCATGAAGAAACATGTATGCTATTTGTAAGTATTTCCACTTTTCATCATTGATGGTAGTATTATGATATTCAAATATGGTCACAAATAGTCATCGGAAGAACATTTTTGGATAGAATACAAATTTCCGGCTTCAGAACACGATGAATACATCAAAATGTTTCCAATTTTGTTAGATCGAGTGAACATTATGTTTCTTCACCCTTCAAACTCTATTTTGGCAAAATGAATGAAAAAATCTGTTGCAGCAAGTCATCGGAGGCTCTTTTTCTGAAAGTATCAAAATATGTATCATCGGAATGCAGCAGATGGATATGAACTTTGAAAATTTTGTAAAGCGACATGTGAAAAATTTCCATACATGTGTTCCATATTTGGCTTCGATTCGGCATAATAAGTTGAAACATTTTTTGTGTTCAACAAAAAAAAAGTTCCTTCCATGGTCGCCATGGTTCTGATAGCATTGAGATTTGTGCAAGACTAATGCAACTGATACAACTGTTCTTAATTGACAGTTTTGATAACTTCTTTTAATTTCTAATGCAGGATTCTGGTTTGAATTTGTCCGCATTGCCTAACATGTTGTTTCGAAGTACCCATAAAATGCTGCTATAACTCTCTGAAATTCAACGAGAATATGAGAAAAACTGACACCTCTTATTCTCATGGTATTCCTTCAAAGGTAATAAAGAATATCAAGACTTTACCTCGTTATTGTTAAAAAGTTGAATTATTTTTTTTTATAATTTCGTGAAAAAGTAAGTTTTTATCCTTAACCCTTTAACGGCCACACCTATTTCAGAACGGCTTCAAATTATTCCTTCTGGTAGTATAGCTGAAAAAGGGTAGACCATGAATGTTCAACCATAATTTTATCGATAAGGGCCTGGGAAATAGTGTTTTCGCACTGCAGAAAATTTCCTGCATGGACGGTTTTACACTCTTAGTTCGAACTATTATTCCAATTCAATCACCAATCTTCAAAGCTTAGTGTGTCCAGTCAAGCTTCGTTTATCCAATTCCATGAGAAAATATTTCGAGAATGTCTGTTGTTTTACTTTTTTGATCGAAAACAGACAGCAGATGCCAAGCATCGTATATTTTCACGGCTACGTTATAGCTATATTGAAATAATTCATATGTTTACGTTTGAATTTCAAGCTATCCTGGCACCTGGAGCTCTATCTAGCATGGATTGATAGCACTGCAAACTAATTCGTCCGCTATAACGTCTTCATGTTTTTACAGGCGGGATGAAAGTAGACATAGCAAATTTGCTACAATGGCAGCTAAAGGGTTAAATTGGATGTTAAAAGCCGAAATTCATATCTCGCCTAAAAATCGAGAATCTTCCGTGCTTTTCCATCTCAAAGGGGCAAAATTAACTAAAGTTGCGGGAAAAAACTCCCAATCTTTCTGGAGACAAGCCAAAGTAACGTTTTTTCATTTACAATTTCGTGAAAAAACGAGTTTTTATAATGAAATTGGATGTTACAAGCTGAAATTCGTATCTCGGCTGAAAATTGAGATTCTCCCATGCTTTTCCGTCTTAAAGGGGCAAAAAAAAACTGGCTGGTATTACTATTCCATCAAATTAACACATGGATCAACTTTCTTGATTTGGATTTGAATAAAAAGTGATGGGCCGGACAAGTACTTTTAACACGTATTTAAACATAATTTGTACCGATCCAATCGACGTCGAATGTTGTGAATGATATCAGGGGATCCTTAAAGTCGGAGACGAATCGATTTTCTTATGAGTCTCTACCACCATAAAGTAACAAATGACTTCCCTTTTGACGTGATTTTTTTGGATTAGGCATTTTACAAAAAATTCTTCAGAACTTTTTCAACTTTCTGATGCGTCCCGTAGGAATAAATACTCCGAATTATTAATAAATACTTGGCCTCGAGTTGATATCATGAATTTTGGTACTGCACGTAGTTTGGTAACTTTTTTGATTTATTAGTAGAACTGTTTCAAGTTCTTTATGCATCCCATAGGAATGAATATTCCGAATTACCAATAAATACTTGGCCTCGAAATGATATCGTAAATTTTAATTCTGTACGTAACTTTTTTTTCACTTTCAAAAATAATTACAGATTTATTATTATTTTTTTTTTTAATAATGTTTTTTGCTGATTTGTGAATTTTTTTTTCAATTGTGATGAAATCATTTTCAGTAAGATTCATGATTTTTTGATGGAATTTTTTTTCACACTTTTTTGATATCATCAGGAAACAAGGGGACATCAATGTACTTGTCCCGACCTTTTTTTCCCTAGGGGAATTTTTAGGTTTTAACTATATTCACTCGTAACATCTGCGCCATACTTCACTCGGTAGGTCGTGACCGATTGGTTATTGTTGTGATAGATTGGTTGATTGTGTTATTATTGTTTTTAATTATTCAATTATATTTATAATAATCAATTAAAAAATGATGAACTTTAAAAAGTGTGAAATAAAAAAATATTTTGAAAAAACATAAAAACTCCCGACTGAAAAACTCCTTTATTCAAGAAAATAGTAGTAAACTTAAAAAAGACTGAAATAATAAAAAAAATAGATGTCGGGATTTTCGTCGGGAGATGTCTCTAATCGAATCATTGAATAAGAAGTAAAGACATCTCCCGACGACAATCCCGACATCTATTTTTTTTAAATTATTTCAGTCTTTTTAAAGTTTTAATAATGGAAAAAGATATGCTGTTTCTGGAGTAGTCTGGAATTGGAAAAAAAATATGCTTTTTTATAACTCCTTGATCTTTGTAGTTTTTGAGGGCAAGAAAAATGACGTGCAGATAATTAAGAACTCACCGACCAGAAGGAAAATTCTTCCTTAACATTGGAGAAGTCCAAGAAATTGACAACCATGGACAGTCGAGTCGTGCATAACCTCTATATTCGCTATGTGCACACCCATACACTCTCACCATAGTGAGAATGTGTAGTCGTGTACATACATACGTTTTCATGTGCAGTTAATGCCTTTCCGCACTATTGGCGTCGCCACCAGTATGCATATACACGACTACACATTCTCACTCTGGTAAGAGTGTATGGGTGTGCACATAGCGAATACCAGCATCGCGCATCCTGCACCGGATTAAAACTAAGTCCCCGGAGACGAATACTCCATCACGTTGATATTTATTACACTTTTGTTATCGAAATATTTATTATCATCGCTGGAAACAATATCACGAAAATTTCTAAAAACAGAGATTATTAACATATGTAAACACGTGAGCACCTATGGAAACGAATCGAACATCAAATTGACCTCCGTGAAGTTAGCTACCACACTAGATTTTGGGAAAGTTTCTAAGGTGATCTATCTGGTATACGGTCGGTGAAAATCCTGTTACACGTTTTATTCAGAAAGGCTTGATATTTTGAGGAAAATATGAGTTAAAAATTGTTCTCCTTTCCTAAGGTAACGAAGTGTAACGTTCTTCGACCGAAATATCAAGGATGTCCGAGAAAAACTTGTAACCACTTTTCGGTTATCTCTTTCGCACTCACGCAAACCTTTGACTGATTTTGGATTTTCGACGTTTTTTTAACGTAAATCGTTTGTCTGGATCTTTTCGGTGATTGTCGGATCAAAATTGACGATTGTCGGAAATTGGTTAATTGGGAAAATCAAAAACAAAAATCTGTGTCAAGTTAGCCGATTTTTTTAATTTTGAGATATCATAAATTATCAAAGCCTAATCGAAGCGCAATCGTTTGTCGGTCACGAATTTTATTGATAGTAGTATTGGTACCACTATCGCGCCCCCCACTCTCATCCCCACCCTTTACCCCCACCATGATACCCATCAACTTGGTGGTGTGAGGTAGAGTGTGGGGATGAGTGGAGCGTCATAATGGTACTAATACTTTTTTACGAAAAAGATGAGTTGTGGTGGAGTCGGCGCTAATGTTTTTTACCGTCAACTTGTTGTTGATGTTGTCGATGTTGTGAGAGTCGATGAGCACTATTCCTGTAACGTTTAGAGCTGCTGTGAGAGTCGATAAACACTTAAACCGATCGATAATGACGATTTTGAAAGAGAGTAGAAGAATGATTGAACCAACGATGGTTTTGCGATCGATGAATGAATGGAATGACCAGCAGCGACATCGAGAATACCGCCAATGACGGTGAAATTTGACGAATTCGAATAGAGTTGTGAAACGGAAGAAATAAATGTCTTTTTTTTTTAGATACATGACAATGTTTTACGCGAAGCATTTTTTTTATTTATTTTTTTTTTTTATTGATTTTTTCATTTCATTACAGTTGCGAAATACAATTTAAATTTTATTTATTTGAAGCGCATCTTTTTTTGCAATAAAAGAAGAAATAATAAAAATCAATAATAGTTTACTAACATATAGTTTTAGTTCTTACATACAATTACTTACATCTCCATGATTTCCTCGATTTCCGTCGTGGCGGCACGTTTTAAATGGTTTTGTTTCCTGGCTTTAGCAGTCGATTTGAAAACGATTTCCAGATCCTCACTGTAGTGGTTAGCATAATACAGAAAAACAATTGGAAAAAAATGTAATCAAAATTCGTTACTATGAAATTGAATTGAAGTTCTTTTTTTACACTTACGCTTTTGATGTGTCCGTTGATGACGAAGCCTCTGAGATTGAGAGGGTAGCAGTAGCTGTGGCTGTAGCTTCTCTATTATCTCAAAGACGCTTCGCATCAGCTCAAAAAAAAACAAATTAAAAAAAAATTGAAGTTTTTTTACACTCACGTTTTTTATGTGTCCGATGACGAAGCCTCTGAGGTTGAGAGGGTAGCGGCTGTAGCTTCTTTTGTTTGGTGACCAGGATCCTCCACGATGTCGTAGACATATATGTCACATATCGCTTTCCGTTCCTTACCGCCACCATTGTAGAAGAATAACGACCTCTCGTCAAAGGTGAATCATGATTATCCTCGGTGAAAGCTACAGGACCGAGGAAAAATTTAATCACGAGGATACGAACACTTCTATTTTACACCCACAGAACTTAATTGTTTATCACTCACGCATTTCAATTCAATCGCTGAAGTTGACTGAGTTCTCTGTCCGAGTCGTCGGTGATTAATAAGCTGTGCTTCTTCTTGATTACTACCGTGGTCCACTATCCCCACTCTCATTGTTCTTGCTGATTTTGCACTTTTTATATCTTCATCGTAAGAGATGCTGCTTTGCCTTGGATGCTTTATTTTTTTTATTCTAAGATTAAATTTACCCGTGTATTACCGATTTAAATATTTTTTTTTTCTTTTAGGAATAATATATATGGAAATAATTGATAAGGAATAGACGCGTTTGAAAAAATTAAATGCTTGGTGTATTAATGGGTGTTTTCGGGTGGTGTTGACACCAACTCCGAAATTTCACCCCGAAACATAGTGATGATTTCCATCACCACTAATTACAATGAATTTTGTACGAAATCAGGATAGGCATCACTTAATTTGGCCCGCATTTAATCGATTAATCTTGCTACGTTGTCTTTTGATTCGAGGAATGCCGTCACATCCTTATGCTTGATACACACCAGGAGATTTTATGCGATCAATTAAAGTCACCCACGTTTGAAATCATTGGGGGCCCTGAAAAGGGCCGAGGAGTTTGAGATTGCTTGAGGAACAAGGCTGAGAGTTCGACGAGGAGTTTATCTTGATGTGCGCACAGCGAGAAACAGCAGATCTTGATCCGGAGCAACGAAGTTGGACTGGCGAGGCGGAAATATCGATTCGTACGAGTGGAGAGCAGCGGTGATCTTGATTTCGAAATTATGTTAATTTAACGAGCGGCTTTCGTGACTTCGCTGCCACCTTATTACGAATGCGTTGTAGAGCTGACGTAGGCGACGCGGGTACCGATTTCACTGCAGCGATTTTCTTCTTTGGCGATAACCCAACGAGTTTTCGTACGCGGTCCAACACCGTTGCTGGTTTGGCGGGTCGCGTCGCGGTGCGCTCGAGCGCTTGTGCTACAACCGGATGCACGGGCGCGCGGGCCGTGGAACGAATCTGTGCGAGCGGAAACCGAGGTATTGCGTCGTGCGAATCTGAGTGGGCTTTTTCAGCTACCGGACTCGGTCCGCTGTGCTGACGCAATACCACGAGAGAATGTGCGAGTTTGGAACTACGTATGCCCTGAGAAGGGCCGATTTGTTCGGTTGAGGTCGGGTTCCGTTGTATCGCACGGGGTGATTGCGAGTGGGCTTTCACAGCTACCGGACTCGAATCACTAGGAACGTGCGATGTAGCGGAAGTGGAAGAGGAAAGTGGGTTTGAAAGATTTACGTTAGGTAAGTCTTGAAAAAGACTGGGTGCAGAACGGAGAAGTTCCTGAGAAGGACCGATGTTAGAATTGATGGCACGCGCTCTTCGGCCCCAGTGTAGTATCTTAAGCTGCTCGCGTTCCTCCGCTCGCCGGTCTAGCCGCCTCAGATACGACCCGGTTTTCCTCCGTGGCATGGAGCCCCTTGCTGACGAATAGGAGTAAAGTGAAGAGGAAAGAAAAGCAGGAGTACAACGAGTTCCCAGTTGAGGAGTTTCAATTTATTATTCTTGTAGATTTTTTCACAGGCGTGGGAGCGGTTTCCCAGAGGTACCTCTTCGGCACGCTCTCCTCAATCGAATCAATATATATAATCCTCAATAGAATCAATCGAAGCTCTGCGGGGGGTCTACTCTTATAGCCGGCCAGTCGCGCAGGATTGGCCGGTGGTCGCGTGGTGGGGGAACTGCTTAGCACCTCGCTTCTGATTAGCGCGCGTTTATGCGGTAGAATTTTTGTGACTCTTAGCGAATCTTTACTTTATACAGATTAAAATTATTATTTTCTGAGATTTATATGTTTAGTTTTAACAGAAAAAGTATATAAAATGAAAAACAAGACTTATACATTTATTTAAAGAAAGAAAGAAATGTATTAAAACGTGGTAACGAATAGCTGAGGCCTGATTGGTGCGCTGGTCCAGACGGTCACCGCACCATCTAATTTTATGCATGAGAGTAAAAGTGCGCCGATCGGACTCGGCCAACGAAAGTGATTGGTGCGCTAGTCTCGACGGTCACCGCACCAACTAACCCAAGTGAAACTTAACTAAAGTTTTATGAATTTGAGTAGTTCTCATATTATTATTTTTATGTTTTAAATAGACTGGGTGAGTTTAAGAAATCCGATGATGCCGGAATAAAATAGGTGCGAGAAGCGCACGTATAACATGCTCATCGTTAACACCCAGGTGTTCACGAACGTAAGAGATCATCATGACCGCACACTTATTCACCACATCGCTGTCTCGTCGTAGTCGCTGAATATGGATGTCAACACATTTGCTGATTTCGACCAGCTTTTTAAAAGTAGAGCGCTGCAAGATGATATTGCATTGTCGCTGTTTCGCGACTATTTCTTCGTATGCCTCTGTATCATTGTTACTGAAGCAAACTGCTAACTGTTGATAGCATGAGGTGAAAACGGTATGATGTGATCCACGTACGATACGTGTTCCGAGCATTTTTTCTGCATCACGTCTAAGTCTCCCAAAGTAATGAGTAATCCGATCATAGTTGGTTACGAAATCTTTCCAAGCATCCACTTGGAAGCTTATACCAGCAAATGAATTCGACAATATTTTGATTACTGGTGTGAAAAGACCGTTAACAGGAGAAATTTCAAACTTGGCTGTAATTATTTTCCCAAATGAATTATTAACTCCGTACAGTAGCTCCTGAATACTCCATTCCGTTAACCATCGCGATTATGTTTTCGAATTGCAAAAACTTGACAGACTGATAATGTGATGGTTAAAGTTCTGTTTTATATATTTTTTCCCCTACTCTCATCAGTATTAAATGTATTGAGATAGGAACAAAAGATACATAGCTGATTTCCTTTGATCTTTCGTCCAATTTCGCCACTTTTTTATTTTTCCTTCGAGATTATAAAAGCGACAAGGACATAAAATAGTGGGTGGCGGTGAGAATGAGAGGAAGATCTTTTAAATGGTGACGTACACGTCCGTCTGGGGATGAACTCACTAAAGTATCAGATTTCAGTTCCAGGCGTGGATGATCACGTAAGCCTTATTCGCGGACACGTGCAAAAATGCAACTCGTTATTACTGAGAATGAAGTGAAAGAAAAAATATGTCAAATTTACATATCAAAAAATTGCATCATATCCTTCAACATCTTACCGGCAGCCGGTGCGTTAGCTTCATAATCGTCATCACAATTATTAATAAGACAAGATGGTTATTTTTATATTTATAATATTTCTGTAATTACAATAATTCTGAAAAATTTTGATTAAAGTTTATGAAAAATTGAAAAAAAAAAATGTTTTCGAAAGCTTTCCAATTTCAAAAAAAAAAACAAGGGAACACTGTTTTGTGTTTTGAGGTAAAATAACAAATTTGAAATCAATCCGTCTTATTCTTGTTGTTGAGGCTACTGACGAAAAATGTTACGGATATACGATACCACATGGGAAATATGTATAACCTTAATTGTCACGTCGCAGCTATCCCCTCTTTTTTTCTTATGCTTCGACAGAAGCATTTAAAGATGCATCAAACTGTTTTTCGCGGGTTATTAAATACCGCGACTCTCAAACGAGAATCTTTGAGTCTATCTTCGACATTCAAAGTAATCATTTCATGATACCAATGGCGCGTATTATTCCGCGCTATTCATTAGGGGAACTGATGAAGTTTTTGATAGAGCGTGTGCCGTGGCTAGGAAGAAAATGGACGTGTGAAAAACAAATTGAAATGATGTATCATTTACCGGCTAGAGTAGTGCTTCGAAAAATTCGTGGTGCGTTATTAGATTGCGCAAAACGTGATATCGTTTATGCATATAGAACAGGATATTTCCATGCAACTCCGCTCTTGGATTCTGTAGTTCGAGTGATACAGCGTCAAGGATGGGAACATGACCCCGAGTTTGAAGGAATATTCACTGAACGAAGTAAGTATTCCTTCGGTAATATATTTCATTCATTTTACTTACTATCAATATATTTAGTGCGTCGTTATGAAGAGCAACGTTTAGAAAATCCGGGATACGATTTTAACGAGGAGGGTAGAACAGATTCGGATGATCATGAAATGGACGATGATCCTAGAATCGAAAAACGGCCTAAAAACAATTTTTGGATCGAAACACGGCAGCCATACGTCAGAGACCCGGAAGCTATCGCGATAATGGGACCCTCGTATCGAGCCGAATGCGAAAATTTAGATTCGCCTCCTGATCTGGCTGTCGCGGGTCCTTTTGGTATTGGACGACATTCGTGTGTTCTTTGATCTCAGCGATAGTAGTAGCGATGAGAGTGAAGAAAAGGAGCAGCAGCAGGATGATTGTGAGCAAAATGAGGAAGAAGAAGGAGATGAAGGGGAGGATGAGGAGGACACGGTGCAGCAGGAGGAGGAGGAGAAAGAGGAGGAGGCAGAGGACTGGGAGCTGGCGTGGGAAGAAGAAGATTCAGATGCCGATTCAGGTAAAAAGGGTCCATCACATTCAAAATTAAATTTCGTAAAAAAAAAAAATTTATTTTTTAAACGAAAAAACACAGGATATTCTTCCGACACCCCCCAAATATTTTTTTGTGATAATATTCTACCACAAGATTATCCGCTGAATTTTGCGCGGATTGCTGTCGAAGCGGATAATGAAATATTGAATCGTTATCCCGGGGCGGTGGATGGATTCGATCGCTAAGAATATCGTGTTAGTAATTCTACTATTACTTTGTTTTGCCAATTGAAAAAAAAAAAGATTTGAAAAAATGACATATCAGGAAACGCGAAACTTTACTTATTTTTGTCGTTTTAGCTCAGCAAACCGGTGAAGGAATGAGCAATTAGGGCGATATTTTACCCCCAGGCCAACGATTTGAAGTGGTGAGCGAAGAAAAGCGTTACTTCCACCGATTTAAGACTCGAGGGCGAGAAATTATACTGCGCTTGAGACCTCCTCCGATAAATTCCGACCAATTTTCATGGATCCAAGGAGCGATACGAGATACAGTAACTCATATAACGGAATCGTGCGAGCCTCATGATTATGCAGGACTGGAGATCAATTCCGAGGGTTTTTCTCACAGAGCAGCATGGCTCTCTTTCCGGCTGGTACGTGATATTTCAGCGAACGACATTTGAATCTCATAAATGACATTGCACAAAGTGCACGCGAATTCAAGATCAACGAAAATCTATTGGAAATAAAAATGTAGACAATCGCGATAACCTGTGTTTACCGCGATCACTCGTCGCTGCATATGTTTATGCCGAAAGAGGTGAATCGCGCGAGGGTGATTTGCATAAAAAATGGCAAAAAATACGAGATTCTGGTCGTAATTATCAGCGCAATGAAGCCGAAGAACTTGTGCGAAAGGCTCGTGTAAAAATTCCAGCTCGAGGATGCGAGTTACGCGAAATTCGGTTACTTCAGAAATATTTGGCTAGCGAGGGTGTTGCGATAGTGATATATGAATTTCTTACGTTCGGGAAACGCACCCCTGCATTGTTTGACGGGAGAGAAGATGTAATTTCAGTAGTTGGTCGAATAAAACATACTTTGTACATCCTTTATTACGAGCGCTCGCATCACTTCCAACCAATTTTGAATCTCATTAGAGCTCTTGGCGGTAAAGGGTTTTGCTCGATATGTAACTCGAAGTACACGAGGGCGCTCGAGCATCGATGCTCGAAACAATGTGCCCGATGTAAATCGGTGGAATGCGGGAGTAGCAGCAAAGCCTCCGTACATTGTAACGATTGTAATAGGTTATTTTTTGGAGAGCATTGCTTTAGACTGCACAAATAGCCAAGAGTGCGAAAGGTTCGTGGTTATCGGTGCAAGCGTGATTCAAACATCTGCGATATGCTGAAAGTTTGTCGCGAATGCTCACGGCTTGTTAAAATCTGGAGTAAACCAGCCCATAAATGCGGAGAAACTTTTTGTAAAACATGCAAACGTACTCGCCCCATATCTCACCACTGCTTTATCGCACAGCTTAGGAATAAAGTTTTTTCTACCGCAGATTCGAAGAAAACTAGAGATTTGTCATTACAATTTATATTTTACGATTTTGAAACTCAGCAGCACGATCGTTTACCGGGTGAAAATTCGACACGTGTACATGTGCCGAATCTTTGTGTTGCTCAGCGTGTCTGTATGCTTCGCTTGAATGATGAAAAAATAGAAAACGAGTGTGAAAGTTGTGGAAAGCGTGAGTTTGTATATAAAGAAGACCCGATAGGAGATCTCGTGAAATTAGAAATGGATTCAAAATTTATCAAAACGATTTGCATCGCACACAATGCTCGCGGATTCGACGGTCAGTTTATTCTCCGCTATCTCATTGAAAATAAAAAAACTCAAATTGCCCAAACTGATATTGCGCGGTACAAAAATAATTTCGATAAGTGTAGGAAAAGTCTTTTTTCTCGATAGTCTGAATTATTTACCGATGTCTTTTAGTGCACTTCCTAAGGCATTCGGTTTTGCTGATATTGTGACAAAAGGGCTATTTCCTCATTTATTCAACACTCCGGAAAATCAGTCTTACATCGGGGTTTTGCCGGCTTTAAATTTTTATTCGCCCAATAAAATGTTTGCTGCTGAGCGTGAAAAATTCTTAGCATGGTACGAAGAGACTCGCCGCTCGGAATATATTTTCAACTTCTCATAAGAATTTCTGCGTTATTGCCGTGATGATGTGACAATTTTGCGACGAACCTGCATAGCTTTCCGTAAACTTTTCATCCGTTGCGGAAATGTTTGTCCGTTTAGTGAAAGCTGTACGATAGCATCCGCTTGTTCGCTGGTATATCGCAAAAATTTTCTACCGATCGACAAAATTGCTTTATTATCGCCAGGAGGGTATCGGTGGGGTGATAAGCAGTCTCGTAAGGCTGTTCCTTGGTTGGTGTGGCTCGAACGCGAAAAAGGGATCGTCATCGTTCACGCTGGTCGCGCGCGAGAACAGCGATTACCTCAGGGTTTACCTGCTGTAGACGGTTATTATAAAGAAGCAGGCGCGCGAAACGTCTTCCAATTCCACGGGTGTTTTTGGCATGGATGTCCACGATGTTATCGGGTAAATAGAGATAGGTGTATGCAATTCGGTGCGATATGAGCGTACGATGGCGATATCGGCGCGAATAAGAAAGCAGGGTTTTTCATTGAACGAAATATGGGGATGCGAGTACGATGCCGGCATGATTAAAAATAACGGTGCAATGAGCGTGTATGTGAAAAATCATCCTATGGTAATTTTGGAGCCGCTTGAGCCTCGCAACGCGTTCTACGGGGGAAGAACGGAGAATTTCGTAAATTTTTATGAAGTCAAAAGCGGTGAGAAAATACGCTACGTCGATGTGTGTTCTTTATACCCCTGGGTTTGTAAAACAGGTAAATTCCCGATCGGTCATCCTAAAGTATATGTTGGTGAAGAATGCCGCAGTCTGACAGATTCAAATAACTCTCTCGATAAAATAGAGGGTATCGTTAAGTGCGTTGTATTGCCGCCTCAAGATTTATATTTACCAGTCTTACCTTTCCGCGCCCATGGAAAATTATTATTTGCTGTGTGTAAGACATGTTGTTTGAATTTAAATTCCGGTGAGAGTTGCACTCATGAAAATCCCAAAGACCGAGCGCTGGAAGGTACGTTGGTTGTAGATGAATTAAAAAAAGCAGGAAGCAAGCGGACCACCATCAGACTGCGTGGATAATACCACTGCACTGAAGCGTTATATCGAAGCTTACGCGAAAGCCAAGGGAGTAGTTACTTTAGATGCTAATGCAATAAAGGTTAACCCGGGTCTTCGCTCTCTCGCCAAACTAGCTCTTAATTCTTCCTGGGAAAAATTCGGTCAACACGAGAACCAAACTCATGGACTTGCTAACGAGTCCTGAAATCGAGGTTATCGGAATTTTACCAATTAATCATAGTGTGATGTACGTAAATTACAGAAATATGGGGGAAGCGATTCGGCCGTCGCTAACAGCTAATGTTGTGATTGCGACATATACGACGACACAAGCACGTCTCAAACTCTATTAATATTTGGAGGGTATTGGTCGTCGTATATTATACTGCGATACGGACTCGTGCATCTATGTAAGTCGTGAAGGTAGCTCGGAATATGAACCTCCGACCGGACAATTTCTCGGTGATCTCACCGATGAATTGAGTGCATACGGCGAGGGTTCCTACATTTCTTCATTTGTATCGAGAGGCCCGAAATTTTATGCTTACATTGTGTGTAAGCCAGACGGGACGACTGTTGAAGTATGTAAAGTTAAAGGGATTACCCTCAATTTTGAAAACAGTCGTCACATCAATTATGAGACGATTCGCTCGTTCGTGACAGGCCGTAAAAGCTCACCCGTAGTGCTGAAATTCGACGCGATTCGTCGTACAGCATTTCATCAGGTGGTTTCACGTGAGGAAACGAAATCGTGCGCACCTGTGAGCGTGAAACGGCTATCCTACAGAGAATATTGTACGCTTCCCTATGGTTTTATAGAATCGAGTGAATGAATGCGCGCTTCTTAGTCGATAACGTATTAATACAGTGAATGATGTGGAATTCTTAATTTTTTGTACTTGGTAGTGATATGTATCGGAAATAAAAAATATAATATACATTATGAAAAAATGTAAATTCAAGAAAAAATGAAATTAGTCATTCGACTTTTCAGCGATGGAGTATTTACACTAACTGTATAAAAAATGAAAATAAAAAACCATACTATTTCATTTCCTTGTGTGCTTTGCGTTAAACTCAGTCTCACCTTTCTCTCATATATATTGAGGAACTCTATGAACGGCTGTCGTAATGGATTCTTAACAAGGTCGGAGATTATTTCCTTGCATGTGTTACACCAATGTCTCATCTTCGCTGAACGATTCACTGATAATTTTGAAGGTCCACGCTAGTGCACGACCATCATCGATTCCAGAAAGGGCCATCATATGATCCTTTATCTCGTTTCTTTGCTTTCTTGTTCTAAACTCACGTAAGCTACGCCTTTACCGAGAACGAAGATACATTTTCCGTGAAAAATAACGATTCTTTGTTGATTTGCTTCAACCATTTATTCTCATCATACTTTTTAGAGTTGAATTATAAAATTGAGAGATATTATAACCTATTATTCGTTTAACGTGTGTGTTGAATAATTTTTCTCCAATAATTACTCCGCGGGCGCGCGCGTCTTATCAGCTGATAGAGACGCGCTCGCGCTCAGCATCAGCTTATCACGCGCGCGTATTCGTCTTATTGAAGCGCGCGCGTACTCGCGGAATACGCTTATACACGCGGGGCCGCCGCCGCCGCCGCCGCGGTGTAAGCTTATTTAATTCAAGAGAAACTGAGCATCGCATTCATTTATTATCATGGACACGCGATGGAAGCATCCATGGACTGCCATGATTCGCAGACCGACGGGTTGCGGGAAAACTTTTTTCGTGTAAAATTTTTTAAAATATATTCACGAGATGGTCGATGTTCATTTCCAACTAATACTTTTTTATTACTCGGAATGGCAGCCAGGATATGCGGAGTATGGGGATAAAATTGAATTTCGTGAAGGGCTGCCACAATCGGCGGATTATTCGAACGATCAGCGACCAAAACTGATTGTGATCGATGATCTGATGCGAGAAGCAGCATCGAATAATGCTATAGTCAACTTATTTACAAACGGTAGCCATCATAAAAATCTTAGTGTTATTTTTGTAACGCAAAATTTATTCCATCAGGGTCGCGGACAACGGGATATTTCTTCAAATACGATTTATATCGTTATTTTTAAAAACCCTCGGGATCGCGCTCAAAAACAACATCTTGCACGACAAGTTTATCCCGAGAACCCTTGTTTCTTGCAAGAAATATATTTTGACGCTACAGCAGCGCCTCATGGCTATCTCTTACTCGATCTCAAACAATCGACTCCTGATAATTGTCGTTTTCGCGCTTGCGTATTCCTCGACGATCATCACAATTACGTTTATGTTCCCCGGAAAGAAATAAAAATACGAGACACGAGTCGCGATGTACCAGTAATGCGTTTGTAATGGCAGCGCAAGGAGGTCTCGGAAAAAACAAATTACAATTTTACGAGCTCTTTGCTATCTTGCACAAAAATAACAACGCCAAATTTTACGAAGTATCGACTCATCGTTGATTCGTGGCATTTGCGAATGTGCGCTCAATGTACTCCGCGGTAACGTAAACCTCGACGCTCATGAGAGACAACGATTGCGACGTTACGCAGTGTTGCTTTGCCGATTAGCTGAAAAACGAGGGAATTGGGCTCATAGAAGGCAGCTAATCGTCAATCGTTGCACCATTTTTCTCAAACTACTTTTCATTCCTGTTTTAAGGGGTTACATGGGTTTCGTCGGGTAAAAAAAGGCCTATTTTCAACAATTTTTTTTCTATATAAAAAATTATTTATTTGAATCAAATTTTTTTCCGTCTCATACATACAGATTTAAAAAATAGTTTCTGAAATTTTCGAAAGAAAAAAATAAAAACTTCGCCATTGAGACGACATTTCCGGTGACCCATCGAAAAAAAGGTGCGTCCGCGTTGTCAGCATAACTCCTGACAGGATCATCTAAAATGAAAAAACAAAAATACGTTTTTTTAGTTGAGACCATAAACTCGTGTTTGAACGAAGGAAAGAAAAAAAAAGTAAAAATTGGAATTTTGGCAGACATTTTTCCAAAAAAATGAAAATTTCGGTCAAATTTGCTTGACATTTTTTGGAAAAATGTCTGCCAAAATTCCAATTTTCACTTTTTTTTTCTTTCCTTCGTTCAAACACGAGTTTATGGCCTTAACTAAAAAACGTATTTTTGTTTTTTCATTTTAGATGATCCTGTCAGGAGTTATGCTGACAACGCGGACGCACCTTTTTTTCGATGGGTCACCGGAAATGTCGTCTCAATGGCGGAGTTTTTATTTTTTTCTTTCGAAAATTTCAGAAACTATTTTTCAAATCTGTATGTATGAGACGGAAAAAAATTTGATTTAAATAAATAATTTTTTACATAGAAAAAAAATTGTTGAAAATAGGCCTTTTTTTACCCGACGAAACCCATGTAACCCCTTAAATTATTTCAAACATGGAAAATGTAAAAAAAATGGTTCTCATCCCCCACGATAATTTACAGCGTCTTGGTGAAAGACAACACGAAAATGCTGACCAGCTCACTTTTCTTCCATTCCTTTGTTTAATTCTACCCAAACACCGGGGACACCACTCTCCCGTTTAGACACAAAAATGGCTGAAATTCTTAACTCTAATTCATACACATGTGAAAGAGACAAGTTGACGGCTTATCTTCAGATCTTGCATATATATTCGCGTCTCATCCTATTCTCACCACACGAAGAGACAAATAAACATCTGGACAACGTAATCAACCTGGCTGAAGTTGAAACTTCAAAAAAACGAGGATTGGAAAAGGATATGGACCACTATTCAACGGTACAATTGGATGCAATCAAAACACGCTTAAATCATACTCTCATTATTGATAGCGTGCCGAAAAAATTTCACTCAAAAGCAAAAATGTTATTACGGAACCTGCACCGAAATACCTCACCTTCGAAACGACTGAGCTGGGATTCGAACGGAGTTGTATCCATCGGTGATACAAGAATTCCAAACTCAAACATTGTTGATCTTGTCAACGATGCCATGCGCGCTAGAAAAAGAGTAAAACCCCCCGTACGAGCTCATTTTGCTGCACACCTGCGAAATATACAGATGCCTCGAGAATTCATAGGAAATCCTAAAGTATTGCAGGAGCCTACGATTATTGAGACATCTACCCCTCGAATACGCATCATATCTCCGGAGCCAGCTAATTTAAGCCTCATAACCGAGAGCAGCTGCAGCAGCAATAACAGCCGTAGCGAATACGAGGAGACAAGTAGTGCCGCGTTTGAAACTGTGCGTTCGCGCGAATCCAGCGAAACTGAAAACGAAACTCGTGATAAGCGACGGTCCCAGAAAGGACTCGGGCATTCTCAGAACAAACTATTTGTTTGATCAGCTTTGAAGTTATGAAAGGTTAAAAAACTATTTATTATGATCCCGCCCATCCTGCTCCTTACTGTCGAGCTGAAAATTTGATAAATGTACCGGGAATTAATAAAAATACTGTTGTGCCATGGCTGGAAAGTCAGGACTCGTATAACATGCATCGTCTCGTACGTCGTCGATTTCCTCGGCGTATGTATAACGTCACTAATATCGACGATGTATGGGAGGCTGATCTAGCCGATTTACGCTCTATCCGTCGCCACGTACAACGACGATTACAAATACGTCTTAGTTGTAATCGATGTATTGAGCAAATACGCTTGAATCGAGCCTTTGCAGGATAAAACTAGCGTTATAATGTGTCACGAGCTTTTGCTCGGATACTCGCCCGTTCGCGCCCTCGATTTCCGCATCAATTACAAACGGATCGAGGTAGAGAATTCATCGGGGCTCCGCTTCAATACTTGTTGAAAAACAAAAATATCACTTTCCGTACAGCTCGCAACCTCGACATCAAATCTTCTATCGCTGAGCGATTCAACCGCACGCTCAAAGATCGAATGTGGCGATATTTTACCTACTCGCGACACAAACGATGCATCGATGTTTTGCAAAAACTCGTACACACTTACAATAAAGCGCGACACTCCGGCACGCGATTGCGGCCCTCTGACGTCACTTTCGAAAATTCTCACGTAGCACGAGAAAATCTGATTCGACGATATGCATCTTCGAGAACAAAAAATAAAAACCACATGCCTAAATACAAGATTGGAGACCTCGTGCGTATTAGTAGTGCAAAAGCTGCGTTCGCGAAAGGATACGAGAGCGGATGGAGTCGTGAGATATTCAAGATTCATCGAGTATCTATGAACCGCGATCCTCTTGTATATATTTTGCACGATCAAGAGACGCGGTAGCGTCTCGACGCCAAGTATTAAAAGAAAAATAAAAGAAAAGTTTGAATAAACGGAAAAGAAAAAGCCAGCGCGAGGCCTACCGCACTCTTATATACTCGAATATGCCGGTTTTATGACGTCATGGCGTTTTCAAACCGTTCTGACGGACGAACCGTTTGTTCAAAAAATTTGAATTTTCGTGACGATTTTTTTTTGATTTTTCTCTTTCTATTGGTCTTTGTTGCATGTAAATCCGTCCAGCCAATCTTGGGATATGATGATTTAGCGAAATAAAATCGAACATTTCGGGATACTCTGCTTTCTTGGGAGCAGACAGGCGTAAGTCACGCTCGAATGGGCAGGACATACGTCCTTTTAATAATAATGGACATTTCTCTGCTTCGCGTCACCTAGTCTCCGCTAAACGAGGCTACCCCCACTTCTCGCGCGCTGCTGAGTGAGAGAGACAGCACGCGGCTGCGCGTTCCCTCTTCCTTGGCATGGTGCGTTCTCTCTCGTTCTCGTTTCTCAACGCATAGACGATACCGGCATATAATGCCGTCTACGCGCGCTCTATCCGCGCGCTTTAATCCGTTTTTATTTTCCGTATACGTAAAAAAAAAACGAATAATATAAATTACAGAATGGTTATTTTATAATGAAGGTCGCGTCTTTCAATACTTGGCGTTCTTTTTTTACTTTTTCGAAGTTTTTTAAATAACGAGCCGATCGACGGTATTTTCTATACCGAAGAATTATCACGTGTACGCGTGAATTCACAAACTTGAGAAAAACCTTTTGCTGCGAAATGCATTTGAGGGATAAGGAATTTTTTTTTTTTGTCGTGTTACCGAGTAACAGCAGCATGCTTTACTTTCCCTGTAACACAACGACAAAATTTGTCACAAAGTTACCGCCGAAATTACATTTCGATCGCGAGTGGGGTGTCGCAGTGGTTGAATACGGTAGTTTTCTCGGAGGACTTTTTCGATGGGTGTTGCCACTGTTGTGAAAGGTGGCGCTGCAGTTGGTAAAGAGGCGCTTCGAGCAGGGGCCAACATTGCCGGTGATGTGGTGAGAAACAACGTCAATCTAAAGAAAGCGTTTCACACCACAGTCCGCAAATCTGGAGAAAATTAAAAACGCAAAGCCGAGGAGAAAATCGAAAAACTAATGTCCGGGTCCGGTTATAAAATGAGAAAAATCGCCAAGCTCGGTCATTCGCTCGGAGAACGTGGAACACGACGAATCACTCCAAAAAAGACGGAAATAAAAAAAAAAAAAAAAAAAAAAAAAATTGAGTAGGAAAAGAAAGAAGACCATAAATAAGAGAAAAAAGCCTGCAAAGAAGAAGAAACTACTTCGTACAGTCGCTGACATATTTACGTAAGAAAAATAATGGCTTTCTTACACGTATACTCTTGCGATTGTTTAAAATCAGAACTTGAGCTATTTTCTCTGCCCCCTACCCAAACTACGATCGAGGGTTCCAACTGGGTTCACTATAAACCCATTTCTTCTGTAACCGATGACTCTCCGATAGAATTCGTAATTCCAGGGCAAGGCGAAGAGTACATTGATCTTGCCCATACCATGCTGAGCCTTCGCGTACAAATAAAAAGTCTTGCTCTTCCCCCCACTCCTGTGAAAGCTACAGCCTCAAAGGATGCAGGATCTATGTTACCGGCAATCGGTCCTGTACGGGGTGACCGACGCAATAGCTCTCTATAATTATTGGAGATGCTTCCTGGGGTCGTAAATCCCAGTTATACCTCTTGGTACGCCGTTCTTTTCTCCCGTAACTGTCCCCGACGGCGAGTGACCCGAAAGGAACGATATAAAATTGGTGACGCGAGGATTTGAATGCAATTTTCACTCTTCAAATAAAACTCACGACAACCTTTTTGTTTTTGAATTGTAACTAATTTCATTTGGATTAAAAAGTAGTGAATGAAATAACAAAGGTGTAAAAATGATAAAATCGTCGAAATCAGGGATCAAGTCCGAGTCGACCTTTCGTGATGTACAGTGATCTTAGAATGATTGAAAAATTGTATGTTATAACTCTCGAACGTCCGCTCTTCCCTTTTTAGGAGGGAGAAGCTGACATCTCGAGAGGTTGTGTCGCGTATCCTCATTGGTTAATTATTTTTTATAAAAAATAAAATTTTGCCCGATGGTCAAATTTCGAAGCGGTAGAATCCCCCGCATGCAAGTACCGAGAGTGGTTCCTCCGCGTGTACGCCCGAGCAACCCTAACGGTAGCACCGTTGTAAAACGCATATGGTCGCCAGAGACGGACCCGCGGATTTTCCGTTCATAAAATAATTTACACACCCGAAACGGATTATGTCCGCTTCGTGCGCTGCCTCGCATAATTCTCGGCAAACCATAAAAAAAGGTCAAAAAATAAAAAATAGGCTCCCGTGAGAATACGCGACTTTTGGTCTGGGGACTGAACAGGTCCGGTGAATAATTTGCTGCATTCCATGTTTAACCAGGTGGATGTATATTTAAATCAAAAACTCGTTTCACCTCCGAACAATGCTTACGCCTATCGGCCGTACATAGAAACATTGCTAAATTATGGACCAGCAGCCAAAAAATCTCATCTGACCTCCGTGCTTTGGTACAACGATACTCCAGGGAAAATGGAAGATACGAGTTTTATAAATAATACCGGATTACGGGAACGAACAAAACTACTTACCATAGGGAAAACGGTGGATTTACTTGGACACCTACATACACTGTGACACATGCTGAAAAAATTTCTTCAACATAGTGCCGTATATCGAGATAAACAACCACCATGCAATGAAGAAAATAGAGAAAGAGAATATACGGAGGAAGATTCACTCATCAAGTTTGATGGCTGCTTCGAATGCACAAACACACTTCAAAAGGAGACTCTCATCTGATGGTATGTGAGAAAAGAACTACTCAGTTCGGCGCTGCTGTTTACTGACTACTGATGTGCAAATAATGAATATTATCGTCGACATTCGAGAAATGATAGATAAAAACAATGTGCTTTTCCCCAAAGAAATTGCTGTTACACTTCTCGATCACCCCATCACATGGCATTGGATAGTGGAACCCCCTCGTATTTATTCTCTTCTCCCAGAATCGGTTAGAGTAAAAAATAACGTATTCTCACGCTGTAGACACGGTCTTGAGTGGCACGAGGGTGATGTCACTCTCCAGCAAGCATGCAGAAATTTGCAAAAAATTTCGGAACGTACGCAAAATATATATACACGTGGAGAAAAAACATTCTCAATTCTAAGTGAAATAGTGGACCAAGACAAAATTACTCGGGTCGATGAATATATCAATAATAATTTATTCATAAGCTTATTAACTACTTGCACCAAGTGTTTACGACATAGTTCTATCACAGAAAGCTGGGCCCACGAATGTTGTGCTTTAAACACTGCCGGAGTAATAAAAAAAAATGATTAAACAGATCATGTGTACGCGAAATACCCTTTGTAGAATTGTATATAAAGGTGAAAGGTGAATCTTTTCATCATTTCTCCTCAATCATTGTACGGAGTATGAACACACAACAATTCCCTAGCGGATTGTACGACCAGGATTTGGGTCGTTTTTGTAGTCTTTTAGGCCGAATATTTTCGGTCGTTAAAAAAACTTCTTTTTTCTTTTCTTAAATTAATTTAATAATCACCCTGGCGGATTTACAAGCCACATTTTCGTGGTAGGTCAACCACGAATTGGTCGACGAAACCTAAAAACCGTATAGAAAAAAAATTTGTCAACCATGGATTCGTAGTCGTTTCGACCAATTATTACGATCGCTAAAGTCGAGAAAAAAATGTATCATCTGCGGGAGACCCGAACCCTGGACTCTCGGAGTTTGAGTCTGGTGCGATATCCACTACGCTACCAGTCATCTTGTATCCAAGGAATAACGGAACTCATACATAAACCGCGATTCAAATTTATATATAACCGTTTAGAAAAACAATTTGTGAACCATAGATTCGTAGTCGTTTCGACCAATTTCGATCATTAATCTGTAATTTCAAGTCTGTCGCTAGATGCTGGCTTCAAGCATTTAGCTACCACGTGACTTCCCCCTCCATAAATTGAGCGACAAAATCGCTAAAGCTAAACTCGTTTTAGCTTTTACGCTCGACCCGCTAGACGCTGCAACGTTCCCTTCTATCGGCATTGCGATTGGTGCTTCAGCACCAAGCGGGAACTTTCAAATTATGTTTCTATTTTTTCAACATCACTATGATATTTATTTGTTTGTTCATATTGTTCAACGTGGTGGCGGGAAGTGCAACAAAGTAAGCGTGAACAGAACAGCATCATTTATATCAAGTAGTACATTTAAGGGTAGCAAGTTGTTTACGTGTTATTTACTTGTATTACCTCCAAAAGGATCCCAAACTTACAATAAACAAAATGGACTACAAGGTATAACTACCGATTAAATTGTTCCAAGCTAGGCTAGGTTAAATAATAACAATGAAAAGTGCCGTAATTGTCTCGCTTTCCAATGTTCGAACCAAAATATGTGGTATGCAAAACAGTGGAACATCATTGAAGCAGTGTTTTTAAATAACAACCAGAATAACAATTAAGTAATTACATACGTTAATGTTGACAGGAAACTATTGATGAGCGTGCACTGAGTTTTTTGATCTGCCCAATTTTGAATGTGACTCTTATTTTGATACGAATTTTTAAGGAATGAACGAAGAACACACCACGGTCGCTATCGCTATTTCGTATTTCCCTCTCCTGAAAACGCGCGTTAAAGCTGGAACCGAGCGTTTTGACGATTGAAGCCAGCGACAAGCGTCGAACGGGTCACGTGACCAGTTTGAACGCTCAATATCTGGAAGAGGAACTCACGTGACCTGATTTCACGCTTGAAGCCAGCGTCTAGCGATAGACTGAAATTACAGCTTTACGATCGCTAAAGTCGAGAAAAAAATGTATCATCTGAGGGAGACTCGAATCCCGGACTCTTGGAGTTTCAGTCTGGTGCGCTATCCACTACGCTACCCATCATCTTGTATCCAAGGAATAACGGAACTCATATATAAACCGCGATTCAAATTTATATATAAGTTTTGTTGCCTCTAGAATACAAGATGTCTGGTAGTGTAGTGGATAGCGCACCAGACTCAAGCTCCGAGAGTCTCAGGTTCGAACCTCAATTAGAAGATCCGGCTTTTTTTAAATATATTTGAATTATTACGACTAAGAATTTTCCGTCGTATAAACGGGGTTTAGTTTACTACGAATTGGTGGTTGCAAATTAAATAAAAATAAATAAATAAATTTTTCTCACGACTGAAAATATTCGGTCTAAAAGACTACAAAAACGACCGAGAAATTTACGACCACAAAACTTTGGTCGACAAATCCGCTAGGGTTACGAGAAGCTCTACTTCAAAAACGCCCGTGGTAGCGATTGGTTCTACCAATCGCTACCACGACGTTTTTCCAGCCGATGAAATTCCACGTTTGTGGACAAGACCCGCTGGTTTAATAGTCAACACCGATAAACACACCAAACCAGGCGAACACTGGGTCGCCATGTACGTCGATCGAGCTGGAAGAGGATGGTACTTCGACAGCTACGGATTCCCACCTATCATACCGCAACACCCCGCAAGACTCCGACGAAATTGCAAATTCTTTCAATGCAACATCAAAAAACTCCAAAGTGATCATTCAGATGTGTGTGGACAATTTTGTATTATTTTTTTGCACCTTATGTCTTGCGGTTTTGGTATGGCTCGAATCAACAGTCTCTTCAGTGATAATCCCCGTGAAAATGATAAAATAGTACGAGAATATTATAATGCTTTCGCCTCTAAACGCTCAATAAAAATTATTAATAATATGCGCGGCGGTGACAGATTTACCGAGCGTAGATTCACATGTACACAGGGGTGTTGTACGCGAAGATAAACGCATGAATCACAGTTATATTTATTGTAGCCATCTTGGCGGTATACGTGAGTGCAAAATTTCTATACCACTATGACCGGTGCGAAAGCATGCCATAAATGTGCGTATCCTATTACCATGATAAGACCTGAGTGGGACCTTCTTCACGCCAATTACTTCGGTTTACTCCCCGCAAAGATGGCAAATAACCTACATATTTTTTTTTTTATCTAACTAAAACATTGTATATTGAAGTTACAAATTATAAATAAAGTTGGGGAAATTATTAATGAATTGACAAAATGAGTACTGTTCTTATTAATCAAATCCAAAATCCTCGATATCGTTACCTATATAAACCTCAAAACAAGCGCTGATTTATGTAAGTTTTTCATGAACATTCTACTCTTCATTCAAGCTCCAATACCACACTTTTTCAACATTACTCTGGTCAGCATCTTTTTTTTAAGTATTAGTACCACTATGACGCTCTATTTACACCCACACTCTACCTCGAACCACCAAGTTGATGGGTATCATGGTGGGGGTAAAGGGTGGGGATGAGAGTGGGGGGCGCCATAGTGGTACCAATACTACTATTGATAAAAGGTTTGTCGGATTCCTGTTCATTGAAAAAATATTAAAAATCATTTCGTGTAGTGTCAGCTCGTTTTTTTCCGAATCGACCGATAATTTATTCCTTCCGAAGTCAGAATTAGAAACGCTGTGCCTATTCTCGCCCCTTTTCCGTACGTTTAAGGGTGCGTCGTACGTTTGGCTGGTTTTTAACTTTGAATCGGTGTTCAAACTTTATTTTTATTTTATTCAATTTTTATAATATTTTTAATACACAATATTGCATTCAATTTTATTCGATGTGATTTTTCAACAAGATTATTTTTTTGAGCGTTCCAATGTTCGACATTGCAAATTTATTACACGGTTATATTCCACTTCAGAGAGTAGATAGCAGCCGTTCTTGTCGACAAAATCTGGCCGGAAAAACATATATATCAATCTATATGGTGAGCGAAATTGAGGCATCTATTCTAATGAATAATAATTACTCAGTAATTACTAAAGTACTTATTATCACAATAGAAGCAACAGATGTAACCAAAATGTAAATATATCATTCGTACAATATCAACTGAATCTTGTTCGGCTCGTAACGGTTCGACGACAAGTATTTTAAAAAATCCAGCGCAAGCTCTGCCACAGTCTTATATACTCGTATATTACACTTTTCGGATTTTTTTTATTTTTAAATGTATATGGTCTGCATAATTACATTTAACGGCTTTCCGTACATGCTCAGTGACGCCCATTTGGATATCTTTTTTTTCTTTCCCTTCCTTTGTTTTTTTACCGCATGCGGTCATTTTCGACAATGCCTGCGCTCCTATTATTCGTAATAAAAGGCGGCGCACCATCTCCCGCGGTTTGTGCTTCCAGCGTAAAATATTTGTCAATAATTCGACTCGGTCGATGAAGACCCCCGAGTTTGGTGCTATTTCTGTCTATGAGGGAAAATGTCCATTATTGCATTAACACTACGATAAACTCCAGCGATTTTTCTAAATTCATTAACAATCAAATACTTCATCAACATTAGATTCGTCGACGTCTTGGGTACACTGCGAAATACTCGATTGTGGTGATCGGCAATTTACCACACTTTTCGACTGATCACGTGGATTATTCTCTGAAGCAATTGAGATAATTTTGTTATTGTTTTTTAGCAATTTGCAATGCTTCAAAATTATAGGACCAACATTTTCATGATTAAGGAAGTAACGCAGGAAATAGTATTAATGGACAGAAAGATATGAAACTTTGCAGAACGTTAGATTATGATGTAAAAGTCACTCGTACAAATTTTTGTGGTCCGAGGTGGACTGTAACGCGAAATATCTGTAATTTTTTTTATGCCTCGACAAGCTATGACAACATGGCCTCTTATGAGAAATCACGGAGTGACTGTACATTATCCCTCAAATTTCCGTTAGTGATGGATAGATTAGAACAAAATTTGAACAGTCGAGAGATGAAATATTTTTAATCATTTATCCGGCTTAAAATTTGTCGAAGGTGACTTATGACGGGAGTAATAAATAAAATAAAACGTAACACTAGCTGTTTTTCAGACCGTCGCTAGAGATGTTGCAACGTCGCATATTCGTGGTTATGTGCGCGTAATTTGAAATTTCGGTGTATGTGGAGGCTGGCAAACAAATTGGAAAGCTGTTATTTTGCTAAGAGGATATGAATCAGATTGAGTATCAATATAATAAATAAACAAATTCAGAAGGTATAAATACTGTTTTATTTCCATACATATTCTCTTATATATGTGAAATTTTTTTGTATTGGAATAATATTTGGCATGTGGACGCAGTCTGAATTGTTTGTCAAATATTTGAGATATAGATGAACTGAAAAATCTTTTGCATATTAACTGATGGGCAATCGTTTCTACATCGAAAATCAGACAACCTCCCTCTTTCAAATTGATATATTCATACACTGGCGATACAGCTTCCCTTTTTTGAGGTTAGGCTGTCGTTGTAAGTTTTTTGACGCTAGTTACAACTGATCAGCTGTCGATGCCATATGCACTGTTTTGAACACACATACACGCGCCCACATGTCAACGAAAAGCGACGTTGCCAGATGAACTACTACTCAGGTCAAACCATGATCTGATGGTTTTATGACTAGTTAGGTAGCTGAGTTACTTCCTTAATAGTAAAAGTTTATTTAATATGCAGAAAATGGTCGAGTTTATTTCAGGATAGTGATAGTATATGCTATAACGGACGCATCAACGCCCGTTATATTATTATTATTATTGTTATTGTTGCATGAGGATGTGGTGTTGGCGGGGGAAATAAATGACGCGAGAAGAGCGGGTTTAAAATGCGATAAAAAACAATGTATTTTATTTGTCGTAAAGAATATATGAAACAATAGACAATGAATAATGTTCCCGCGGTGAATAAATGGCCCGACAATATAACCCGAGAGAATGAGAACTGTGAGTAGATCCGGTCGTCGTCGAACACACGTTCGACGATGCCGAAAGAAAACCGAAACGTGCTCGTGAGTGCCCGAAAATGAATCCCGAGATAATCAGAGAGATCCGTGTGTTAACGGTCCCGAAAAATATATCCCGATGAAGTAAAGATTGTCCCGAATTAATTCGATGCAATATTTGGCCCGAAAAAAGATTATTTGCGCTGAATTTGGCGAAAGGGAGTTTTGAAAGGCACGGAAGGCACTGTAGCACGTTACGACCGTATCAAGACTGATTAACCGATAAGGATTATCGATGACGACGAGCCGCGCGTATGCGTCGCGCGTCACGTCGCTCCCGTGGTAATTGTTCCCGAAATTTGCGTAGCCCGCCAAGTGGCGACATCCACGACGGAGCGCCACCCCCCCCCCCCCCCCCCCCCTCCCGCTGAATCGCTACTACCGACGTAGCTTTGCTCATTCCTGAACAGTTATTGTTATTTAAAAATGGTGACCATGATTTCCAAATAACATTCGTGAAATCGCTATAACATAGCCAACAATGGTAAAAGAATTACGGTGCAGAGATTCGCTGTTATCATTATCCTCTAGGTCTGTTGAAATTGGAGATGATTTGCTTGAAGTGCTGACTGATGCGGACGCTTTCGTTTTTCTTCTATTTTCCTGCGAATCACTGACTTCAAAACAATATATTTACACAGTGAAATTTATCGGAAAATTTAACGTTATCTAACTTTTTATGCTACTGTTTCATACTTATTGTAAATTAATTAACTAAATACTTAAACCTTGTTTGCTTTTAAAATTTTCCCTTCAACTGTTTCAAAACTTTCTGTTTTGAAACCTGTATGAAAATTTTCCCTTCAACTGTTTCAAAACTTTCTGTTTTGAAAAACCTGTATGAAGAGTTTATTTTTCTGGTCTCTTGAAATTGGGGATAGATTAAGTGGTGTATTGTCAGATGTATGGCGGTAAGGAACCGTTTTTTTTCTATTATTTTTCTGTGGGTCATTGGCTCCAGGAAGCTTCAGATTATGAATAGTTAAAAAAAAATGTATTAAAACAATTAAGTTTATTTGAAAATGTTACTCCCTTTAATTGTTTATAATATCGCTTCAAACCCAGCATAAATGAATCAATTATGTAGTGGGTTATTCCACCTTTAGCTAAATTTGACTTGACCGTTGTAGCATTGGGTATCAGACCCTCAAAGTTGTTGAAATATGTTTTTACCTGTTTAATGGCCTTAGTCCCTTGGTCTGTCAGAATGGTAGAGTTCTTGCGTAGAGTATCGTTAGTTTGATTGCTATGAGGAACTGATGAGGATACTTCCGTATTTTTCTGGTTTTTTATTTTCGAACTACTTGCCTCACAACGCTACAGGTGGTGGACAGTAATAAAAAAAATGTAAGAAAGCAATAGGATTTATGAAATTTCAACCAATGGAGGTTCAGTGTGCCACACCAACTAAACGCTCGCGCGCACATACACACACGCGCACACATACACGATGCACGCGCGCACACAAAATATAAACGATACTCACTGTTATTTTTTTCGGATCACTGTTATCCTTGTTGTCTTCTGCTATCGATTTATCCAAAATATCCTTTTCCAATAAAGTCATTGTTATATTTTTGAGCTCTTTTAATTTTTTATTATTTTTTTTCTTTGCAGCAACCATGTTTTAATTTTCTACTCCCCCATGATCACTTTGCAGGAGCTCGTCTCCTTTTGTAAGGAACAGCGTTTCAAGTAAATTGTAATTGTCTGTAATATTTAAAATTCATTGCGCATGTTAATTTATCTCAATTCCGGTAAATATGGCACGCCATTTAGCTGGAAGTCTGTTTCGATAAACGCTTTTTATAACCCGCCAAAATCACAAACATTAAACCATGATAAATAGTATATTACGCCATTAGGGAGGGAAAATAGACTATTTCAAATCGCGGGCAAAATTTTCACCCAAGCCGCAGACGAGGATGATAAGCCCGCGATTTGAGATAGTCTTTTTTCACTCCCGTGTAGCGTATTGAAACGTTAGTGAATATTTTGTTTCTTTATTAATAATAGATTCGGAACACGAAGCAGGTGTCAATTAATAGAGACTTTCTGTGGCTGAATTTTCACATGAATTTGCGATTTATTTACTTTTAATGGCTGAATTTTCACATGAATTTGCGATTTATTTACTTTTAAACATGGCTTGGCAGTTTCGTTGCAAGGGAAAATCTGCTCGAAAAAAAGCTCGGAGATGAAGAAAAAATAGATGTTCGTGCCTTCGATGTCACAGGTTTCAAAAATATTCACGGAAATTTATTTTAACGAGGTGTGGAAGTTGAATGTCTATCCATACAAGCAGCACTTACACAATTTCAACGGTTTCTGGATTCATCTTCAAAACCATGTATACTTGTAGCTCACAACGCGAAATTCGATTCATCTCTACTTCTGCAAGCAATAATACACAATTCGATGATTCATAAATTCAACAATATTGCTGGATTTGCTGACACTTACGTTATTTTGAAAAGATTATTTCTCGATAGACGAGGACAAGGAGCACTTAAGTTGTCAGAACTAGCACGTGATTTATTAAAAATTGACGATTGTGCAAATTTTCACGAAACAATGTTTGACATGAAAATATTAGAGAAATTAACGACTTCTTTCATAACCAAAGTAAACCTAGTTGCTAATTGTAAGTCTTTTAAAGAATGCGTGGTCATGAAATTAATGTCTCTTTATTTGAATTTATTAAAGAAAATTGTATCAGCTCCGATTGTCAAAAAAAATTGCCATGGCAGGTCTAAAATTGGACGACTTGAAAAAATGCTACGTAGAGCACGGCCGCGAAGGCGCAATACAAATATTATGTAAAAAAGGTCTTGATAATAAAGTAATTGCCACTAAGGACAAAAGAACGCTCAGCAAAATTCTTGAATTTATAGCGTCGTACGATAACTGAAATATTAATCGTTTCAAAGGAAGAATTTTTTACAAAAAAGAAATCTTATTCTGTGATAATATTATGAATGTTATTCATTGTATGTAAGTCCAATAAAAAATAAACATTGAGTTTATAGTCGTTTTCAAGTAGGCATATAATTTTCTTCTTTTTCTCTTTCGAATATGGCGCTTGAAACTGGCGTTCTTTGACGCCGCGACAGCGTTGCCACGTCGCAAACCTTGAAATTTCACTCACTCAGATTCTCATACGATTTTTATTTTAATAATTTTTTCTCAAAAACTAGACGATAGATCATGATTTTTTATTTTCATTTTTTTATTTTCTTCAGAAGATTCTATAATGCTGTGTTTATTTAAACCAAAATCGTAAGAACCGTTCTCAAATTATTTCCATACACATTTTTTGTGTTACGATTACCATGTGTTCAGATGGAGAAACCACAAGACTTTAACTTGCAATATCTAAAAAAATATACGACAGAACTACTTTTTTTTAAAATCGATTTGTTAATTATTTCTGCGCAACATATATTTTTTTTCAAAATTTCCGTAAGAAATCGGGTTTTGCTATTGAACCACCTTAAACGTTTATGCATAAGATGTACGCTTAAACGTACGATGTATGCTTAAACGTACGATACACTCTTAAACGTACGATGCACGCTTAAATGTTTTGTGCTTAAGATGCACGCTTAAGAGTCATCGAGCGATGGCATACGCAGCGCCAGGTGCCAAAAAAGCAAACTAAAATTCTATTCTACCGGATATCGTTGCGAATTTTATGATCACGCGAATATAAAAAATATCAAAAAATTCGGTTTGATTAGGCGGTTCCAGCTGTGCTCCATTTTCAGAGATCAGATATCGCTTATCAACACAAAAAATTAACAAAAATACAAGGCGCTTTGCTCACGCCATGACACCTTTTTCGCCAGTCACAATAATTATTTTATTACAAATTGTACACACATTATCTACAACTGAAGAGACCAGAGCCGGATTCACGCCACTTCCCTGCATAGTACGAAATTTATTTAATCCACCACAGCACTCTCCGCTTTTGTAGTTCTTAAGCCCCTAGGGGCAGCGTAGTCTTAATTTTTGCCTCTCCGAGGCCCCGTCGGACCTCTCCGAAGCACTAGCGAGCCCTATCCACGTCGACGCCAGCCCTGAAGATCACCGCAACGACCTGCAAGATACTAGAAGCACTAACAAGGAAAGTCACCTTAGTGTAGTAAAATTAGCGAATTTACGTTCTACTTGGTTGAGTCAAAGAAAACGTATTGTGACGAAATTTTTTTTAAATAATCGAAAGGTAAGTTTGGATTCAATAAACAAATAGTATTGAAAAATATATTTTCATTTTCTATCAAGAGACTCGGTAGAGTCTCGGGACAAGTACATTGACAGCCCTGTCGTCTGCTGGCCCGAGCTCGCCAAGACTATACTTTCTCTGAATAAACCGATTCGCGGTGGTGGTGGTAAAATCGGCATGTCATTTTATTGAATTACGAAGCTCAGAAGCGATTGAGGAACTTGAAAATTGAAATTTTAGCTAATTAAGAAATTCTCTTTCGATTGCGCCCAAAATCAGCATGATCGGTCGCGTAATTGCTGAGAAAAAACTTTGCACGGGCTCAAGATTATGCAAAAGTTACCAACACATTCAAGAATTTGACGTGTCTGTATACAACACCATGATAAGCCTCAACGCCCGCCTCAAGACCCATTTTCATCAAAGCCAGTCTCCAGTGACAGCTGCAGAGAGAGCAATGACTACTACGTTCACACGGAACTCTTATTCCGGATTAATTAATCGGGTTTATTATACCCGATATATATTGTAACGGTACGCTTTTGACGTTTCCCCGCTACGCGTGTGTTCGAGCTACTAAAAGTTTATTTAGGAGCAGGTATGAAAAGAAACGAGAAATGCGGAAATTTAAATTCGATAAAAACAATTAAATAATTGTGTTTATTCACTTAAGTGTGATTGTACAAAGAATGATTCGAAGAAATCGTCGGTGTTTTTGTGGTATTTCGAGAATATCTCCCTGATTTCAACTAATTTGTCCAATTCGCTTATGCGTTCTCTTTTCTCAATAATATTTGTCCAATTTTATTATACGCTCTTATTTCTCACGAAACTTGTCTAAATCGATTATCCGCTATATTCTCAATTATGGTCGTTAAATTTTTAATTGAATAAATCTCTTTCAACAAAATTTTAATAAATTGACTCAATTTTTTTATTTTTCGATTTTTGTTATTTATTCTTTCCGAATTTTATCACTGTTTGATTTACTGACAAGGAAAGTCACCTTAGTGTACCCCCACAACCTGGGTCGAAAAAATTACATTTCGTTGTTCACATCAAAGTATAAACCCTCACAAAAAATTAGCGGCCTACTCGCATTTCTAAGGGGTAAAATTAGGTCCTCAAAATCGGTGGTTTTCTCGTTTTTCGTTAATATCTCCGAAACTAAAATAGATACGGCAAAAGTTTAAACCATCCTTGAGCCCTAGCTTGAGCGCCGGAGTTGATTCTTGAAATACGATACGATGGGAAAGTTTGGCAAATATGAAAAAAAGTACAAAGTATCGTGGAAAGCTATACCGGAGTTTCATGGTACAAAAAATATGATAGCTGTTTTATTCTATTTTTATCGAAGTTCAAAATCAGGTTATCGTATCTCAAATCTACATCCCTACGCGGTTGAAACGTTAGCTTCATTTTTTCAATATGATTTCGAGATAGCGAAACTTGATGAGTTAACGAACTTCGATTAATGTTGAGGAAAACAGACGTTTCTAACCTACAATTTTTCGATACTTGCCATACGCAAAAAATTACTATTATTATTAATAACATTAACTTCGAATTCGTAATATTAGCCACGCTGCCGTCAATTATTTACGAGTGAACGAGTGCAATTCAAAATCATTTGTTTTATACCTTTTTTTATTCGACACGTCAAGTCTCAGATTCTTAGAGCGAAATAAATACTTTTGTGCTAATTATCTTTTCATTCCTCATAATCCTCATGTCACATAACAATTTGTTTAACAAATACTAAAGACCAGGTACAAGGTACAAATAATAAGTAAGTCTGTAAAGTAAGAACAATGAAAAAATATTAAAAAGTTGCACCAACAAAGATTTCAGACTGGCTCTCAATAAATTTTTTTTATAGAAACGCGATTTTACGTCATCATCATAATTTTTCAGCATGGCTACAGTGCAACGAAGACCCCAACAATGCAAATCACGAAGCTTATTGTAAGGTTTGCAAAACAGGGCTACGTGCTCAGAAGAATGATCTCGAGAAACATAGCAAAACGAAGATCCATCGAGAAAATGCAGCTGCTTTCGTCAAGCAAAAAAAGCTTAATGTTTGTGGGATCGACATTGTTGGAGAAGAAGAAAAAGCAATGGATTTAAAACTGGCAGTATATGTAGCTACTCACAGTGCAGTAAAAAGTATAGATTATTTGAGCGAGCTCCTTGTACAACTGGGAAAAAGAAGCACGTTACAATCATTACGTATGCATCGAACCAAATGCTCGAAATTGATAGCTAATGTTATTTCACCAGCGTTGTTGATCGAACTAGTTGAAGATATTGGAGACGAACCATATTCGTTGATTTTAGACGAATCAACTGATGTATCGGTCAAAAATATATGGCTGTGTGTATAGTATACTTCAGTAGTAAGCAGAGCGATATTATAACAGAGTTTCTAGGCATAATTACTGTCACGGAAACGACAGCGGTTGCTTTATACGAAAGTCTCGTAAATTATTTGACCAAGATCAACTTGCCACGGAAAAATATTCCATTGCCGCAACTTCAAATTGTACGCTGCGTTTGCCATTCCTTGAACTTATGTAGCTCTAAAGCATCGGAAACAATGCCATCATCTCTCGAGTTTCTTGTACGAGAAACAAGAAACTGGTTTGCCAACAGTGCATTAAGAAGATCCCGCTACGCAGATTTATTCAATTTGATCAACGATGATAATAAATCATTTCTCAATCTCGTACAGCTATCTGTAACTTGATGGCTGGCCTGGGAGGGGGCTGTAAAACGAATTATGTATCAGTGGCTGGAGTTGAAGACATTTTTTGAGACAGTCACCACAGGAAAAGAAAAATGCTACACCGCTCGAACATTGCTCGGCATGTTCAAGGATCCTGTAAATCACCTGTATCTCGTCTTCTTAAAAACAATTTTAAAAGAAGTGAATGAAGTAAATTTGTTGTTTCAAAGTACACAACAAGAGATCACTAAAGTCTATGAAACTCTGATGGCGCTTGTGCTGTCTATTTCTACGCGCATTATCAATCCACTGTTCGTGGAAAATGCAGTTAAATCGCAACATCAAATGAAATTGATTACGGAAGCTTTGAACAACGAATTGGCTTTGCAAGCGCCGAATGATTTGGATTTTGGCATTGAATTCAAAAACACCGTCGCAGCTTACGGTTTGAAACCCGAAGAATTAGTCGATGTCAAGGCTCGATGTCGTCAGTATCTGATTGTTCTCTTAGGAGAGCTTCTGAAACGAATTCCAGACAACATCTCGATCTTGAAAACATCGTCGAAGCTAAGTTCGAACGCAGTGTTGAACACGGCAAAAAAACTGTTTCGTGGAGACAGTTTTGGAAAATCAACTACGGAAAATACCTTTTATCGATTGGTCATCTCATTTTCCTGATATAATAATCCAAAGTTCAACCGTATTCTGGTCAAACGTGCGTTTATACAAAGATGCTGGTGGTTCTCAACCATTTGAAAAACTGGCAAAACTTGCATTGAAAATTTTATCGTTACTACTCAGCAACGCAGTAGTTGAACGAGTATTCTCCATGATGAATGCCACAAAGACGAAACAACGGAACAAAATGAATTTCAGCATGCTCGATGCCATCCTGAGAATCCGAACGCACTTCCAAACAAGAAAAATTTGTTGTCAGAAATTCGTGCCATCCCCAATGATGTATTCGAAATTCACATAAAAAATGTATGACATCAAAAAAGATGCTTCGGGGACTTCAGCTTCAGCTACCGCGACTGCGAGTGAATCGGAAGATTTTTTGAGCGAAACAATGACCTCATTCGCACAAGAAGACGAGGATGATACTGTTCAAAAATTATTCACATTCAAAATATCTAAATAAAAAAAAAAGAATCAATACGAAAAATTCGTTGATCAATTTTGCATGATTGATAAGTAATGTACACATAGTCTTTATAGCGACGTAAATTTCTGCTTTATCAATCGATGATACAACAATTCTGGATTAGCTAATACTGCTCGTATACGAGGTACGAGATGGCGTCAGCGGCGATTTTGGGCTACTCCGCACTGACGTACGACGTAGCGATTTTGGGCTATTCCGTGCTTGTGTTTCAGCGACTACCAAACGCGGATGTCTGGCAACACGGGCCCCGTGTTGTTCTTTCGATGTGTGGTGCGTTCGTGTGCGGTGCGAGTGACAGGTGTGATGTTTCGGTGTGTTTTTTCGTTGTCGACGAATCTCGGCGACGTGTTGTGACCGAAGTGACGGAGGGTAGGAGCCTTGACGCCAGGGGACTCATCATAAAAAATAGACGAAATAATAAAAAGGTGAGTACGACTCAGGCTACGGGCTCAAAACGTCGCCGAATAGCGCCAATATCCCTTGTAATACAGGAAAGGATGCAGACCCCAGACCACGGGAGTTAAACGTCGCCGAATCACTCCAATGTCCTGAGCATCTACGAGGTAAGGAAATAATTGACCATGAACCACGGGATGAGAACGTCGCCGAACCCCTCCAATGTCTCATGCATCAATTAATCGGAGAATAAAAAAAAATAGGATTGACCCTGGACTACGGGATGAGAACGTCGCCGAACCCCTCCAATATCCCAGGCATCAAGGAAAAAGAGGAACAAAGGATTTATGAATTGTTGGAACTAGGTAGAGTGTTCTACTGGAGAGGGCTCTGTTAGGAGGTCCGAGCCAGTCTAAGTGATCAAAGGAACTGATGCCGAGAGCGGTCGTGCAGCGACTTTTATACCCCACTTTTCCCTCGCTTTCGATGCGCCGCTTAATTTAAGCCTCGAACCGCTTGCTGCGCACGTTCTATTTTCTCATTCGCTCTGCACGCTCCCCACTACTCATTCACGCTCTCACATTCGCTCGCCGCTACCCCCACTCTCGCATCCTCGGATGCGCGAAAATCCGCTTTTTATGTTTTTCAGCTTTATTTATTTCGAATTTTTCATTATTTGCCGCTTATTATTATCATTTAATAATTTATCGAATTATTTTTCATATGTAGAAACAATTAATTAATTTTAAAAACAATAGAAATATTTCGATTTTTCTCTCGAATTTGGCTACTGCACATGCGCTGTAATACGCATTTTTATTTATTCAAAATTATTTAAATTTTCAATAAAATTATAAGTCGCGCTTATTTTGTTTCGATTCTTTGATTTTTTTCCGAAATTTTAAGCCTAATTGCGTTAATGAACGATAATTTAATAAAAAGAAATAATGAAAACAAAAAAATATTTTGTTGAATTTTTTCGACGCTTGGCGGCGTCGGTAACGCTCGCGTCGGTAGTCTCGGCTGTTCGTTGCCGATGCCCAAGATGGCCGCCGCCCGGACGAAAGCGCGCGTCGTTGTTGTTGTCGGGCGAAAAATGTCGGCGATCGCGCCGTCGCGTCGTATCTCTCGCGTTCGGGATCGTAATAATTGTGTCGGGAGTGCGGGTACGTTTCAATATATTGTAACGTTGTGGAATACAACGTTACGAGGACGATTCGAATAAAGTGTGGCAAGCGGCCTGGATAGCTCAGTTGGGAGAGCACTCGACCGGCAATCGAGAGGTCCCGGGTTCGAACCCCGGTCCAGTCCCTGCCGCATTCTTTTCGGATCGTTCCTCCTATCCCGTTTTCCCCGTCACAATATATATATCAAGAAGCGAGAACGAGAGAGAACGCGCCATGCCGAGAGAGAGGAAACGCGCAGCCGCGTGCTGTCTCTCTCACTCAGCAGCGCGCGAGAAGTGGGGGTAGCCTCGTTTAGCGGAGACTAGGTGATGCGAAGCAGAAAAATGTCCATTATTATTAAAAGGACGTATGTTCCACCTATTCGAGCGTGTCTTACGCCTGTCTGCTCCCAAGAAAGCAGAGTATCCCGAAATGTTCGATTTTATTTCGCTAAATCATCATATCCCAAGATTGGCTGGACGGATTTACATGCAACAAAGACCAATAGAAAGAGAAAAATCGAAAAAAAATCGTCACCAAAATTCAAATTTTTTGACCAAACGGTTCGTCCATCAGAACCGTTTGAAAACGCCATGACGTCATAAAACCGGCATATTCGAGCATATAAGAGTGCGGTAGGCCTCGCGCTGGCTTTTTCTTTTCCGTTTATTCAAACTTTTCTTTTATTTTTCTTTTAACCCTTAGAAGCATACATTTTTCCTTACGTTCAATCAACTCAAAATTTTGTACTCGGGGGTTTTTGGGGTCGCTGATTACAAATCTGCATTCAAAAATTGGAAATTCAAGATGGCGGATCCAATATGGCGAACCGAAATTACAAAAAATCATTTGATGAAAGCGAAAGTTGGTACTAGGGGGTATTTAGAGTCGCTGATTACAAATCTGCACTCAAAATTTAGAAATTCAAGATGGCGGATCCAATATGGTGGACCAAAAATAAAAAAAATCGTTTGATGAAAGCGAAAGTTGGTACTCAGGGATTTTTGGGGTCGCTGATTACGAATGTGAAATTGGAATTTCAAAGTTTTCAATTCAAGATGGCGGATTCAAGATGGCGGCCACTGATTTCTTGTATTTTTACTCGTATGCTCATGAAACTTGACATACAGGGGTTTTTGGGGCCGCTGATAATGAATCTGACATCTGATTCCCAAAAGTCCATGTCCAAGATAGCGGATTCAATATGGCGGCCACTGTTTTCTCACATTTTCACTCGTGTACTCATGAAACTTGGGATTTTCTCACAGTCTTCTCATTCTTAGCATTACCCAGAGCTAACGACGAGAAATCCCCGAGTACCAACTTTCGCTTTCATCAAACGACTTTTTGTATTTTCGGTCCACCATATTGCATCCGCCATCTTGAGTTTCCAAATTTTGAGTGCAGATTTGTAATCAGCGACCCCGAAAACCCCCGAGTACCAACTTTCGCTTTCATCAAACGATTTTTTGTATTTTCGGTCCGCCATATTGGATCCACCATCTTGAATTTCCAAATTTTGAGTGCAGATTTGTAATCAGCGAGCCCAAAAACCCTACCTTACCAATTTTCAAGCTATTACCTTGAATAGATTCTTGGAAAATGAATTTTTCCTAAAAAAACGTCGTTTTTTTGAGTTTGTTTATTTACAAATATTATATTAAAAACAATTGTGCCAATTCAACAGTATTTTTATGTTCTTCCATCACTATAGTAACTAAAAGATGAAAAAAACCGGATCTGAATACGTTAAAATGTGAATAAATGGGAAAATTTCAAAAAAATCGAGGTGGTAACGTGGATTACCACCATGCTTCAAAGGGTTAATACTTGGCGTCGAGCCGCTACCGCGTCTCTTGATTATTGGTTGATAAATTCATAACAAAAAGTCTTTAGCTGCTTACTTTTCGATCTGTTCAAAACTTTGTCTGCGAATAGCCACGGACACAACAGAAATTACTGAATTTCGTTGGACCCAATGTGCACTATGTTCATTCAATTTTATTTTCTACATGTGTCATAATGAATTTGAAAAAAAATATTTCAGGAAGTCATCGGGTACTTTTTCTTCAGTAGGATCAAAATTTGTATCATTGGTATGCAGCGGATACCTATGAACTTTGGAATTTCTGTGAAACGACATGTGTACCAAATATTTCCACTCTTCGGCTCCGACGGTGACATATGATCTGGAAAACTCATTATAAAAGTCTTCAACGGCGTCTTCTTGAATAGCTAGGATCAAAATTGCTGTCTTTAGAACCCCATCGATGCCTGAAAAAGTTTTGAATTCTGTTGGACTTGAAGTACGCTGTGTTTTTTTGCTTTCCCTCTTTGGTACTGGCATAAAGAATTTGAAAAAGTTGTTTCAAATGGTTTTCTGCTGTTTTTATTCTATTAGTATCAAAAACTAGATAATTGGAATGCAGCGGACACCTGTAAACTTTGGAAATTTTTTGCAGCAACATGTGTACTAAGTATTTCCGCTTTTCAGATTTGATTGTGGTAATAAGAGTTTGAAAAATTATTATAAAAAGTCATCGGAGGCACATTTTTGGATAGGATGAACATTTCTGGCTTGAAAACGGAATGAGTAGATAAAAAATTTTCCAATGTCATTGGACTCAAGTGCGTTATGTCAAGAATACCTACAACTTATGAAAACTTTGTGAAGCGCCATATAAGTCATAGATGTTCTGTTGGCGGAATGCAATAAATTCATCCTAATTTTCTGAATTTTGCTGCAGCTGGAGTGCACTATGTTTGTTTTTTCAATTTTCCATTTCACTTGTGGTAAAATAAAAATCTCAAAAGACAGCATGAATGCTGTAAAAAAATTGGAGACAAGTACATTTATGTTTTATGTCACCTGGACAGGAATCTCAGTGAAACCCTACTTGTTACCCATGGAGTCCAAAAAACAAATGCACGATGATTGATAAGAAGAAGTAGTTCGATCTATTCTCTCGAAACTTGCCTCAAATGAGCACTTCATTACAAAAGGTTATGAAAAAACCATTTCAAACGTAATGATAAAATAAAATGAATCTGCTAAATCATGGTAATGCATGAAAAACGTTTGGTTCAAAGAAACAAAACGTTGTTAAATAAATGCAAAAGTGACGAGTACATCGGATGACAAATGAAAAAAATTAGAAACACAATGGTATTATAAAAAAATGGAGAACAAAGAAATTACCAATGGAAGAATATAAATAGCAAAACATTATTAACAAAACAATAATACAGAAGTATTCAAAAAATTACGAGCATAAACAAATTACCAATCGAAAAAAAATTAAAAGAGACACAATTGCAACGGTTGACAAATCGTCCTAGTCTTACTTAAAATTAACACGCAAAGTTGTCACAGTGAATATCTCCTAAAATTAGAATCACAAAAATATACAAAGAAAAAATCACAAACGAAAAAAAATAGGAGAAAAAAATTACTAACGAAAAAAAATATAAATAAGAAAAATTACAAACAAAAAAAAATTGAAAAAAAAAAAATACAAACAAAAAAATTGAAACGAATAAAAAATTTAGCCGTACTTGGCGAGTTCGTGAACATGAGATGTAGGTGTATTACGTGAAGTTAACAACGAAAAAATTTCGCCAAGTACAGCTAAATTTTTTATTCGTTTCAATTTTTTTGTTTGTATTTTTTTTTTTTTCAATTTTTTTTTGTTTGTAATTTTTCTTATTTATATTTTTTTTCGTTAGTAATTTTTTTCTCCTATTTTTTTTCGTTTGTGATTTTTTCTTTGTATATTTTTGTGATTCTAATTTTAGGAGATATTCACTGTGACAACTTTGCGTGTTAATTTTAAGTAAGACTAGGACGATTTGTCAACCGTTGCAATTGTGTCTCTTTTAATTTTTTTTCGATTGGTAATTTGTTTATGCTCGTAATTTTTTGAATACTTCTGTATTATTGTTTTGTTAATAATGTTTTGCTATTTATATTCTTCCATTGGTAATTTCTTTGTTCTCCATTTTTTTATAATACCATTGTGTTTCTAATTTTTTTCATTTGTCATCCGATGTACTCGTCACTTTTGCATTTATTTAACAACGTTTTGTTTCTTTGAACCAAACGTTTTTCATGCATTACCATGATTTAGCAGATTCATTTTATTTTATCATTACGTTTGAAATGGTTTTTTCATAACCTTTTGTAATGAAGTGCTCATTTGAGGCAAGTTTCGAGAGAATAGATCGAACTACTTCTTCTTATCAATCATCGTGCATTTGTTTTTTGGACTCCATGGGTAACAAGTAGGGTTTCACTGAGATTCCTGTCCAGGTGACATAAAACATAAATGTACTTGTCTCCAATTTTTTTACAGCATTCATGCTGTCTTTTGAGATTTGATTTGACGACTTTTTGTGCACTGTGAACTTGAAATCTTACAGGATATTGGAAAATCTGCATGTTACGACACAATATAGATGATATCCTGTTAATATCATTAATTTTGAATGCTTTTGTAATATTGTTTGGTTTATAATTTTTGGCTATTCATATTTTTCCATTCGTAATTTCTTTGTTCTCCATTTTTTATGATGTTTAAATTTTTTTTATTCGTCATCCGATGTATTTTTGTTTTTATTTGACAATGTTTTGCTCTTTTGAACTAAACGTTTTTCATGCATTATCATGATTTAGCAGGTTGAAATGGTTTTTTTTATAACTTTTCGTAATGAATTGCTCATTTGAAGCAAGTCCCGAGAGAAGATCGAACTACTTCTTCTTATAAATGATCTTTCATTTGTTTTTTGGATAGTTTTCAAACGATTCATTTTTTTGAGGACAATTATTCATACATCATGTTGGATCAATATTTGACGAGGACAATATTGCAGAGATCTCTACTACATGAGTAACTCATAGGGTTTCACGGAGACTACTGTCTAGGTGACATAAATGTAATTGTTTCCATTTTTCCCCACAGTATTAATGCTGTTTTTTTTGGATGTAGTGAACCTGAATTTAGAAAACCGATGGACTTTATTCATCACCTCTAAGATTATCCATTGATAATGATTACTATGAAAATTATATAAGGTATTTCACTGTGCAATACTCATTGCCGTACCGGCAACTGATGAGCGCGGTGTTACTAGGCTACGACGGATACGTTTCTGCTTAATTCAAAATTTCATGCGTTTGACACGATAAAATTTGAATAAAAAAAATAAAGTTTAAAAAATATATTATATAGTTATTAAAAACTATAGTGTGCTCTTAACAAATAACAATACGCAACTGCTCTGTAAAATAGGTGAGTACTATATTTTGAACCATTGTTTGAAAGTAATAGCATCTCTTCTTTCTGTATATAGCGGGTGAATGGACATGAAAAGAACAATCTTATTTTATTTCAGATGCCCAGAAACAAAATCCATCATGGAATGGTGACCAAAAACAGAAACAAGATTCATCACAGAATGGTGACCAAAAATCGACCTCGCCAGTCAAAATAGACAACAAACAAGGTTATACAAAAACTTGAAATATATTCAATGAATATTTAATAACTGGATAGTTTTATGCTCAAATTTCACATTAGAAATTTTTTTTTTTTATTAACATCAACGTGGTAAATTGAAATCAGACGACCTTTGAAACATTCAGCCTCGCTGCTAAATGAGCGATCGAAGCTCTTGATTGTAACTTCTAATAATAAAGTATTGTCAGTTTTATTCCGTTGCAATTATTCGTGTTGTAATTTTTTTATGATGGTAAAATGTTCGTAATTTTTGTCAATTCTCTTGTAATATTGTTTTGTTTGTAATTTATTACAACATATTAATGTACGCCCTGCGAATTGAACTTTTTTTTTAAATGCATTTCCGTAATTTAGCAGATTTGAGTTATTTTATTAATTTTTGAATCGAGAATTCCTAGCATGATTTGATTTAATCAGGTGACGTTCTTTTTTTTGAAAGAAATTAATGCAACGATACTTTATTACAGACAGTTATATTTTGAAGGAGGAGTGTTTTACGGGATTCTTTTCAATGATAACGTGACCGGTTTTTCTATAAAGTGGATCATGAGTTTTTGTTGTCTACTATTCTGCAAAGAATCACCATTGTAACTTCAAAAATAGCGACGATATGAATTGGAAAAGAAACTCGATTTTTTCATTTTTCATTAGTTTTCTCCCTTAGAAAAAAAAAAAAATTTTTTTTCAAATGCAAACCTCCAGTAGAATATTCGAATTCGAAAATTAATTTCAAAATATTATTCTCAAAAAATGGAAAATGTATTTTTAGTCCATGTGTTTTTAGTAAGTAGTATATACAATCTTGTATTATATAGTTAAATATTATTTTTTAGATGAGCAGGTCAGACCACCACGATGGAAGCGTGTAGGACGAAAATGCCGAAAAAACGAAGAAGATGCTCAGAAACAGCTCCAATACTTATTGAAACAATTATCGACCCCGTCGATAACTAAATCACAGAGCCGGGAAAAAAAACAGTATCGATGAACTGTCACATTCGCGATCTTTATAACCTCAGTAGCATTTCGTAAACAACACACCATATGATACGTCAATATCATTCACGGAAATATATATGTATATAGGTATATGTTGTATTATGGCACCAGAAAAAAAATATATAGATATATAAAATGCATTATGGCACCAGATTTGTCTCTATAAAAATAAAACAAATAAACATCAAAAATGTGTGCGAAAACCCGACCCATTTTTTGATGCAATTAAAAAATAAAAAATTAATATCTCTTCAATGCGTTGAGCTACAGAGTTCGAAGAGGTCGCAATCGAAAGAAAAAAATAAATAAAAAATACGTCAACTTACAGTATTCTCTGAACTACTGTAATTCATTAATTATTAATGAAACAAATTTTGAAAATTTTCGGAAACAATTGGAAACGCTATCGCTCCGGTAAAGACTCTCTGGCAGCGACTCGTCATATATAAATGTACTTGTCTCAGAGTCGCTACCGCGACTCTAGATATAAAAAGTTGTGTTGGGGGAAGTCTTCGGATACACTTCCTCTGATAACATGGAAAATTCTGTTATCGGAATGCAACGAATACCTACAACTTTTGAAGATTCCATAAAGCGACATATGAGCCATAGATTTTCACTTTTTCTTTCTAATTTTGGCATTATGGGATCGAAAAATTTATTATGAAAAGTCTTCCGCTGCTCATTTTCAGATAAAATCGGAATTCTTGTCTTAAAAATCTTGAGAACAATACATAAAAACCTTTGAAATTTTGTTGGGTTTAAAGTGCATTATGCTTTACTCTTTTTTACTTTACTTTTCTCATAATATATTTGAAAAAGTTGTTTCAGAAGTCTTTGGATGCTCTGTTTCTGATGGTATCAAAATTCGATTCATTGGAATACAGTGGATACCTACAAACTTTGACATTTCTGTGAAGCGGCTTGTGTGCCAAGTATTTCCACTTTTTGGCTCCGACTTTGGCATATGAATTGAAAAATGTGTTACAAAAGTCTTCGGCTGCTCATTTTCGTTGAGCTTGAAGTGCGCTGTAATTTTTCGCTCTCCCTCTTTAGTTCTGGCATATTAAATTCAAAAAGTAGTTTTGAGATGTTTTCCGCTGTTTTTTTCTCTAAGTATTGTAACGATACGCTTTTACCGACCGATATAAGCCGCTACGCGTTGGTTCGAGCTTTTAAATAAAATAGGAGCGGGTATGAAAGAAACGTGAGAAAAACGGACGTATGTGTAGAAAAACAAATGACAAGAGATTTTATTCAAATTAATCAAGATTTACACGAGTTTTCTTGAATATTATCGCGTTTCGCGTTGCGCCCCGGAATATGGATTCAAACGTTTTTTTTATTTTCATTTGCTTGTTCGCGATGTTTGACAGTCTAAAACGAGCAAGGAGACTTGTATGAAACAATAAAACGGTGCGGTTACTGTACGGAAAATCAAGGATTTTTCGTCTCGACAAAATTGTAATTTTCATCTGTTTTTACAATAAATTATTTTTATTCGCATTTATTTCTGCCGTGTACGCGTTGTTATTTTATTTCCGCACGCTTTAATTTAATTTTTAGTCGCGAAATAATTGAAAAGAAGATATTTCGTATCGCGAAATAAGAAATATGAAAATCGAAAAATGTTTCTAATTTGAAAATTGTTTGTTTGTTTAATTGTAATAAAAGAAAATATAACAGAAGATGTCCTGGAATGTCTCGCTTTTAATGCTTTTTGTATGTTTTTTGCTTATTTTCACGTAAATCAATAATTCAAAAGTAATCTTGATTCCATATAATGATAATTCGGATTATTTTGTAATTTTTATTTCAAAAGTCTTACTGCTGCTTTTTGGGTTATTGAGATAATATTTCGCCTTTTATCTTCGCTTAGTTTTTGTTTAATCAAAATTCTATTGCTAATCCAAGAGTGAAATTCTCTTACAAAATTGATGATCAATAATTTATAATTGATTCGATATAAACTTGATTCTTACGGCAGCCTCTTGGATTAACAATTTTAATAATAAATAAGACTGATGACTAACTCGAATCATTTAAATCAAACGTGAATCTAAAAAAATATTTAATTAATCAATAAAATAACTCATATCTGTTTCTGGCAACCATAAAAAAAAGGTAAAAAAAAATATAAGGAAAACGTGAGTCAGGCTATGGGCTCTAAACGTCACCGAATGTCGCCGATACCCCTCCGCTACACAGGTAAGAATGCAGACCCCAGGCTATGGGATTGAAACGTCACCGAATCGCTCCGATACCCTGGGCATCTACGAGGTTAGGTAAATATTTGATTTGACTAAAAAAACCTAAAAACAATAATAAAACAAAGCATAGCGCTGGAACAACAAATTGAGCCATCACAAAAAAATTACCTGTTATTGTACACATTTTAGAGTACATTTTGGAATTTTTTGAGACAAATCGAGAGTGGCATACAGACCGAAAAAAATTATTTCCGTATATTTTTTATGAAAATAGTCACTTTTTAAACTGAAAAAATTCAAACAAAATTTTTTTCATGAAATATATGCAAAACTGCAACTTTTTTGTCTGAAACATTTTCCTGTTCGATCGTAAAATTTCGGTATATGAAGGTATTTAGGAAATTTTGAAATGTTGAAAAGCTCGAAAAAATGCGATCAAAAAATTCTGAAAAAATGTACACATCTCTTTTTCATATATTTAAGAGATTTGACAAAATTTCAATTTTTTTGGGAGCGGTCAACTTTTTGACCGTTCGAAACCGCATGGAATGCCTCATATTCATCTTCGACTAACAGAGATTTTCAATACATCCAACATCAATGATGGATGGTTTGGTAAAAAGCATGTTTTACTTTTTGGGGATCTCCTCCAACTACCATCCGTGCGTGAAGACCCAGCATTTATCAAACTCTCAAAAGGGCCAAGATCGAACAAACATTGGGTGCTTTAGGGAGTACGCACATTTGGGAGAATCTGTTCAGTTATGATGAATTAACAATTAACATGCGTCAAAAAAATGATTCCTTTTATAAAGAAATGCTCTCAAGAATTCGCTTAGGCGTTGTAACTAGTATGGATTCTCATGCGTTGATATTACGACAAATGAAATTCAACTCCATGGCATTATGTGATCGAATACAAGAATTATGTAATTTTATCGAAAAATTACCTTCGGATGCCGTATGTTTGTTACGTACTCGTTATCTATGTGACGTTTTGAACGATGCTATGCTTAATCGTTTAGCATCAGAGAAATAAAGTTGGATGCTCATGATTCTATAGATTGTGCTCCTTATAATAAGAAAAAGGCGGAAAAAATGCTAAACTGCGATGATGAAGACAGCTCTAATACAGCTGGCCTCACTAGAAATATAAAAATTAAAATTGGGGCAAAAGTCATGACGGAACATTGACGTTACTCTAGGGCTCGTTAATGGCACAATTGGTACGATTGTTTCTGTATCGCAAGCACTCGATACGGGGGATGTAGAAAAAGTTAAAATTGTTCTATCGAACGGACTAGAATATGATATAGAGCGCGTAAGTGTTAAATTTGAAATATTGGATCGCGTTTACGTTATCCGTAAACAATTTCCCTTGTTAGACCGGGAGATGGTGACAGAAAAAACCAAGTCATTTGTTACAAGTATGGCAATGCTTAAAGGGTCGAATTATGTAATTGAATGAAGGAAAAACATAATGTTAGGTCTGGACGTCGGGGCGTTATTGCATGTTAATTAACTAAACTTGTCGCAAAAATTGCGGTTTTCAAACTATTTGTTACATGAAAATTTTTTTTTTGTTTGTAGTCCATGAAAAATAAATCCGGCGGTAGCGCCATACTTTTTTGGCGGTGTTTATGGCCCGCCATACTAATTAAAACGCGTTAATTAATTATTTTTTTTTTTAACATTTGTTACAGGCTTTTTTTTATATGACAATCTTTGAATAAGCATTCACAAAAATCACAATGCCATGCTATTACGACGGTTTCGAATAGCCGCCATACCACTGCAAAGTCGTCGGTTTTTTAAATTATGCAAAACGATTTGTTACAACCTAAAATTTTATTGACCAGTTATTTGTATTATTGGAAATAACAATTTGATTATGCCATACTCGTGCGTTGGGTCAAATACATAGAACGTTTTCTGAAAATTGTAACATTTTTTGCAAAGTTCGAAGAATTTGTTACAGTGTGGCAAAGTTTTTTTTTACAAGCAGAAGGTGCAAACAACGTAAGTGTTTATTTTCAAACACATAGATAGGGTCATTCTTTTTTTATAAAAAGATTTCAAGACGTATAATATTCAACGTCGGAGCGTGTTCTTCCGCTCCATAGGTATACGGTAGCTGCTCGTCAGGCGCTCTACAAGCATTTATGTATATATATTTGTGTGGAAATTTTATGTGACTGGATTTGTGTGTTATAAGTGTGCATTTTTGAAGGACTAGACGCCCTACATCGACAGCTGCGTGGTGAAGATTTTAGTCTACAGTTGAATGTCGCGTTGAACACAGAAGTGAGAAATGGAATTTAGCGAACTCATCGAAGAAAAAAAGTGTTTCGTTTGTCTGAAGTGCGATGGACCAATTATACTTTTTAAAGAGGACTCTTTACAAAAGTGTCATTACTCTTTGGCGGTTCGTGTCTACAACCACATGAGAAAGATAGCGATAAAAGTTTGCCAAACGATACAACAAGCGACTCTTTCGACTACCATGGTGCGTGTTACCGTAGCTTCAATGCGATCGGTAAAAAGTACAAAAATTTGTATGAAAAAGCAAAGGCGTCTGGAAAAGGTGAAGGCACAACAGAAAATGAGGCAGCAGAAGAGCCGGTTCCTGGTTGCTCATCTGAACGTGGGCCATCGCCAGATCGAGAACCTTCCCCAGCACTAAGCGACAACGAGTAAGTGTTTTTTTTTTTTTTTCATTGCCGAATTTTTTAATTATTCGAAAGAATAACAACTTTTTTCTTTGTCTTCATAAACAGAATTCGTTTTGAAGCGTTTATGTGACTGCTCTAAAAATTTAAAACGTTTAGCATTTAGGAAAAATGTCCGGAAGTATGTATAGGTGTATCCATCCATGGATGTATGTATGTATGTATGTATGTATGTGCTGGCCTTCCAAAATTCAAACTCAAATCAACAGCGCTGCCGCTTCATAACTACGGGGAGCAGTGCAGCCCTTCTGTTGTTGAAATTTTTTATTAAAATTTAAAGAGAATTTTTACTTAATTGACATCAAGCCGTGAGAATCAGAGATTTAAAGTCGTGTCAGAATTTCCGTACATTCGATTTCAGACGAAAAATGCGGCAAAACAAAAATACTCCGATGAAGGCGGAAAAAACGCTGGTAGAAATATATTAGCGGATTGAGAACGACAGAGTTTTATTATGGTCTGCATGAGCACAGCGAAAACGATGTACATCGAAACACACAAACTATATGTAGGGAATCACTTAAATATGAATTCATTGTCAAGGCCGTCCAGTCTATCATTAGTCAGCATTTTGGCCACAAAAGGGAAGGTGTTGATTTCAGCAATGGGCTAATATCATTTCACTGTCAAGGCCGTCGATGTTATTATTTGTCAGCTGTTTGGGTATAGGAGGAAAGGTTTCGTATGGAATCGATTTTGTTTCGACTGGACGCGGTGGCATTGTTATAATTTCCAGACCAGCCAATCGTTTCGTTCAAAAATAAATATATTAGTGAGCACATAAACCGTTGGCCGGATGAGAGAGTGAGAGATTTTTTGTTCTTGTCTTCGGTTATTAGATTATTGATGCTTCACTGAGCCGCAGGCACAATAGTCCCTCATCGTGTTAGGGCAAAACTGTTCGCTTTGTGTAAAAAAAACTATTTTTCGAAAATGAGACGCAACAAGAAAAGTACAAAGTTTTGATGATATTGTCAAGAAAAAAAAAGTTGCACACAACCACACAGAATCGACTAGAAGTTTTGTGGAATTCTCGAGCGAATTTTTTTAAATTATTTCCAGTCGAAACTGAAGACTGGAATCACGGTTTAATTATTTTTACATGTTTTCTTTCAATAGAATTGTTTTCCAAGATGGTGGAGAACCAGAAACATATGATGAAGCTCCTCAACCGTGCATATTTTGCAAGAAGCAATTTAAAAAATATAAAGGGCGGAAAGTCCTCGTGAGCACGACAAAAAACTACCTTTCGATGAACGTCGATAAAGAGAACGCCACGAGGATTAATGAAATCGAGTCCCTATCAAATCTCCAGGATAAAATATCACGGAACGAATCCATCGCGTATCATCGAATATGCAAGACGTTGTATAAGAGGAATGCCGAGAAACTATTGAACAACAAAAATACCGAATGGCATCAAAATCGGAACATGCATGCGGCAGCATTCGCAAAATTGTGCTCCTTCATTCGTGAAAACATTGTCAGAGAAAAGAGGTGTTATTTCATGTCTTTCCTCCAACAGCTTTTCACTGAATTGTTGATCGAGGAGTACAAAGATTTGGGAATCAAAGATGGAGAGATGTTCGAAACGCAACACATCCCGAAAAAAATTTTCGTTCAAAAAACATTTGAAGGCCAAGATTCGATCCATAATGTGCGGAAAAAAAATAGCGGTTGCTCCGCATAACGTGACATCGGTAACGAACATCAACGACAACAATTTATAGATACTGATATCAACGACGACGAGAACGATGAGAGCGAAGATGGAGAAGCCGATGAGGATGATGATGGAGATGTCAGTATGGATTCTGAGGCTTAAGTGTTTTTTCCGGAATAAATCAATTGAAATAAATTAAAATGACGTCCATGATTTTTAATGTGCCCTTCATACAACCGATAAAAAAAATATTGTTCCGAGGTTGGATTTATTTTAATAGTTTGAGGCTTCCAGATATATTCCGTACAACGTTTCAGTATATTGTCGATGTTGCAATATCATGGAGTCTAAATTTTTTTCAATAAATTCGATGCAACTCAGCCGTACTAATATTAAGTATCTATCAATGCTGCCGGTAAGTTTTTCAGGTATGGCATGACTGTAGCGCTGCACCGTAAGTATGGCATTATTATTCCCAAATATCGTTCCGCATTTACTTTCGAAAAAATAAAATGCCATACTGTAACAAATCGTTTTGATATTTTTATTTTTTTCACATCGTAACTGGAGTGTGACAGTTCTCGGGACATATGTTAAAGTATGGGATATTTTTCTTCAGATACACTCGTATTGCGACTAAAAAAATATGACAATGCCATACTGTAATTAATAATTTTACGTTTGGTAAATGTGTACCTCAAATAAGTTTGAAAAACAACTGTTTTTCAAGTATGGCACCACGTTTGCACTGCACTAAAAGTATGGAAAGTGCTCAAATGGTCTTATTATATTACGAACTAATCAGGATTCAATCGCCATACTGTGACAAATCGTTTTGCATAATTTAAAAAACCGACGACTTTGCAGTGGTATGGCGGCTATTCGGAACCGTCGTAATAGTATGGCATTGTGATTTTTGTGAATGCTTATTCAAAGATTGTCATATAACAAAAAAAAGCCTGTAACAAATGTTAAAAAAAGAAATAATTAATTAGTGCGTTTTAATTAGTATGGCAGGCCATAAACACTGCCAAAAAAGTATGGCATTGCGCTACCGCCGGATTCATTTTTCATGGACTACAAACAAAAAAAAATTTTCATGTAACAAATAGTTTGAAAACCGCAATTTTTGCGACAAGTTTAGTTAATTAACATGCAATAACGCCCCGACGTCCAGACCTAACATTATGTTTTTCCTTCATTCCATCACATAATTCGACCCTTTAAGCTTTGCCATACTTGTAACAAATGACTTGGTTTTTTCTGTCACCATCACCCGGTCTATGTGTTTAAGCTATGCTATCACAATCCATATAATCCAACGCTTCAGTTTAGAATCATTGTGATAGATGCTGGCAATTCAATTTTCAGTTGCGGACAAACTTATGTCGCGCTTTCATGCGTCACAACTTTGGAAGGACTACATTTAATTAACTTTAATCCTTATTCTGTGAAAGCAAATGAACTAGCGGTACTTGAATATAATCGATTGAGGCGTCAATATCGTCCAGATCTCCAACAGATGATAATGTCTAAAGAGCGTGGTAAAAAAGTTCGTGATCTCATTTGGGCAGTGCCTAAAAATGTTCTACAATGTCAGTATCAAAAAGATGATCCAAATTCGGATAAAAGTTCTTGGCATGTTAAAGGTCTTCAAAACATTGATAGCGTGTCATGCTATATGTCAATGCCATTATACAATGCATATTCAACTCTCAATTTATTCGACAAGAACTAATGAGAAGTGCCCACGATGAAGAAAATTCATTAACAGTCCTCCTTCGTACTTACATAGGTCGAAATAATAAATTAGACACATTTTCAGTGAGACAGTGTTTAAGCAAACCGTTCAATGAAAAAAAATGTTTTGAAAAAACATAAAAACTCCCGACTGAAAAACACTCCTTCACTTAAAGAAAACAGTATTAAACTTTAAAAAGTCTGAAATAAAAAAAATAGATGTCGGGATTTTCGTCTGGAGATGTTTCTAACCGAATCATTGAATAAGAAGTAAAGACATCTCCCGACGAAAATCCCGACATCTATTTTTTTTATTTCAGACTTTTTAAAGTTTAATACTGTTTTCTTTAAGTGAAGGAGTTTTTCAGTCGGGAGTTTTTATGTTTTTTCAAAACATTTTTTTATTTCACACTTTTTAAAGACAGACGCGACAGACGCGCGTCGGTTCGGATTGAAATTAGCAGCGCACAACGGTGTGAAGTTGGCGATAGTCGAGCATGACCTTATAAGGTCCCCTTTCGATATGGCAAAATGCGTTTGAATGTGAATATTAATGATTCCTAATTATTTCAGCGAATTTGCAATAGAATTGAACAAACTATGTCTAAGAACACTGTCTGTCACACATGAAAAGTATATCCAAAAAAAAAAAAAAACGAGCCAAACGAAAACGGGCGCGGGCGCAAACCGAACAATAAAAACCGGCGTGGACGCAAATCGCACAAACTGAATGAAACGCAAAAAATTTGCGGTGCGTTTGCAACTTTTTTCCGCGCTATGGGATCAACAAAACCTCAGAATTGAATTTTTTTTTTTTTTAAATCTCTAACGAGCTCAAGGTTTTTCTTTTCTATTCTTTATCTCTGATCACTTTTGAAGCCAAAGCTTTCGTTTTTGTATTGATATTTTTTTCGTTTCAAATTTGATATTTTCTTTTTTTTTAGATTGATATAATTTTCCTTTCCATTTCAAATTCAAAGGTTTCTCGTTAAATATTATTAAATTGTATTTGAACCTTCATCGCTATAATCGAATGATTAATAAAAAAAATAATTAAAAAAAAATATTTGTACGTTGTTCATTGTTTTTTTTTCCCTCATTTCCAAAATTGTTGAACCTAGGGCCAAAATTAATAATAACAAAATTCTTGAACCTAGGACCAAAATTAATTAATAAAAAATAAAAAAATGTTTGTACGTTGTTCACTATTTTTTTCTCTTTCATTTTTTCCAAAATTTTTGAACCTAAATCCAAATAACAATAACAAAAAAATTCCATTTCACTTTCTGAAACTTTCAGCCACCTTTGTGCATTTTTTTTATGAACTTTCATCAGAATTAATTTTTTTATCTCTGTTGTTTTTATTCGGAGGTTATGTTCGAGAACAATTTCCATGTGACTTTTTCACGTTATCGCTTGATGTGACCACTTTGACACGTTTAGCGATTTCGACTCGACACAAACATCGTTTGGCACGTTGGAGTGAAACTAGCAACACACAACAGTGTGAAGTAGTCGATGATCGAATTATGGTCATGTTGCGATATGTTCAAATGATGTATAACATGAAAGTTAAATAAACAAAAAAGTTCGCGATGAAATTGGACATACTATAAATAAGAACACTGTCCACCACATATAGAAAGTTATGCCAAAAATTGGTCAAGACAATTATCATAGTTTCCGAGAAAACTGGCGACAAAGGAATATCCCCCCACCCACTGATCGCAGTGAAACGCATAACTCCCGTCTTTTTGCCCTACGGGCAGTCGGGAGTTAAAAACAGTCAACAACATGCGTCTGAATTTTTAATGAGTATATGTAGTAGATTTAATCACGTTCGACGTGTAATAGAACACAGATTGACCATAAAGAAACGATGCCAAGTTTGTCAATACACAGTTGCTGAAAACCAACCAAATGATATACTTTTATTAACTTTACCGAAAACTACCAAATCTTTAACATTGCAGGAGATAATTGAACATGATTTGTCCCAATGGAATCAAATCGAGGGTCAGTGTAATCATTGTGCCGTTTCAAACAAAATTGTAAATAACGTCAGTGTATTAGCTTCTAATAAAATCTTAGTACTGCAAGTTGTTTCGCAATATTTGGAGAAATTCTCGAAATGCATTTTCGGCATAAAAGCTGTTCCGACCACTACCATTTTAGTTTGTGGTAAAAAATATAAAGTTAAGAGCGCTATATTTCATAAACGAGACGAAGGTCACTACACAAGTGTGTTGAGATTCGGTTCGGCGTCGTGGATTCTTGCAGATGATACTAAAATTGAAAAACTCAGCTGGCCCAGAAATGCTAAGAATGGTTTGATGTATTTTCTTGAACAATCCGATCATTGATCCGATGCCAATCGATATCAACAAGAAACTAGTAGTTTTAAAAATGTCTAATGTTTTCATAGTAACGATCGTTAATTCGTATCTCTATATGTATAAATCTGTTGGCTAAAAAATGTTTGTCCGCTTTTCAATCGAAAACGGCTGAACCGATTACAATGAATCTTTCACGAGATTAAAGATCACGATTCAAACTGAGTTTGTGGTTTTGTAAAATTTCGTTATCTCAATTTTTACAGAAATGGAAAAAAAAAAAATTAATGATTTCGTTCAATCTCCAATTTTAAAAACTCGACGGTAGTTAAATACTAACGATAAATGAAAAAAACGATTTATGAATTTGAAAGAAATTGAAAAACGAACGAAATGAGCGGTGGTTTAATGCTCAATTCGGTACAGAAAAAAAGTTACAGCATTCTTAATGAAATTATGAAAAATTAAAAATACGAAAATCTTTCGTCTGATTATTTTATCCAGAAGAAAACTGAAGAATTATGTCTGAAATTGAAAAGAAAACGCAAAAAGATGACCCAGGTAACATCAAAATACTTTAAAATTTTTTTTTTTTTCATGTAGATTCACAAACAATTTTTATTCCTCATTCCTCATTATTATATAAAACTGATTCAACTCTGAACGAAATAATTCATGTACTAAAAAATTAAAAAAATAAAAATAGGAAAAATTCACAGCTAGAATAGGCTAGATGCGCCTGCTCTATGCAGCGGGCGAAGCCCGCACGCACAGCTAGTGAGATATAAAATTATTAAATCTGTTTTAATTGAAAAGCTATTGATGCTTTACAAAAAGCAGACAAATAACCACAAAAAAAGCAGCACGCTCGCTTGCTGTGAAAAAGTTGAGACAAGTACATTTTCGTTGTCCGCGAAAAAAATCATCCCATAATTTCACGAAAATGATCGAACCCCAAAAGAAATTGGAATCAATTTCGCCGCGGAATGATCACGCCCTGAACAAATTTAAGCTCCTCAAAAAATATCATTGTATTAGGCGTATCACCCGAAAAATTAATAATTTAGTCCTAACTAAAAATTAACTTGGAATTATCAAACTAATTCGAATTGCCTAAAAAATTACGTTCCGATTCTCATATACAGTTGACTTGAGATTTTACAAAAGGCGACTGAATAATTAGAGATGTGCTGAAACAGATATGGCCAAGTACATGAAGCTTTTTATATTTTACCTCACAGAAAATCGTATCGTTTCTAATATTCATAAAAGCGTTGGAGCTTCCTGAAAACGGTTAGGCAAACCAAACTGTCAAAAAAATGATCATTTTCAAGAAATAATGAATCTTGGAAAAATTAACTCGAGCATTACGTTTCTTAAAATATATTCAAACTCGCGATGAATTAAAAATTACCTTGGATATTCCCACAAACAATCGAATCCTACAAAAATCTTTGAACCCTCTTAAGGAACGGTCATCAATTCTATACGGATCACAAAGAAAGTTGAAAAATCCGATTCTCGCTAGAAATAATGTTGCGTTTGTGGACCGGATACGCACAGAGTACTTGTCCGGCCCGAAAATTCTTCAGTATAAAGCCTATTCAAATGAAAATGGATGAAGAGAAGATTTTTATTAACGATTCGCGGTAACGAATCGAGACAATCTCATAAATTATATTAGAACTTAAGGATACACAATCACGAGTAACGAATATGATAATCTAGTTCTTCTTTGGATACATTTGAATCTCTCGCGGCAGCTATCACTGACATTCGCAGCGCATCATCCTCTTGCTTTAATTTCGTTTTTTTTTTTTAAATCCGGTGCGATTTTTTAATAAAAAGTTATCATGTTTTTAGCGAAAAAAGCGAATATCAGAAATTCTTGCGTAACACGAAAACTATCCCAAGTAGAAACAATCTCAAAGAAGTGAAAAGTTGCCTTTAAGATTGCTCTAGTCACTAGATTTTTTTCAAATATTGTTTCCGAATTTTTTTTGTTTCATCGATTCCAGTCGAACTCGAGGAATATCAATTTCCGTAATTTGAAAACTATGAATTTTTTTACCAAAAGTCCAGGTACAAAAAAGTTAATTTCTTCATTTTGAACGTGTTGGAATTTATTCAGATTTTTTTCGAATTTTTTCATCCAACGATGTTTATTTCGAATTTGGGATTGGATTGAAATATTATGAGGGATAAGATTTCTATATTTCGGTTTCGAGAGGTTTTGAATTTTTGTAGACTAATTTCACCTCCCTCCGATTAAACTTGTGTCTCGTCGAAAAACCGCCTTTGGTACTCGGCACTTTTTCGACTATACGCGGCATCCTTTCAACGAGTCTCTCGAAAATATACGGCGACTTCCCTTCATTAATTCTTCCACGACACAAGTTCAATCAGTAAGTGGAGAAACTAGGCTTTGAAAATCCAAAACCTTTTCAAATTGAAATATAAAACTTTTATCCCCCATAATATTTCAATTAAATCCCAAATTCGAAATAAACATCGTCGGATTAAAAAATTCTAAAAAAATCGGAAAAAATTGCAACACGTTTGAAATAAAGAAATAAAATTTCTTGTACTTGAACTTCTGGTCAAAAAACCCATAGTTTTCGAATTACGGAAATTGACATACCTGGAGTTCGACTAGAATTGATAAAAAAAAAAATTTCTGAAAAAAGTCTAGTGACTAGAACAATCTTGGAGGCAACTTTTCACTCCTTTGAGGATTTTTTCTACATGTGATAGTTTTCGTGTTACGCAAGAATTTCTGAATTTTGTCTTTTTTCGCAAAAAAACATGATAACTTTTTTTGAAAGAAGAAAAAAACGAAATTGAAACTTAATCTTTGCCTTTTTAAGATCCGGTCAAAGAAATTCAAAAAATAAAATTCTACTGAAAACGCGGTCGCTCTATAAAAGGGAAAAAAAAGACGAAAAATGGTCGTTTTCAAAATGACGTCCTAGTCGTAAAAAAAATCGCAAAATTTTTCAAAAAAAGCAAATTGAAATGGGATTCTTATTCTTTAAAATTTCGTTCATCAAATTCATTCATCCACATTATCGACGGAATAACACGAAAAAGAGTGTGGGAACTTTTTCGGACTTTTGTCCGCAAACTTTCCGACGGTAGTGTACATTTTGATACTTACAGAAAAAAAGCAGAGGGAAACTTTTCAAAACTACTTTTTGAATTTAATATGCCAGAACTAAAAAGGGAGAGCGAAGAATACAGCGCACTTCAAGCTCAACGGAAATGAGTAGCCGAAGACTTTTGTAACAAATTTTTCAATTCATATGACACAGTCGGAGTCAAAAAGTGAGTGGAGTCACAGAAATGTCCAAGTTTGTAGGTATCCGCTGTATTTTAATGAATCTCGTTTTGATACCATCAGAAACAGATCATCCAAAAACTTTCTGAATTAGCTTTCTTAAATATATTATGAGAAAAGTAAAGTAAAAAAGAATAAAGCATAGTGCACTATAGAACCAACAAAATGTCAAAGTTTCTTATGTATTTTTCTTAAGATTTTTGAGACAAGAATTCTGATTTCATCCAAAAATGAGCAGCGGAAGACTTTTTATGATAAATTTTTCAATCCATAATGCTAAAATTAGAAAGAAAAAGTTAAAATCTATGTCGATTCATATGTCGCAAAAAATTTCCGAAGTCTGCAGGTGTCTGCTGCATTCCAATTATCTAGTTTTTGATACTAATAGAATTAAGACAGCAGAAAACCATTTGAAACAACTTTTTCCAATTCTTCATGCCCGTACTGAAGAGGAAAAGCAAAATCCACAGCGTACTTCAAGTCCAACAGAATTTAAAACTTTTTCAAGCATTGATGGGGTTTCAAAGACAGCAATTTAGATCCTAGCTGTTCAAGAACAAGCCGCTGAAGACTTTTATGACAAGTTTTCCAATTCATATGTCACAGTTGGAGCCCAAGAGTGGAAATACTTGGTACACATGTCGTTTCACAGAAATTCCAAAGTTTATATAGGTATCCGCTGCATACAAATGATACAAATTTTGATCCTACTGAAGAAAAAGTACTCGATGACTTCCTGAAATCTTCTTTTCGAATTCATTATGACACATGTAGAAAAGGAAAGTGAATGAATATTGTGCACATTGGGTCGAACGAAATTCGGTCATTTCTGTTGTTTCTGTGGCTATTCGCAGATAAAATTTTGAGCGCATCGAAAAGGAAGCAGTCATAGACTTTTTATTATGAATTAATCAACCAATAATGCTACAATAAGAGATGAAAAGTGGAAAGACTCAACGTACACGTCGCTTTATAAATTTGAGAAATTTTGTAGATGCTCGCTTCATCTCACCGATACCAATTCTGAGCGCATTTTTCTGATACTATCAGAAAAAATGCACCCGAAAACTTTTCAAAACAATTTTTTGAATTCATTATACACAACCGGAGCGAAAAGTGAATAACTTACAAGCATACACTGATCCCAAAACATTTCTTAAAATTTGGGTGTATCCATTAGGTCACAATGAGAAACATTTCAATCCTGTCAATTAACGAGCAACTAAAGACTTTTTGTAACAAATCTTTCAACTTATGTTGCCGCAGTGGAAGCGAAGAAGTATAAATGCACAGCAAACACATTATCCAACAAACTGGTGAAACTTGGCATTCGTAGACTGCGTATCGATGCGGAAATAAATGGACCAAAGGGCACGACCAAATTGAGTAAAGAAAAATGTGACAGCTCAATAGATAATGATGACACAATAAATCTAATCAGCACACATGTATTATGATTTTTTATTCGAATTCATCAATAAATCAATACATATATACAATAATGCGTGTTCCCGAAATTAAATTTCTGACTCCAAGTTATAGGTAAACCTAGATTTATCGCAGCTGGGTAATAAAAACGCTTTTAAATATTTATGGCACTTGAATAACTTTTTTTATGTCATTATGTACGTCTGGCTTTCTTAATATTATGACACCACACCACCAATATTAATAAAATAAATAGATATCACGGGGTAAAAATCGTGGACAAGTACATTGGTGGTCCCTTGTATCCCTATCTTTCTTTCTTTCTTTCAACAAGTCGGTTGGGCCCTCTGTGAGTAGGGAGTTCCAACCTGGCCACCAGTAAGAACGTTTCGGCCAACACTCGATGTAGCGCTGGTGTAGTGGGTGTTATATGCTTCGGGACGGTCGGTAACATTGTTTTTTTTTTTGTTTTTATTATTATTATTATTTTTTTTTATTTATTAAATAAGCTATAATCATTTATTTATCTCTTTTTTCTTTTCCTTTTTCGAATTATGATTCGGTGTCATTCAGTAAGGCGGCTGGAAACTCTGCTCCGCTGCAGGACATTTACCTACCCATTCCGTCTTTTATATTATATATACATAAGAAATTATTATTTATTTTTTTCCTTTACTTCTTATGTATATTTCTTGTTTAATTATTTTCTTGTCATTTACACAATATTAAAGGTGAACCGCGATAGGTATCAATAGGCAGCTCTATTGCACACCTGAGCGTCCATCGATACATCACCGTCCCTTCCTTTATTTATGTGTACATACGCGTCCATTATAATCAGTACAGACAGCTATTACCCAGCATAATGCGTTTTATAGATCACATGACACCAAAATAAAGCCGTCTGTTCTGATTTGTTTGTTGTTTTCTTTATGTCTGAATTGACTGTCTGTTATTCTTTTGATTTTTCTCTGTATCTGTGCATACATACATTCTTGTTGTGTATTTTTCGTTTTGGCTACCCAAAGAAGGGACCCTTTGCAATGGCATTTGCTATGAATTGGCATTGATTCATCGATGCCAAAATCATCAGCAAATACCCTCTTGCGAATCCTCCTTTCATTCCGAAAGTTTGTATAAAAAGGAATATATATAAATATACACAGTTTTGAGTCTTCGTCAGGTATTAAATATATAATAATAGGTCAACATTATTCCTATAAAGCCAGGGGGGGGGGTCTCAGGTATAAGTGAGTGCGCAGATGTGACTTATATCTTTTGTGAATTTTATTATCAGCTCCAACACCCTCTCTGATTCTGAGAATGCTAAGCTCTGGATTTCGTGAGGCGGGAATATTTTAAGGTGTATTAGCCTTTGTTCCATGGTATTTCGTGCTACCTGTGTTTCGGTGCACTCCCAGAATATGTGGTTGATAGATTGAATTTTAACCACGCAAATGCATAGAGGACTGTCCACTATGCCTATTCTGTATAGGTGTTCGTTGCTTCCTATGTGGCCTGTCCTCAGCCGATTGATAATTGTAATACCTTCTCTATTGATGTTTATTTTGTCGTTAAACCATGTAGATTTCTTGTTTTTATCCCGTAATGAGCCATATTTATTCCCTTTAATGTTGAATGAGTTATTGGACTTATTTTCTTCTTCCTCTTTGTATTTTTTTATGCAAATCTTAGTTAGTTCAGCAGGGGATATTAAAAAGTTCCTGGTATCGCCTGATTCACTGGCACGTGCTGCCATTCTGTCCGCGCTTTCATTTCCTGTGATGCCGCAGTGTGAGGGAATCCAGACAAACGTTATTCTCCTCCCTTTTAACGTGTTCCTACTGACCAGGGACTTGATTTCTAGTATTAGGGGGTGTGATTTAGCGTTTATTTCCGGTACTCTAAGGGTTGTTAATACGCTCAATGAGTCTGAACATATAACGGTATGTCTATTTGGGATTAATTTGATATATTTCAGAGCTTCCAATATTGCAAATGCTTCGGCGTCGAAAATTGTGGCATGTGGTTTCATTTTAAAGCATCTAGAGTGGGCTAACTGGGGCGCTACAAATGCGAAGCCTACATGTGAATTGCCTTCTTTTTTTGAACCATCTGTGTATATAAAAAGCCAGTTTGGCCACCGTTTGGTGATTTCGTTTTTAAAAATTTCGTTTGCCGACTTATTTCCTCCGTTTTTTATACTAACACCAATTTCTGTGATCACATTGATTTGGGAGAGCTGGGGCTTGATTGGTATTTCGAAACACATAGGTTTATCCGTTCGTAGTGCATCAGTCTTGTGCTGTTCGATATTCTCCCATATTTGCAATAGAAATGACCGACAATATAAGGGGGTTTTGGGGTTTCGAGTTTTCTGTGAAAGAAGTTGCAATTTGGGGATGAGAGGGTGTTTTCTCATTGAGTAGGAGCGTGAAAGGTATCTTGTTGCCAATAATTTGGCTCTGTATTCTATGGATGGTTCATTTGCAAGGTCTCAAAGGACATTAGTCGGAGTCGATCTGGAGCAGCCCAGGATGATTCTCAGGGCTGAAAATTGTAGTTTTTGTATCGTACTTATCGCGGTTTTTGACGCCGAGTGTGAGCACAGGAAAGCCCATTCAATTCTGGCTCTAATCAGACCTCTGTACACAGTTAGTAACGTGGACCTTGTATGCCTATGATATTAAAAAAAAAAAATCCAAAACGCCGCTTAGCAGAATCCACAAAAAGTTACAAAATAAGTCAAGATCTGTTGAAATATACGTGGCCAAATACGGGAAGTTTTACTGCGTTTCAATAAATTTTCAAATACGGTTTGATGTTGATCGAAAAAATAATAAAGTTCGGAAATTCAACTATGTCACCAACCAAATTGCAAACGTAAAAAACTTAGATTGTAAAAAAATTCTGAACGAAGTATTTGGCGACGATTTTTCCATGAAATTAGCGTAATGTATTGTAACGGGACAGCCTTATCCCCTGTCACGATTTCTGGTTTCACAGAAATCCAGACAGAGGGCGACGGACTGAGCGCTCTCGCGTTAGCGGAGCATCACCCGTACGCCGATAAGGCTCCCTCACCTTTCCATTCTTCTTCTGCTTATTCCTACCCACAAAAATTATTCACTATAATAATGGAGCACTGATATTCTCAATCGAGGATATCTAGAGTCGCGGTAGCGACTCGAGACAAGTACATTTACGTTATATATTGTAATGGTACGTTTTATGATACCATGCCGTTACGCGTGAATACGAGCTTCTTATATAGTAAAGGAGCAGGCATGAAAGAAAAACAAAAGCACGATGGAAATTTAGCAACTAAAAATTAACAAAATTTTTATTCAATGTAGTTTGAGTGTTTTTGACATGTGTTGTGTTTCCGATATTTTTCTTTTATCTCACAAACCAATTAGATTATAATGTTCGTTAAATTTGAGTTCGCAATAAAGATTAATAAATCGTTTTCTAATTCCGCACGCAAAGAATTTCCAATTATATATCTCGCCAGTCAATGACTTTTTAGTTAATGGTAAATTGAATAGAGTAATCAAACGGATCTCGCAAATAATAAGTTTCGCAATGAACAATTTCAATATGTCTCGCCAAATCTTTTAATAGCAAATCATAAATATCGCAACGGATAAGAATCAGTCCCGCAAACTAATTTATAAGTTTCGCAAATAGTAATGTGGGTAAAGATGAAGAAAAGTTAGACGTGTTTAAGCAATAATAAGGTTTTAATGATAATGAATGATATTAGAGTTTTAAACAATATAAGTAATACAGGTTATCGCTTTCAGCTCGCTCGCGCTAGGCATTCCGACGACTGACTCGCTCTCTCGATCTCCTCTCTCTCTCCCCTTCCCACACGCTCGACCTACCACTCTACTCACGCACGCATTCTACTACTTGAGTCGACCCCACATCTCGGCCATCCTGATCATCGTCTGACCCAGACGATTCCGTGTCGTTAGCTTCGCATTCCGCGTTCGCGTTTTTCCATTTTTTCATGGAATCAGCTGCAGTCGTGGTTTTCTGTGGTCCTTCGCCGTCGATTTTCTCCACTTCGTATCGGTCGTTGAGGTTTACCGCGATTACTCGGTACGGCCCTAGGAATTTTTCCTTTAGTTTTAAACCCGGGCCGAATTGGGTTCGTCGTATAGCTATAAGGTCTCCTATTTCATACTTCGTTGCAGCTTTTCTTTTTTTGTTGAAGTTTTTTCGATTTTCATTTTGCACGGTAAGTATTCGTTCTTTTGCCTTCGTTCGTATTTCTTCTCGATTTTCTGTAAATGTGTTTATTGTTTCTTTTTCGATTAATTCCTGTAGCTGCGTTTCCTCGCGAATTTTCATTTTTGTTCCCATCAGAAGCTCAAATGGAGATGTTCCTATGCTTCGTTGATGAGTGCAATTAATTGCGCGCTGTGCTTCGCTAACGTGTTTATACCATTGTAATGGATTTTCAATCGAAAGTTTAGTTAAAACGGCAATCACGATTCGGTTGATCCTTTCAACCTGCCCGTTCCCTCGGGGCATTCCAGTCGTTATAAGTGTGTGATGGATTTTTTCGTTTTCGCAGTATTCTTCGAAATTATTTGAAGTGAATGCTGTGCCTCTGTCTGTGATTATTCTTTCCGGGTTTCCGAATGTTTGCTGCATAATTTGTAGCTTATCCAATACTTCCTCCGTCGTCGTCGATTTTGTTGGAAAAATCCATGTGAACTTCGTGAATGCATCCACTGCGATTAGTAGGTGTCGATAATTCTTTTTTGTTGATTGCAAGGGCCCTAAATGGTCCAAGTGTAGAGTTTGAAGGGGTAGATCTTCTTTTGGAATAGGGTTAAGATACCCTTCGGCTTTTCCTTCTTTTCGTGATCCGAGAATGCAAGGGATGCAATTTTGAATGTAAACTTCGATTTTGTCTCGTAATTTGTCAATCCAGTATTTATCAGTAATTAGGCTTTCGGTCTTACGTACCCCAAAATGCCCAATTTCGTGGGCTCGCTGAATGATCTCCGTCTGCATCCCTTTCGGTATTACGAGTAGTTTGTCCGCTTCGCTCGTCTTATATAGAAGATCGTGCTCTATTACATAATCTTTGTAATCTCCTGTTAGCAATGCTCGCCGTATCAGTCGTACTCGATCGTCCTGCTCTTGAGCTCGCTTGATCCGCTCTACGAGATCATTTCTTATCGCGTAGACTCCAGGGTATCGGCTCAGGGCGTCGACGTGCGGCATTCTTTTCCCAGGCCGGTGCTCGATCGAGTAGGCGAATTCTTCTAAGAACATGCCCCATCGCGCCACGCGCGGTATTATGTCCTTTTTCTTCATTGTTTTCTCGAATGCTGAACAATCTGTAATTATTTTAAACGGTAAGTGCGACAGGTAAACACGGAATTTTTTTAGAGCTTTTACCACTGCTAGTATTTCGAGATCATAACTCGAATAATTTCTTTCGGCGTTCGTCGTTTTTTGGCTCATGTATTCGACTGGGTGTAGTTGTTGATCGTTCGGACAGCGTTGCAGCAAAATTGCCCCATATCCTTCTTGAGAAGCATCCGTATGCACCTCTGTTTCGTATTTTGCGTTGTAAATGTGCAAGACAGGCTGTTCCGTTAGCATTTTCTTCAATTTCGTGAATGCTTCAACTTGGTTTTCGTTTAGCTTGATAGCTCCCTGTTGCCCGCCTTTCAGCATGTCGCTCAAAGGTTTTGCAATGGCTGCGTACCCCTTAATAAATTTTCTAAAGTACCCCGCTAATCCTAAGAAGCTTTGCACTTGCTTTACAGTCTTTGGTTTCGGAAAATTGACTAATGCTGTCGTTTTGTTCGGTGATGGCTTAATCGTACCATCTTTGACAACATAACCTAGATATTCAATAGAATTGCAGAGTAATTGACATTTACTCCAATTAATCTCTAAACCGTTACTTTCTGCTACCGCTAATACGCTCTTTAACTTCGCTACGGCTTCGTTTTCGTTTTTCGCCGGGATCACAAGGTCATCTAAGTATGCATAGACAATTTGTTTTTTGATTAATTCTTGAAACGCATGTGCAATAAATCGTTGAAAAACCGTTGGTGAGATACACAATCCGAACGGTGCTCTGAGAAATTCGTATTGTCCCGATGGCGTTACAAATGACGTGTATTTCTGGCTATCTTCGTCTACTCGAACGTGAAAAAATCCGTTTTTTAGATCCAAAGTACTAAATACCCGGGCCTCTGCTAATTTAGCTATTTGTTCGTCTATTATTGGTAGCGGGAAGTGATCTCTTATTATTTTTTTGTTTAAATTTCTGTAGTCGATACACACTCTAACCTGTCCATCTTTTTTTCTTGCAATTACTATTGGGCTCATGAATTCTGAGTAGCTCGGTTTGATTATTTTGTTTTTCAGCCATTCTTCGATTTGTTCGTCTACTTCTTTTTTTTCTACTTCCGTAAGTCTCCGCGGCCCCTGACAAACTGGTTTTTCATCGCGCAATATAATTTTGAGCGTTATCGGTGACTCGATAGTCTTATTCGGTGTGTAAGTATTTATTATTTTTTGTATCTCGTTATGATGCGCACTGCTCACGCTTGACCCGATTTCGACTTTTTTATTTTCGTTTGACGGTTCGATGTTAAGTATTGAATTTTCGTCTTCCAATAATTTTATTATTCGTGTTTCGTCTTTGTTTATGTATATCTCTGCTACATCGAGTATCTCGCTTCCTATCATAACACGATCTATTATTTCACCCGCATTTACAATATGATATGTAAGCATGTACTTTACCCCGTCCACCACCGTTTCGATTTCGCATCGACCTACTGTATGTATTTTCACGTGTTTTGGTCCCTCGAGAGTCTCAGTTTTGGGATTGTAGTTGGGCGAGCCCAGTTCTAAAAACAAGTCAACTCGCATCAGATGATAATCGCTGGCTGTGTCTATTCGACTTTCGACGTCCTTCCCCCCGATCGTGATGGTCTTGTAGACTCTGTTTACTCCCGAGCCTATACACATGACTTGCGGTGTATTCGATGTCTCCGTCGTCTTTTCGGTCTGTCTCGTTCCTCGTTCCGTTGTCGTTCGTGTTCCCGCCTTCGTACAGTTACGTGAGATGTGCCCGAATTCGTTACACTTGAAGCATTTCGCCCCGGCTTCCTTGTGCTCACAATCTCTGCTGATATGTCCGGCCCCGCCGCAATTGTAGCAGCGAGAGGGGGGGGCGTTTGAATTGGCTGCCGCTCCTACGTTGCCTGTTCCCTTCGCTGGATCGCTAACGCTCGATGTTTTTGTTGTCGTCTTATCGCGGCCACCTTTACCGACTTTGCTTCTGATTGTCTCGTAGTATATCATTTTATCCTTAAACTCCGCAAAGGTTTTGGCACCGTAGAGGATAGCTTTGTTTGCCTCATAATCTTCTATACCATCGATTATGTATTGTATTATCTCTGATTCGGATAGATGTCCTCGCTTACCGATCTTGCGCATGTGCAGAATGTATTCTTGGTACGATTCTTTCGTGAGTTTATGGCGTTTCGTGAGGAGTTGATGTATTTCTCGACTGTCCACTTTCGTTTGAAACTCTTCTTGTATTGCCGTTTTTAATGCTTGCCACGTTCGGAAATTTTCTTGAGATTCGAGCCATAGTTTAGCCACGCCCAGGAGTGATTTCTTGGCGAAAACTAAGGTTTGGAGCGGATTCCAATTGTACAGCAATTCGTCTTCTTCAATGTGCGTTATCCACTGTTCTACCGGCAGCGAGATATCGTCGCCATGAAATTTTAGCAGCGTGCTTTCTACATCTCGAAATTGAATTTGGTAAGGCGAGGGGCCAATGGCGCCCGCTTGTTCTACTTGCCGAGTTTGAAGCGTCGCTCGCTCCAGTCTAAGGCGTTCAATGTCTTGTAGGAGTTGTTCCCTTTCAGCCTCCGCTGCTGCTGTTTCAGGATCACTGAACTTGCTGGCTCCTTGTGTTTTATCGTCTTCCTTACCCATTTTATCACTCGATCTTCGCCTTGTGCTGCTCCTATCGCCGCTCTTCTTAACGCTCGTGAATCGTCCCGTGAGGCTACACCTGGCACGTGTTGGAAATCCCTTCACCTTCGTCTTTTTCGTCGTCGTCTTTGGAGTTTCCGGAAATTGTCCGAGCTGTGTTCCAGTCACGTTTGTCGAACTTCGATTTTGTTCTTCGTCTTCCTCACTTTCACTCGCGTCTTTATTCGTCTTTTCCGTCTTATTCATGCGGTTTTCGTCTTAATAGCTCATCGCTTGCCGGCCACGTGCTCACGTCTATACTCACTTTTCTTTTCTCATCCCGGACGAGCCCCCAAAATGATGTGGGTAAAGATGAAGAAAAGTTAGACGTGTTTAAGCAATAATAAGGTTTTAATGATAATGAATGATATTAGAGTTTTAAACAATATAAGTAATACAGGTTATCGCTTTCAGCTCGCTCGCGCTAGGCATTCCGACGACTGACTCGCTCTCTCGATCTCCTCTCTCTCTCCCCTTCCCACACGCTCGACCTACCACTCTACTCACGCACGCATTCTACTACTTGAGTCGACCCCACAGTAATTTCCGTAATTAATAGGAATACTGAGTTTCGCAAAATTATCGATTATATAAATCTCGCAATTAATGAAAATAATGAGTTTCGCAAAATATTTCAATTATAAATTCCGCAATCAAATTAATAAGTTTCGCAAAATGTTTCAATTATAAATTATAAATTAATAAGTTTCGCAAAATATTTCAATCATAAATCTCGCAACTTATTTAATAATTGATAATAATAATGATTTTCTCAAAATTCCGCTACAAGCAATTTAAAAATTTTATCAATCGCAAATCATAAATTTCCTATGTCCCTGAGCTAAATAAGAGCGTTTTGATCAATCAGTCATGGTGTTCGTATTAAATTTGAGAGAAAGCAAGTTTTTAATTCACTGCTCAGAGAATACCGAATGATTGGAGTATCCGGAATCTTAGGGCCGAACGTACCCGAACTGCCCCAGCCCTCCAGATACGGCAAGGTAGGAAAAAATAAGATTGTAGGAAATCTATCAGGGTTTTTGAGAGCAAACAGAATCGCAAGGTCCCGGCCCCCCCGAACTAGATCGGATACACACAGGAAGAATCTGGTTTCCACACGGAATCGCATGAAACCCGCCCTCTTCACTGTGGTGGAAATTATTTTTCTTGTTTCTCTGAGAGTATCTTTTTCAAAATCGTATGACTGATTGATATCTATTGCGTAATGCGGATCTGAGGTGCTCAATCTCAGATCGGCTAATATATTGCGTAATGCGGATCTAGCGTGGTAGGGGCTAGATCGGCGGTTTGCGTATTCTTTTTGCGTATGCGGGTCTAGCGTGATGAGGACTAGACTGGCCCTGAGGCTTCTGCGCTCGCCCTTTTTATATCCGCGAAAACAATGGAAAATAATAATAATAATTATGGCGGAATTCATTATCGATTCTCATTCGCTCTCCATGATAATCTCAAACCCGATTAATTTATCTGAATTTTCTGATTGGTTAGTATTTATTCTTATTCGGGCATTATTGGTCAATTTTCTGAGATATAATTCTTGTTGCGAATGAGAATCGATGTTTTTTCCGATTCGCTGCTCAAGAAAATTAATAATTGGCCGATTTTTGTGATTGGCTATACGAGAAAACTTTTAATTGGCCGATTTTCGTGATTGGCTATGATTGAAAAGCGCGCGAGTCTGTTTGAATTTGAATTTCAGACTTAAAACTTTTTTAATAAAATTTTCTTTAATTATTCTTTTATTTTACTCTGAAATTTGTTCGATTTAGTGTGCGCAATGTTCCTTAAAAAGATGCGTTCGATAATTTATTCAAAGAGTTGAGTTTTTTAAGTTATTTTCCATGAAAACAATTTTTAGAGCGATCTATGCGTTATCGGTCGATATACGGGCCCGGACGCTGGCGCCGCGGTTGAGCGATGCGCGTACTCGCGCTCTACTGCGTCGGTACATTGGCACGTGGTGTCGTTCGTCTCAATATATGTCGAAGAAAAGAGTTAGCTACTAGAGTCTTTACAGCAAGCAGAGCAGGTCGAACGTTTTTTTTAAATTCCTGAAAATTGTTTTGACGATATCCAGAGACGCGGTAGCGGCTCGACGCCAAGTATTAAAAGAAAAAATGCCAGCGCGAGCCCTGCCGCACTCTTATATACTCGAATATGCCGGTTTTATGACGTCATGAAGTTTTCGAATCGCTCTCACGGTCGAACCGTTTACGTAAAAATTCTGAATATCGGTAACGATTTTTTTCCGATTTTTCTCTTTCTATTGGTCCTTGTTGCAAGTAAATCCGTTCAGCCAATCTCGAGATATCATAATTTTGTGAATTAAAATCGAATGTTTTGGGAACTTCTGTCCTTTGGAGTCAGAAAGGCGTAATGAGCGTTTGTTTACGTTGGACTTACGTCCTTTGCGTGAAACGTGACATTTGTCCCGTCTTCTTCGCCCAGTTCCCGCTGAACGAGGACCCCCACTTTTCGCGCGCCGCTGAGTGAGAGAGACAGCACGCGGCTGCGCGTTCCCTCTTCCTTGGCATGGCGCGTTCTCTCTCGTTCTCGTTTCTCAACGCGTAGACGATACCGGCATGTATTGCCGTCTACGCGCGCTCTATTCGCGCGCAATGGTTATTTTATAATGAATATTTTATAATGAAGGTCGCGTCTTTTAATACTTGGCGTTCTTTTTTCACTTTTTAAAAAGTTTATATGTTACTCTCAACTTTATATATGCTACTCTCAACTTTCCTCGTCAGGCATTTCGAATGTGCGACTGTGACGAATTTTTTTAATCAACGATCCCCATCCGTCTCTCTCGTCCAACATATTCGCCGCATGCACGTTTTTACCAACTGCGATCATTCCCTGGCAAAGTTTCAACCTAAACGAAAAAAGTAATGGTATATCTATACTGGGTTTCATTGAATACGATTTTCTGTCGAAATTTACGATAATTTATCTCGAACTGTTTCAAATTGAGGTTAAAAATGATTTAAACAATGAAACTGTAATAACTACAATTATTTTAATTAATTACAGTGTTGTGAAAGATGTTGCGGGTTCCCGTATTTTTAATTTTTTTTTTCTTTCGATTGCGACTATTTAGAGCTCTGTAGTCTAACGCATTCTCTAGATATCAATTTCTCATTTTTTCGAGGCATTAAAAATGGGCGGCGTTTTTCGCACACTTTTTGACGTCTCGTGATTCCTCAGTTTAGTGACACGAGTTATAACTAGAAACATCTGCTGATATGTGATGAAACTGTTCAATTGATTGATGTGACAAACGACTTTTTACATTAGAATGACAGATGTGTTGGAAAAGGTTATAAAGATCGCGGTCACGAATTTGGTGGTAGTCGTGAGATTAAAAAGTGAGGTTGTAAAGATCTCGGCTGTGAAATTTGACAGATATTTTTTAAATTTGAATTCTGTCAAGTCATCAGGGTTAGGGTTATGACGGTTATGAGGTTGAAAAGAAATTATAGTGTTGGTTATGAGGTTCAAAAAATGTTTATATTTTAAAAAATGACTTGTTTCCGTTAGAGATTTCGGTATCGTTTAAAGTCGAAGAAATTTTCAAAACCTCGACAAAAGCCAAGTATTCAGTTGTGAGTGACGAAAATCGAGCAGAAATCTAATAAATAAATAAAAACATGGATATTTAGTGTTTATTTTTTGAGTATATATTGTTGATGAATACTTGACAGAAATAAATGGATATTTCTTTTTTTTTTTATGAACAACTGTTTTTATGCAAGCCCCTGGGCTCTTTTCTTGCAGTTCTTTCAAGATGACGGTTATATCTCAAAGCTCATGTACATGTTAAAAGGATGAAATTAATGAAAAATATTTAGCGATGGTACCAACGGTGTAAGATTTTCCAGTGCCGGTGTTTTTGCAACTCACCGGTGTTCGACAAAAAAATTTTTATGCCACCATCTGAGAGGCATCCTTCCGGAGCCAATGAAAAGTCATTTTTCGTTTATCGACAGCTTGTTTGATGCTAGGCTATGGACTCTTTTCTTGAAGTTCAGAGGTGAAGACAATTGTGTCCCAAAGCTCATGGGGATGTCAAAAGGATGAAATTGATGAAAAATATTTGGCGATGATACTAACGGTGTAAGATTTTCCAGTGCCGGTGTTTTCGCAACTCTGCGGTGTTTCACAAAAATTTTTTTATGCCACCATCTGAGATCCTTCCGGAGCCAATGAAAAGTCATTTTTCCTTCATCGACAACTTGTTTGATGCTAGCCTCTGGACTCTTCTCTTGAAGTTCTTCAGAGGTGAAGACAATTGTGTCCCAAAGCTCATGGGGATGTCGAAAAAATGGAATTAATGAGAAATATTCGACGATGGTACCAACGGTGTAAGATTTTCCAGTACCAGTGTTTTTGCAACTCACTGGTGTTTCAAAAAAAACTTTTTATGCCACCATCTGAGATCCTTCCGGAGCCAATGAAAAGTCATTTTTCTTTCATCGACAACTTGTTTGATGCTCGCCTCTGGACTCTTTTCTTGAAGTTCTTCAGAGGTGAAGACAGTTGTGTCCCAAAGCTCATGGGGATGTCGGAAGGATGAAATTGATGAAAAATATTTGGCGATGATACCAACGGTGTAAGATTTTCCAGTACCCGTGTTTTCGCAACTTACCTGTGTTTCACAAAAAATGTTTGATGTCACCATCTGAAAACCTTCCGGACTCGATGCTTAAATCAACGATCTTGTATACTTTATCGCTGAAAATCTCATTCTCTTCAACTCCAACTTTTTAGCAGTGGTTCAGCTTTTTCGATTTCTTTAGTGTTCTTTTTTTAGACACTTCCTTTTATATAAAGTAGGGTTGTGACGCATAAATTGGCTGTTCATTGTCACCGCTTTTCGGCGGTTCTGATTGGTGGTTGGTGGAACGCGACTTTTGTGTTTTTGTGTGACTAAATTCATTGCGATTCTGAGTCCGAGCTAGGAAAAAATCACGATCATTTGGTTCGTTTAGATTATGACACATGACAGTTTTGAATTCAAACCGTGTTTGACGTTTGCCGATAAACTCCGAAAAACTGTCTTCTCCGAATATTAATGTACGGTTGTGTCTCCGAATATTCCAATTGAAATCCTACATTTTCACACCGAAGATGTACCGAATTCGGTAAGTTAATTCATATTTATTAATTTATATTTATCAGTCCACTCCATTCGGAGAAACGAGCAAAAATCAAATGAAAAGAACCTCTCTGTTCCTTTTTGTAACTGAGTACGAGGTGGTTTTATCTTTTTTCTGAGATTAATCAAATTTTATTTCTTTTCGATTTGAAACCAATTAATGATTATTGTATTCTTTTGTTTCAGGTATGCAATGCGAGGTGCAGCTTGAAGACATTTAAAAAAATTGCCGTTCCAGGAGAAATTGAATGTGCAGATTGGAAAAATGATTCATATAAATGAAATACTGATGATTCAAATGAAAATTAAATGAACTGAGAATGATATCAATGATAATATAATGATGAAACCGAATGGACTGAACTGAAAAGGACTGAATAAATATTTATGAAATTTAAATTGAGATTAAATTGAGATTCGATAAAGTGAATACAGACTGCGATAAAATATTAAAAATTGAAATTAAGGCTGCAGAACTCAAATTTGAATCTATTTGTAAATTTGTAAATTTGAGTGCTTGTAATTATATCATTCTTGTATATAGATTTTTGTATAGAATTTTTTATTGATTACTCTGTTCATTGATGCTTGTAAAACCCAATGTTCAAAAAATAAAATGCTGGTGGAAATAGTGGTGGAAAATTGTTTTTTCCTTTTTAATTGACTGTTAATTACTTAGATTCTGTCCTCACTGGCTGTGTATCTACAATATGATTTAATAACTACAATAATAAATATATGAGGAACGAATTATATTCTTCTAAAGTAGGTCACGGGATAACTTGAACGTGGTTTATTCCAAAATATTTTACTAATAGTGCTGCCATGCCTCGCCGCAAAATAAATCGCACTCAGGAAGAAGATGAAGAATTCCAAAGAAGAAAAAGAGCAAGGAATGCAGAAAATCAACGACGTCGTCGTGAGCTAATCAAGAGAAAAAAACTTAACGGATCTGATAACACTAGCGATCAAGTTCAACAATCTTTATGTACGAATCTCACTGATGGAACAATGCCTTCAACGTCCGACCAATTAGATTTGTATGTGACAAGTGATCAGAATAGTGTAGATCCTACGCAGATAATCGGTATTCGACACGTCGACGAAGAAACTGTTTCGATGGCACATCGAGCCCGCAACGAGAGGTATCGTCAGCGTCGAGAAACTATCGACAACTTATGTGAACAATACGACCGTAATATAACCGAGCATTACGGTGGACCAATGGTCGAAAAATGTAATCACTGTAATGCAAAGCATTTTGCTTCAGAAAAAGTTGCGAAAATGAAAAATTCATTTCATGACTGTTGCAGCCATGGTAAAGTTCACTTGGGTGCTTTGCCTAAAGTGCCATCAATATTATATTCTTTATTTGACGGTTCTCATTCTAAATCACCGCAATTTTTCGCACGAATAAGGAATTACAATAATTCGGTCTCATTTGCCTCTTTGAGCGCGAATTTGCGCAATTTCAATAACAGACGTCCTGGACCGTGGTGTTTTAGAATCTCTGGTCAAATATACTTTCAAGTAAACACAGCTGTACATCCCTCTCCTAATGAGCTTCCAAGTTATGGACAATTGTTTATAGTCGATGCTGACGAAGCAGTGGACTCGATTCATAGACGCAATAACGCACTTGATAGAGAATTGTTGGAAATATTTGATAGTGTCATACGTGAAAATAACGTATATGCTCAGTCGTACCAAATGATGGGTAATGAAATAAAAATGCAATATCAAAGACAAATCGATACTAACCTAACACGAGAAGAACTCAATTTAGTATTCACAGCAAGACCGGGTCTCAATCGTAGGAGATTCAATATCCAACAAAGCAATAAAGTTGCTGCAGTTTTTTCAACCACTGCTGACGGTGAAATTCCTGACTCATACGTTGTCATACGCAACAAGAATACAAAAAAATTACAACGCGTAAGTAGCATGGATCCGAACGTTGAACCATGGATTTATCCATTATTTTATCCATTCGGAACTCGTGGCTGGTCACATGATTTGAAACAAATAAGTAATCAGAACAAACGTGTTACACGAGAAGCATATACAAGATATCGCATGGCAATTCGCGATTCTGATGCGACGAATACAATTCTTTTAGGACGCCGTTTGTTTCAACAATGGGTTGTTGATCAGTACGTAAGAGTTGGGAAAGACAGGATTGATTTTATTAGACGAAATCAAGTAAGTATTCGTGCTGATTCGTACACAGGCTTGAAAGATTATTTAGAAAAAAAAGGCAGAAAATGAGAATACACGAATTGGAAAAGTTGTAATTTTGCCATCATCTTTCACGGGTTCTCCAAGGAACATGATGCAACATTATCAAGATGCAATGGCGATTGTCATGAAATTCGGGAAACCGGATTTGTTTATAACTATGACATGCAATCCAAACTGGAGAGAAATACGGGAAAACCTGCTTCCTGGTCAACAACCATCGGATAGGCCTGATCTCACTGCGAGAGTTTTCGATATGAAGAAAAAACATTTGATTGATCCAATCGTCAAAAAACAATTGTTCGGAAAAGTGATCGCATATGTATTCACGATAGAATCCCAAAAGCGTGGTTTACTCCATATACATCTTCTTTTGACGCTAAAAGAAAAATTATCGACACCGGAAATGGTTGATCGTTACATTTCGGCGGAGATTCCTGACCCAGAACTAGATCCGGAGTTGCGCCAAATTGTTATGAGGAATATGATACATGGGCCGTGCGGGTCATGGTGCGAAGTTAGTGGCAAATGCTCGAAACGCTTTCCAAAACGATTTCAACAGGAAACAAAATTGGACGCTGATGGCTACCCACAGTACCGTAGAAGAGATACTGGTAAATTTTATGAACGTCCCGGAGGATATGTTGTCGATAATCGGTGGGTTGTACCATATTCGTCTGTGTTATTACGAACGTTCAATTGTCACATCAATACTGAAGTTGTTATTAAAGTAACGGCTCCAAAGTATTTGTATAAGTACGTTTACAAAGGACACGATGCTGCTGCGATTCAAATAACTGATACTTCAGACTCGGAGAGTAACACCACGATTAATCATGATGAATGCAAGGATTACATTGAGACTAGATATGTTGGACCAAATGAAGCTGTGTGGCGTATTTTAGATAAAAAGATGCAAGAAAAAAGTCATCCCATAATACGCTTACCTGTGCATTTGCCAAACGAGCAAAACATTAGTTTTTCCGAAGACTGCAGTGAGGAAAATATACGTAACGCTATGAACCGCTCTACTATGCTCATGGATTTTTTTGAATTGAATTGCCGGGATGAAACAGCACGTCAGTTCACGTACTCGGAAATTCCGTCTCATTATGTTTATAAGAAAATAACGACAGAATTAAATAACGGAACTCCAGTTTTCCGCTGGCAAAAAAGAAAGCAAATGTTCAACTCGATAGGACGAATGTATTCGGCGAGCCCTACCCAAACAGAATTATTTCATTTGCGACTGCTTTTACTGAACACTAAAGGTGCAAAGAGCTTCGAAGACCTCAGAACAATTAATAACGAAGTACAAACAACTTTCGTTGAAGCAAGTTTAGCGTTGGGATTGATTGAAGATGATGACGAATGGGGTAAAGCAATCCAAGAAGCAGCAATTTGGATGATGCCCTCTCGCCTCCGAAAACTTTTTGTGAGAATATTATTACATTGCAATCCCGTCCATCCAGATCAATTATGGAATGAATTCAAAGACGAATTTTCCCAAGATTACAAACGAGATATGAATGAAATTGAAGCTCAACAAAAAGCATATTCTAGCATCGTAAGCCTGCTCGCTTGTGAAGGCTCCGATATCGCTAATTTTCCTCAAATGCAGCAAATCGAATATGTTCAAGAAGATTTAATAGATACAGTAAATGCTACTGAATGTATAAAAATTGGTACACAGTATTATAATAAACTAAATGAGACACAAAAAAAAATTGTTGATACTATAATGAATGCCATTGATCGTAGCAATATCGATGAATCAAATTGCTACTATATCGATGGACCCGGTGAAACTGGAAAAACCTTCATTTACAAGACACTTTCCTATTTAGCCAGAGGCAAAAGTAAATTCGTGAGCTCGATGGCTTTCACGGGAATAGCTGCCACCCTCCTCCCCGAAGGTAAAACAGTTCATAAAACGTTTGGATTACCAGTCCCGTTATTTTCAAATTCTACTTCGAACATTAAAGCACAATCAAAACAAGGTCGATACTTGAAAAATATAGATCTGTTTATTTGAGATGAAGCACCGAGGGCTCCGCGGCATGTTTTGGAATTAATTGATCGAACGTTGCGTGATTTCATGGGCAATGAAAAACCTTTTGGTGGAAAAATTTTCGTTTTAGGCGGTGATTTTCGACAACTACTTCCGATAAAATTACACGGTACGCGCAGTGAGACAGTAAATCTGTCAATAAAAAACAGTTCATTATGGAGACATTTTTCAAAATATTCATTGAAACAAAATATGAGAGTACGTCCTGAAGAAATAGAATTTGCAAAATTTTTGTTAGACGTTGGTAATGGAACACTAAATGACTCAGAGGATAATTTACAAATACCCGAGCGTTGTTTAGCGTCAGGAAACCAAGATATAGTGGAAGAAACATATGGACAATTCATGAAAAAAAAATAATTCAAAAAAGCTTCGAAATGCGTGATCTTATCAGCAAGGAACGTCGATGTCGATGAAATTGACTCAAAGGTTATTAATTTGTTGGATAAACAAACCGAAAAACTTTATACAAGTGTGGACAGCACAGAAAACTGTAATGAAAAAAATGAACAATATATGGAAACTATTTTGCCAGAATATTTACATACTCTATCACCACCAAATTTCCCTCCCCACGAATTACGATTAAGAAAATTCAGTATCATTATGCTTATAAGAAATTTGAGCGTTAATGAAGGCTTGTGCAATGGAACGAGATTGTTGGTGCTGCAGCTCAGTACTAACGTTTTACGGTGCGAAATATTGTCGGGTGATAAAGAGGGAGAAATTATTTTTCTTAATCGTATTACTCTGTACTGTGAAAACGTATACCCTTTCACTTTTAAACGACGACAATTTCCAATCAAAGTAGCTTTCTCTATGACTATCAATAAATCACAGGGTCAAACGTTTGATAAAATTGGAATCGATCTAAAAAATGATGTTTTTAGTCACGGACAGTTATTTGTTGCTTTATCTAGAGTACATGCTTGGGATGCCCTTAAAATTCATTTGGGATCACATCGCAAACAATATAATGTTAAAAACTATGTTTATAAAGAAATTTTCGATTGAGAAGAAACAATTCGATACATATTTTAATCAACATAGAAAATACATGTTGGTTTCTCTGCTATTGGAAGGATGTGAGTGAAAAACAAAGTTCAACGATTTTTCTTCAATGCGATTATATTACAGATAGTAAGCCACAGTACTCTCACTTGCAATAAATTAATATGGAACAAATTGCTAAGAAATTGCTATGAAATTCAGCGAACGGGCAGCGACCCTTCGAAAAATATAATGTTCGTTGCTATTTGTTTTCATAACGCTATTCCATTGCACACTTACTCCCTACGTTCGTCATTTGGCTCGGCTATTTTGTTGTTATAGTAACGAAGAAAAAAAGTAAAGGACTGATATATCCGATCATTCACAAGCTTGGCGAGCATCGCATTTAACGGAGCGTTCCAGAAAAGGTGTGAATAAGTGAAAAAAAATAGTGAAAAGAATGAGCAAGCTCTGGCCGAGTACTTCAGCTGAACCAGATCCTCCAATGGAATTATACAAGAGCGAATTTCTTGACGCGATCGAAATAGGAGATCACACGGTGTAAGTAATCCATTATTCAATATATTTTTCCCCCCCTCTTTCGCAATCTCACTTTTTTAAATTCTCGCACTTTTGATTTCCAGCTCTCTCACTCCCTCTTTCATTTTCTTGCTCTCTGCTCACTCTTTTGCTCTCTTACTCTTTCACTCTCTCGCTTTCTCATTCTCTCGCTCTCACATTCTCTCACTTTTTAGTTCTCTTGCTCTCTCACTCGTTTTGCTCTCTTGCTTTTTCACTCACGCACTCTCGGTCTCTCTAAACTTTGTCGTTCTTTCGCTCTTTCGCTTTCTGGCGCTCTCTCACTCTTCCGTTTTCTCGATCTCACACTCTCTAACTTTTTTTATTCTTTCGCTCTTTTACTATTTTGCCCTCCGCCCGCTCGTTTCCTCGCTCTTTTATTCTTTCGTTCTCTCTCTTTTTCGCTTTTCAGCTCTCTAGCTTTCTGTGACTGTCTTCCTCCCTCGCTCTCGCACTCTCTCTTCCTGTTGGTTACTATCGTGATTATTCATTTACAGCGAAATTATTGGGTACGTCGAAGAACTCAAACGACTCAAAATCGTGGGGTCTCAGAACCAATACAAGGTCTTCAATTTTATTGTTTCAAACGGAGATGGACGATTTATTCAATGCGCAGCCTGGAACAGCCAAGCTACGCGGTTTTCGAAGGAATTATCTCTAAATCAGGTGTGCCATTTTAATAAATAAATTTTCGTAATCGATCGAATGCACCGTGAGCTAAAAAAAGCAAAAATGCAAAAAAGCAATGGCAATATCAAGAGACGCGGTAGCGGCTTGACGCCAAGTAGTTTTATATAAGATTTGGGAAAAATTCTGCAATTAAAATATTTATCTTTATAACAGGTGTAATATGCCGAAAAGAATTTGAAGTTTCCGCGCCTTTATGTATCGACGACTAGGTGGGGATGGATCGATCGCAAGAGGCGATGATCCACGGTGCTCGATGATAGTCAGTCGTCTCCGCACCATCGGATATAGAGAACGAGAAATTGGGAAGCTCCGTGAAGAACCATAGCAAGTCTGGGCCGGCGAAATAAGGAGTTAACCAGATATAGTATCGAAGCCTAATTTTTATAAAATTGTCTTTGTATAGAACGAAAGCAAAAATATCCTTTGACGATCTCGTATTTGACGTGAAAATAAAGAATCGATTTATGAATAATAATTTTGATGATATGAAGTAAAATAAATATAACACAGGTACTCCATATCGACGGAGCGTCATCGAAGAAAATCGGCAATGCAAAATTCAATTTGGGGAATGTCAATTTTGAATTGAACATTAACAGCAACACCGTCATTAACGTTCTCGGAACCCACAGTCCGACCTCAAAAGTTGATTCCGATGAAATCGTGGCAATTGATTGGGATGAAATAAATTTCAACATTAACGAAACAGTCCGTAAGTTGACACATAGAACTAATTGATAAAATAAACGAAAATGATATTTACAAATAATATTTACACTTTTTGATACTGACTTATGCAATTCAAAAATGAAATCTGAATCCTCTGAAACTGCTCTGAAATATATTTTGCATTATTTCTTTTTTCTTTCAGAAATTTCGAGGAACGTGAAAACGAATTTTCACGAATGTACGAATGCGAAAGAGAATTCGACATTCGGGTTGGGATCCATCACGAATGGATCTGAAAAAATGGACGTGCGTATAGCGAAGTTCAATAAAACGGACATATCGAAGCTATCTAAAAGCGATTACGTGTCAATCGTTGGAAAAATATTGACATCTGGAGAATCTTGCTACCTCCAAGTTTCTGACATCTCCTTCATTGAAAAAAAAGAGGATGGTCCGCGAATGCCTATAGCAATAATGGTGAAAGTTACAAAAACACCAAAGGTAACTTACATCGTTTTTGAATTGAATTCCTAACATTACTATTATAATGTTGATAAAATTAGATAAATGTGATTATTTTCATCTTGCAGAGAATACGTTTATCTGAAGAAGAAAAGTGAGCAAACGAAGGTCACGAAGAATGGACTGTATTGTTATTGCAAAAATAAAATAAGATTCAAACAGCTAAAATATGTTTATTGTGTGAGTTTTCGAAAATAAAAATAATGCCGGGCGAGAAGTTGACGCGCGCGAAGCGCGCGTCTATGGCTCGCCTAGTCTCATTGATAAATGATAGACGATTTAGATGTTTCTCGTTTTTCTTCGTTGTCCACGTTTTTGATAAACATCTTTCGCTTCTGGTTCTCACTATCAGAAACTTTCATCTTCCTCGGAAAAAATTTATATTGATACAAACAAGGGAAAATCTGTGCTATTTTTACTATGACAAACATTTCAAATCTAATAGAAGCAAGTCATTTTAACGAAACAAAGTCTTCAAACAAAATTGTATACAAAACATTAATGTATTCTGATAAATTTCTACACATTTCTAGAAGAATTCGAATCTAGTTGAAAATTTAACATGTGAAATCATGTCGTAAGATCTCAATGAAATTTTTTTATTTTCGAAACCTTTTGTAGAAAAGGTGCAACATTCAAAAAACAAATTGAAACGATTTGATTGAAAATATCCTGCATATTTTCAAAATCTTTCAATTGAAAGTAAAACAATTTCAAAATATATTAACAAATAAGCATTTGACAAATAAATACTGAATCATTTATAATTCAGTACTTATTGAATTTTAAATCGCACAACACATTTGACCTTAAAGTGAATTTGGGCTAAAATATAATATAATATCAAGAGACGCGGTAGCGGCTCGACGCCAAGTATCAAGAGACGCGGTAGGGGCTCGACGCCAAGTATTAACAGAAACTAAATAAAAGGAAATGAAAAAGCCAGCGCGAGGCCTACCGCACTCTTATATACTCGAATATGCCGGTTTTATGACGTCATGGCGTTTTTAAACCGTTCTGACGGACGAACCGTTTGGTCAAAAAATTTGAATATATATACGCGACTATGTCGGTTATATGAAGTCATAGTAATAATAATTATGGAATTAAAGTGACGCCAAGCAAATTCTGAGCTGAAAATCAAACTTTTTTTTCTCTTGAAATTGAAGGTTTCCTTTAAATATGTTAATTCTTTTTTGTGCTCAACGAGCTACCGTGTATTATTAAGGGATGAGCATGAAAAATTTGTTGTCAAGTTTGAAAATTCATAACTTAAAACTCAGAAATTTTTTTAGAATACTGTAGTAACTCGAGTGCCGATAGGATTTTTTTTCGTTCTACGTTCTTACTTCAGTCATACGAGTCTGTAAATCGAAGCATGTATTCTGTTTCCGGTTCATTTCAATTATTTGTTAACCCATCAATGCGCAAAATGACAATTTTGTTCACGCAATTTCAAATACACAGTTTTCATTGACAAACAACAAAAAATTCCTTCAAAACCTCTTGTAGAGGGTATTCGAGGGTGATCCTTCAGAATCCGGCCTTAATTTTTTTTTAATAATATCAAATTCTTGATCATTTTTACGTTTTAAATAGAAGTTAATATTTTTTCTAGTTTTTTTTTATTTTAAATCGATTTTTTTGTTGTTACTGCACTTTCTTTTTTTTTTTTATAAGGAGTTGCGGAATCCTTTTTACGGATTCCCGTTAGTCTTGCGAACTAAGGGGGAATGTGGGACTCCCAAAAAAACAGGCCTACCCACTAAACCGCCATCTCCTTCATGTCGTCCCCCAGCCAGGAACTATGTTAATATTACTCCTGACTGGGGGTTCTGTCCGTGTACGTCCGTTCGTGCCGTTCCTCCGTATTTCGTTACGTCGCGTGCACTTAATAACCATATTATTGCAAGTAATGGCGATCCGAATGTCTGACCTTTCCGAGACCTTAGTTACGAACTTTTTTCCGTTTGATCTTTTCAAAAAGGCGGTTTTCGCAGAACAGCATGATGTAAAGTTCCATGATTTTTTTCTTCGAAAAGTATCGACTTGACGAAACAATTTTATAAAACAAAAAATGTTTAGAATCATCCAAAGAACACGTATGATTTTATGAATCGTGCTCTTATCTTTAATGTCGCCAAAGGTTCAGTTTAAAGATTACAAAAAGTTATTAAATAAACCACGAAAAAACAGCATAGACGCTGTATCGGATCGGCATCCTTCGGAGTTCGTGAATGATTTGTCGCATCGTTTGAAAATAATCGAAAACGTACCCGTACGATGACGCTTTACTCCCTCTTCAAAAGTCTTCTCCTGTCAACAATTCTCCTCATAAAAATAACTTGTGGAAAATAATTACTTGTGCAATAATTCGTGCTCATAAAAATCTCTCTCATCAAACAACTAGACCATTCGAAAAAACCGCGGTGATTTACCAAAAATTGTTCAAGTATAAATTCTTCCCCTCAATAATTGCTTCAAATATGCAACTCATTATAAAACGTTATGAAAAACAATCTTATATGAAACAGAAGAATAGAGTCGAACCTACAGAATCATAATAACTCAAGCCTCGCAATAGATCAATTATTAGAAAAAATGTTGAATAGACCATGAATAATTAGTATCGCGATGCTGTTTATTCATGGTTTTTCCACCGGCCCCCACGGGCGGGTCACCGACACTCACGGACACTGAAAATCAAAAGTGTCGCGATTGGTCAGGGCGAGACTGCAAAAATAGTTGAGACAAGAGTCCATTTTCTCTTCCCAAATAATAGCTCCGGGTGATGAAAAAGTAAGTTCCGGCTTAACGGAACTCATTGAATAAATAAAACTTGAAAATGATAAATAGTCAATTGCATAAAAACTAATTAAGAAACCGCTTGATAATAGTTTTTGGTGATTGAAAACGTCTCCACGGCGAATTCCTTGAAAAAACAATAATCATTTAATATCCCTTTGAAAATCTGTCATAACTATGAACTCCAATCGAAAAACCTGATTCTTCCCATAATTCGCGATGATTACAAAAAGTTGTTAAATAATCACAAAAAACAGCAAAAATGCTGTACAAAAAGTTGAGACAAGTATATTTACTCCCCCCCAAAAGTTGTCCCCCGTAAAAGGAGCCATCCCTCTAAATAATTGGAACCTCGTAATAAAACATCTTTAGAAAAATTTCTCTCAACAAAAAACACCATTCGAGAAACCAGATCTTCCCAAAAATCCACTATTAGAAAGCAGTTCGATTCTTTTCTTTAAAAGTAACCTTGAAAAATAATTTATCATGAAAAGTTTTGAAAAACTATCTTGAATGAAATTTATGAATAAAGTCATGAAATCGTGAAATTCAATTCTCGCAAAGAGTTGAAAAAACCCAAAAATTCCCCTAGGGAAAAAAAGGTCGGGACAAGTACATTGATGGTCCCTTGTTTCCTGATGATATCAAAAAAGTGTAATAAAATTCCTTTGAAAAAAAAGTGTAAAAAAAATTCCATAAAACAAGTGTCAAAAAAATTCCATTAGAAAATTTGATTTTCTAAAATCAAAAGTTTGATTTTCAGCTCAGAATTTGCTTGGCGTCACTTTAATTCCATAATTATTATTACTATGACGTCATATAACCGACATAGTCGCGTATATATTGTAACGAGAATTTTTGCCCGAACGAGCTAATCCTGTCCCTTCTCGACTCGCATTACCCATCCTCTCGAACCCCCCTTAGATGAGGGTGGAATGGGCGCCAGGTACGAAGTACCATCGATCCGAGATCGATTTAAATTTATCCACCCCTGTCAGCCCTGGCTGGATAGGGTACACGAGAGATGGGTGCGATCGAGGACGGTCCGACTACTCAGCTCAACTGAGATACAAAAGGTAGAGGGGCTGGTCCTTTGGTCGGCCCGGAGTAACATTTACGACAAAACAAAATAATAGTAATCGAGGCGTTTCGTTTAACCAGTTTTAACAAACGATTTATTCAGAGAAAATCGTCCTAACATGTACAAGCAGGTAACTAAATTCGCGAGGTAGGCCGTGAGGCTGCGCAATGAAATTAGAACTCGAAAAAGGCTTCCTACGACTCCACAATAGGTACGAGTCGCAGGAGAAAAATGAGAACGGATAGATAATTAATGTAATGCGTCGCGCGAAAGGTAATCGACCGAGGGTCGACAGGTAATCGGGACGAAAAGGAAATAATACGCAATAATACAACGACGAAAATACGGCGCGCGACAGGTAATCGACCGAGTGTCGAAAGATAATCGAAACGAATGCGCAACTATAAAAATAAAGAATAATGTTCCACGATAGGTAATCGACCAACGGTCGAAAGGTAATCGGAACGAAAAATATAACCGGAAGAAAAATAGGTAACAAACGCAACGCGATAGGTAACAGAAAATAGCACATGACGTACTTTACTCAGACGAAAACGCAATGAAATAAATTCCAACGAAAAATAATTATAAACGGGCGAGCTACAACGGCCCGTACAGCGAGAAATAAACAAAGGTACGACGAGCGCCTCAGCGCCGTCCAACATGCCATACGAGTGCGAGAGAGATAGAGAGAAAACACGGCCGCGCCGTAGCCGGCACGTGTAGGACATTGAGCGCCACGACGAAGCACTCGAGACGCAATAATTTTCGCCATATTTTACATTACGCGATACGAACTCTAATAATTAAACAAACTCAAATAAAATAGCCAAAAAGATAACTGACCCCTCTCTCGTTGCGCCCGTAAACTAAACTCGAAATAAATGAGAGAGAGAGAAAGAGACGGCGGTCGAGTGAGGCTCGGCCGCTCCCCGCCATACTCCCTCGTGCAATACAAAATCGCCAAATAAACGCCAATTCTTCTTCCTTCTCACTGAAAGTAATTAGGAAGAAGATACTGGGCCGAACGAGAAAGCGATCATGAAGAGAAATAATGAGGAACGAGCTTACCGAGAGAAGCCTTCCGGTACGCCTACCAGGTAACAGGTACTTTTCTACTTTCCACACGTGCACGCCGGGCGGTACTCGAAATCTAACTGATTAGACATGGCGCCCGGTGCGACACCTGCGACGCTCTCGGTTTTCGGCGCTCGCCCCACTCCTTCGGACCCCCCCGCAAGGGCCGCGCTCTCACGCCGCTAGCGCGAACTACCGAAGTCGCTCGCTACGCCGCGCTTACCGCGGGAAATATGAAAATGATTCACGCGCGAGGGCGATAAATCCTCGTCGTGTAACGAAGACTGACTAACGTCAATGATAACGGTGATTCCCCAGGTAAAAACTCCAACCTGCACTCGGTAATGAGTCGTCACTCGGGCACTTTTCCTCTTGGGGACTCGGCCGACGATTCCGTAAAGTAGAGGGAGGCCTCCCTCATGACTCGAGGCGTCCCTGTGAATCATAGTGGGCCCACACATAACCGCCAGGTAAATTTCTGCACTCCAGCTCTCGGAAAATATCCCGAGTCCCACTGAACGAGGTGCCGTACTAAGCGGGCTATAGTACCCGAAGTAACGACGGTGGACGGGCAACTCTCGGTTGCAACGGCGAAAAGACCACGGGTGGCAATAATAGGCCCTATTCCCACGTGTATCTTTTTTCGTCCACCCGATTGAGTTCGGTTGTTCGATCCTCAAACTCCGAAATGCAGGCGAAATCCCTCCCGAGGTAATCACCAGGTAAAATGTAGAGCGAGAGAGTGCTTTCCTCGCTTGAGAGACCGAAGGGTAAAATTACAAAATAAATTCAAGGTACTTCATATGACAATTACGAAATAAAAACGGAAATAATAGAAAGAATTCGTCTCGAGGTCCTTAGACGTAGGTAATCGTTAGGTAATTCTCTCTCGACTTAAGGTAATGCAAGGCGGTTGAACAGGCCGAAAAACGCAGTTTATAATCAAACTCAAACTTAATAATACATAATATACGATACGGCGATAGTGGAGCCTTCTTTCGAGCACGCCAGGCGAGACGAACGGCGGCGTCACATGGGCCGTATACCGGGCCACTGGTCGACACGGATTCGTGCGGGTGGCGGGGCAAAATGTCACGTCACAGCGCATATCACAAAAATTATATTGAAACATTTTTAAACTCAACTGAAAATTATTTCAAAGCGTAAAAAAAATTCAAATACTCTGAAACATTGCGAAACCACGCTTGAAATTTTTTTCAAAAACCGATGCATAATCCATATCAAGAGACTCGGTAGAGTCTCGGGACAAGTACATTGACAGCCCTGTCGTCTGCTGGCCCGAGCCTCGCCGAGACTATACTTTCTCGAAACAAAACTTTTCGCGGTGGTGGGGGTAAAATTGGCATTTCATTTTATTGAATTACGAAGCTCAGAAGCAATTGAGGAACTTAAAAATTGAACTTTCAGCTAATTAAGAAATTCTCTTTCGATTGCGCCCAAAATCAGCATGATCGGTCGCGTAATTGCTGAGAAAAACCTTTGCACGGGCTCAAGATTATGCAAAAGTTACCAACACATTCAAGAATTTGACGTGTCTGTATACAACACCATGATAGGCCTCAACGCCTGCCTCAAGACCCATTTTCATCAAAGCCAGTCTCCAGTGACAGCTGCAAAGAGAGAGAGCAATGACTACTACGTTCACGCAGAACTCTTATTCCGGATTAATTAATCGGGTTTATTATACCCGATATATATTGAAACTTTTCGGGATCGCGTGATCCCCGAAAAGACCTCCTCTTTGCCTGGAGGAAGAAGGATTCGGACTCGAGTTGACTATAGTACATAAAATAGGATTGAAACTTGGATATTGTAATTATAATTATATTATTAATTTAAGACAGCGCTCTCTCTCCACACCCATGTGTGTATTACAGGCCTCAGCGATGGTATGGTCACTTTCGTGTGTGACAGTATCGACCTTTAATCATAGGCATCGTAACGAATGCAAGAGAGATCGCTGCTGAAATAATGAAAAAGAAATTAACGTTTGGAAATGAGCAACTATTGGATTTTATGATGGATACGGATGTTAGAAGATAGGTTAGTGAGGAAAAAGAATTTTTACTTATTAATTTACAACTGAAAAACATGTAACAAATACGTTAGAAGGAGCACCGTTATTCGGTTAGTAGGAAGGCGAAGAGGTAGTCTTCTCGGAGCGCGTATCGTTCTGTCTATGCGTGAGCGAGAGTATGCGAGTATGTGTGAAATTACAAAGATATATGAGCCTACACGCACAGCCTCAACGCTAGAGACGTAAGAAAATAATAGAACGAGAATTTACTTATAGCGTTCGCTCCTACTCCCGAAATGATTGCGCTCGATCTTAAGTCGAGATGAATTTAAATGAAAATATTTAGGTCGATATTATCTTAAATAGTTAGGTGATGCGTCAGTGAAGCTGACGTTATAAAATTTCGATATATGAACAATTTATTTTGTTCTAATCTCATGCCTCGTGTAATCACGTTCAATATGAGCGTGGCGAGCGCTTCATATAGCACAGGTCAGAGAGGCTGACCAACAATAAAAATTCAATTGTGTACTTCGTACATCCTGATATAATCACGATTTGACGGTAAAATCCTACAGCGTAGTTTTGTTTCGATAAATCACAATTTAAACCTTCAGTGACGCTTCACAGTGTGATAATGATAAAATTAGAGAGCTGATCCTTCGAGGATGCATAAGCTCGACGAAATAATCACACGGAGGTCTCGAGTTTATATGAATTGTGTTTTATTTAAACATTGTTTCGATAAATCACAATTTAAACCTTCAGTGACGCTTCACAGTGTGATAATGATAAAATTAGAGAGCTGATCCCTCGAGGATGCATAAGCTCGACGAAATAATCACACGGAGGTCTCGAGTTTATATGAATTGTGTTTTATTTAAACAATCCCTCCCTAAGATCACCAGTCTAACGCTCTAACTCTAAGGTCCAACATCCAGCGCAATGCTGGGGCTTTCCAGAGAGTCCTAATCACGAACTCAGGATGAATTTAAAGTCAAAGGAGCAATGCTCAACAATTATTATGAGACATTACCCTTAATCGTTGACAACACGTTGTTGAACTTGGAGTTTTAGAAATTTCAGAAATAATGTGCGGGAGCTCCTTGTGCGTGCCCTTAAATAGACTCAGGGATGAGAGGAGAAATTTCCCTACTTTGATGTTAAGATTGATGACGGGTGGGAATTTGATGTGAGGGGATGACCACAAGGGTCAAGAGTCGAACTGAGAAATTCCCACTCCGCGACAATAATTAGAAACCGCGTAATTCCGAATTCGCGGGTCTCAGGAGTTCCCGCGAGTATCAGGAGATTACTAGAGTGAGTAGGTAGACGCTCGCTCTCACGACTGAAGGCGTGTCTCGAGGGCTGGTCTCGCGCTACGCTGGCCGCTGTGACGTCAGAGTACCGAGAGAGTCGCTGCTCCGTTCGTAGACAAGGGGCGTAACTGTTGGTTCGGCGAGCGTGTTATCACGCGAATAGAACGTCACCCGAATTAATAGGTGTGACTCGATAATCGATGAGCGCGATGGCGCTTTTCAAACGTTACGAGGCCCTAAGGAGCACTCCTCCTTGTCTACGAGACGAGTAAGAGAGGCGCTCTGCCAGCGTCCCGTTACAATATATATATATATATATATATATATATATATATATATATATATATATATATATATATATATATATATATATATATTGTGACGATAATCGCCACCGATCCCTGAAAATGACTAAAAGTCAGGGATAAAAGAAATTAAATAAACACGAAAAATTAGGAGAAAATCAATAACAAAAATTTGCTCTTTATTGAAAAGAAAGTCCCGTAATTTTTCTTGATTTGGGCGCCAGTTACTTTTTAAAATAAAAATAACAAAAATAAGTACAAAAACAAAATAAATAACTCTCTTTTTGATTTCTCCTTTTCTTTTTAACAATGGTAATAATAGTAATAATACTGGAGGGGGGGGGGGATGTACAAAATCGGGCCTAGCGTGAAAAACAAAGTTATATAAGAAAAATTTGTATCAAAAATCCGCGAGAGACTCGAATTATAATCTCAAGGATCACCGGGTTCCTGTCGCTCAGGCGTACTTACAAATACCCGTGGTTCAAAATAATAATAAAAAAAAATAAGAAAACGTAATCTCGATATAAAAAAAAAAACAAAAGGAATTACTGATCACTTGTGCGAGAGATAATGACTCGCGATCACTTTTCTTGTACCAAAAATAATTTAATTAATAATATTCAAAAGAGCGCAGTGAATTGAGCGAATAAAGGGGGCAAAAATAATGTACAATGGATACGGCGTCGTACAACACACCGATTCGGGCACGCGCCCGAACGAATGACTCTCGTTGAGCGTAAGGGGGAAAGGGGGAGGGGGAAATTCGTACGCACGTTATCAATTATTTTCAACTTAATCCTAGCACCACAGCACTCTCGTAACGACTAATAATCGCGAAAAGTCTTTTTCAAATAAACGGAAGCACTATCACGAGTCAGAGGGACTCGGACGATTGATTTATCACGGAAAAGCACTTGCGATCTCGATGAACGCGTCCCGGCGAAGATGGCGTCAAGCCACGCGTTCTTGGCCGAAACACCGCGGTGAGAAAAAACGACTTACTTGTTTTTATCTCGTTCGAAAACGGCAACAAAATTCTCCACAAATGTCCAAAATCGTCTTTCAAAGGGGTCGAGCCGGGTTGTCGTTGCGAAGTCGTCGATTTTAATAATTAATAACACGAAAATAGTCAAAAATTCAGAGAGCGCCCACGGTACACACGCCGAGTCGTTGTAGAAGTGACGTCATCTTCTTCTTCGCTCGTCTTCTTCGATCGATGATGCGCGTGGTGATCGATAATGTAATCGATACGCGCACGCCCGCGAACCAATTAGCGCTCGATAATTGTGGTCGCGCTGACACTCGGTGGTAAGGGAGGATGGGGGAAGGAAAAAGAGACTCGTCGCGGGGGGTCTTCGATTGGTGATTTATGCCCGCTCGGGACGCTGGCATCGTCCTCACTCTCCGGAACGCCACCGTGGTGAAAATCCGAACCCGTTACCCAACTCGCAACATGGCGGCCCGTGTGGTTCGTCCGATGTTGTGGTGGGTTCGATGTAGTGCGAGTGACAGGTGCGGATTGTTCGGTGTTTTTGATGTTCGCGATGGATCTCGGCGAAGAATTGTGCCGAAACGATGGAGGATAGGAGCCTTGACGCCGGGGGTCTCGTCCGATCGGCGTAACGTTGACGGGCGAACGTCCTTCGTCCGAGGATGTTCGAGTTTGGAGGTTAAGTCCTCCCGACTCGTCTCCTACCGTCCTCAAATTTCCTCGCCGCTCCACGGAGCCTTGGATCTTTGACAGGTAAGGGATTTATTCCCTTACCGTAGGTGAGTTGTTCCCGGGGATAATTGTGGGGGAAATGTGTGGGTAGAGGGAATTGTTCGGGGTGGGACTGAGTGCTGGGACTTTGTGCGTGGTCTCGGTGCTCTGGACGAGTGTTTTCCTCGTCGTGGACTCGTGGTTGGGTTGTTCTGGGTGCTCTGGCCGATTTCTTATTTCTGATGGTGCTTTACAGGTCGTTGCTGTGTTCTTCGGGCTGGCGTCGACGTTTTAGTGCTCTATAGTGCTCCGGAGAGGTCCGACGGGGCCTCGGAAAGACAAAAATAAAGCTACGGTGCCCCTAGGGGCCTAATACTATGATAGCGGAGAGTGCTGTGGTGGATTCCACCACGACGCTGCATGTGACGAGGGCCACAACGTCACAATATACACACCCCATTATAACCAAATCGGAATAAGAGTGCCGTGGAAGCGTAGTGTATGACGTCTACACAGTGAAACGGTTATTAACGGAGTTTTGACATAATCAAGTGCAGGACGTCCGAAAAATTTCGATTAATGGATTTAATAAAAATATTCAACGGAGATTCTGAGTGAAGTTCTGTAATGATAAAGTGCAAGATTAGCGAGTAAATTGGATAAATTGTGAAAAAAAAATGATCTCAGAATAAACTTTTGAACAGACTGGTAAGCATTTTTTTTCGTGATCATGTGTATTCAAATCTCGCAGTGAACATATTCATCTACAAAATATAAAAATGCCAAATAAAATCAACAGTTATGGGTTATATTCACAAGCTAAAAGTGCGGATTGTAATTATATACAGTCTCCATAGGAGTTTATATGAACCAAAATATTTAAAAATTTTAGGAAAAAGAAGTGATATAATCGCCAAAATCCCCTCACGGGGAAAAAAACGTGGACAAGTACAATGGTGGTCCCTTGTTTCCCTATGATATTAAAAAAAATCCAAAACGCCGTTTAGAAGAATACAAAAAAAGTTACGAAATAAGTTAAGATCTGTTGAAATATACGTGGCCAAATACGGGAAGCTTTACTGCGTTTCAATAAATTTTCAAATACGGTTTGATGTTGATAGAAAAAATAATAAAGTTCGGAAATTCAACTATGTCACCAACCAAATTGCAAACGTAAAAAAATTAGATTGTAAAAAAATTCTGAACGAAGTACTTGGCGAGTTTGTGATCATGATATATACACTACGCTAATTTCATGGAAAAATCCTCGCCAAGTACTTCGTTCAGAATTTTTTTACGTTTGCAATTTGGTTGGTGACATAGTTGAATTTCCGAACTTTATTATTTTTTCTATCAACATCAAACCGTATTTAAAAATTTATTGAAACGCAGTAAAGCTTCCCGTATTGGGCCACGTATATTTCAACAGATCTTAACTTATTTTGTAACTTTTTTTGTATTCTTCTAAACGGCGTTTTGGATTTTTTTTAATATCATAGGGGAACAAGGGACCACCAATGTATTTGTCCACGTTTTTTTCCCCGTGAGGGGATTTTGGCGATTTAATTTTATTCTGACGCAGAAACAAATGAATGAATCGAAAAATTTGATGTCCAATTTACGTGCAGCACAAAAATTTATGACATTAGTTCGAGGCCAAATATTTATTATTAATTCGAAATATCAAGAGACTCGGTAGAGTCTCGGGACAAGTACATTGACAGCTCCGTCGTCTGCTAGCCCGAGGCTCGTCGAGACTATACTTACTCTGAATAAAACGATTCGCGGTGGTGAGGGTAAATTTGGCATGTCATTTCGTTCAATTACGGAGCTCAGGAGTCATTTGATGCCTTGCAAATTGAACTGGATATCAATTAGGAAATTCCCTTTCGATTGAGCCCGAAATCAGCATGATTCATGGCGCATTTGCTGAGAAAAAACTTTGCACAGGGAAGAGGGTAGCAGAGGTTATGCAAAAACTACTAACACATTCAAGTTTTTGACGTGTCTGTATATAACACCATCAAAGGCCTCTTGTTCTCGGGGCTAACTTCACCGCGGTGTCGCAGACTCCACGTGTCATGAAAACTGTCATGAAAAATGTCATGAAACTTTCCTGTAATATACAAGAGATTGTATTGTGTGTCCATGAAAAAATGCACTTCACATAATCAAAATTTCTAACTATTTAGGATAACCCCTCAGATTATATTGCAATTACGACATTTTTTACTCCTCATTTCTTTCAACGGACAAATTTTATTGAATGTAAAAACCAACCTATACTATTGCTGAGAACATTGAACTGATAATAAGTCGCATTTAAAGAAATTTTCGCGTTTAATCACATATACAATTTGATTCGGTAGCCCTTAGATTAATTTGCAATTACGGCAATTTTTTACTCTCCGTTTCTTTTAGCGGGAAATCTATATTTGGCATAAAAAACAACTTATACTATCGCTGAGAATATAAAACTGATAATATGTTGTATTCCAAGAAATTTTCGAGTTGATTAAAGGACACAATTTGATCCAGTTAAAATCATTGTTAAACGTTGAGTATGACACGAGCGTTTCCTGAAATTCGAAGAAAATTTTTTTCTCGCATTAAGAGACGCGGTAGCCGCTGGTATTACTATTCAAGAAAATTAACACATGAATTAACTTCTTCTTTGATTTTGATTTAAATGAGCAAGTTGAATAAAAAGTGATCAGCCGGACAAGTACTTTTAACGCGTATTTAAACATAATTTGTACCGATCCAATTGACGTCGAATGTTGTGAATGAAATCAGGGGATCCATAAAGATGGAGACGAATCGATTTTTTTATAAGTCTCTACCACCATCAAGTAACAAATACCTATACCTTCGATGTGATTTTTATGAATTAGCCATTTTACCAAATAGTCATGGGCAGGGAGATTCCTTATACGTTTCTGCTGTCAAAAAGTAACTCATGACTTCACTGTCCCAATTTGTCCAATTTGAATAAAAATTCAAATTGTTAATTCAAATAAAAATCAGGGGTTTCTCTTAGAACTTACGCTTCACAAGTACGTACTTTTTCATAATAGGTATCGGTTTTAATTTCCCTTATCAAAATGTAAAGGATCTTTTGATGGCTAGCCCTCAAGGACTCAACAATAAAACAAATGGACCGTGATTATTTCGTATGAAATTTGTGTTGTATTGAAACTTTGAATTAAAAATTGACGGTGCATTTATAGCCTACAGGGTTTTTGTGCTCATTGAGCAGTGGTCACTAAGATCTCCTAGCAATAAATAGTTGCTTTCCAAGGTGTGATCATTTTTATTGCTGGCATTGCAAGTGTTTTGTGAAGGAGTCTGGTGTAGGTGGATAAATATTTAAATATTGCGGTAGCCGAGAATTATTATAAAGCGACGAGATAAATCTTCACTGGTGTTGAAGTTAACAAAAAATGCTCGACAATGAGAAAACGACCGCACGAATTATGCTCTTTCCCGATTAGCAAGTTTTCGATAATATGACATTTTTCATTGGCATATTTAACATCGGAGCGCTTCATTGCCATAAATTTCAGATTGAAGTAACATTAAATCGTAAAAAAGTACACGTTTCCCTGCGCATTAATCTCACTCCAGGTTCAAGTGATTGGAGGTCAAGCGCTCCGGTCTAATCAACCCGTGAAAATATTGCCGATGTTGGATATACGGCTGATGCTCGGCCCGGTACTGGTAAACGATCGTTGAGACCCAACGTTGGGCCTGAACACGGGCCGACATACTCGCCTATGTTTAGCCAATGCTCAACACGAGCACCGGGGCCCGTAAACATGCCAAGTCTTGGCCAGTGTTGGCTCATGATTGGCAGCCAACATATGCTGTCCAACGATCGCCCAAAGATCGGGCCAATGCTGCTTGCCGCTTTTTAACCTGTAGTCATAAGCACGATTGGTATCCAGCGATTAGCCTGGTCTCAGCCAATACTGTTTTATGAACGGCAGCAGCCGTTGGTAATCAACGTCTAGCTACGCATTGGGGACTACATTGGGATACAATGTAGTGCCGATTCTTCACCGGTGTTAACTTTTACATGTAACAACCATGAATGTACCTGACTCTCTCACTCTCGGGCTTTTCCTATTTAAACATATTATTTATAATATCTGTTTTATTGTGAATATTATTATTTATATTATAAAATATATATTATTTTTATTTATTTTATAAAATAAATATTATATTCATTTGTTTTATAAAATAAATATTATTTTTATTTATTTTACAAAAACAACCTTTGTTAATCCCATGATTCGTCATACTCGGAAAATCAATACAGATATTTTGATTCGGCCGCAGCTTATATAAAGAATTACGATGTAAATTCTCAAAGTAGTTGATAGTGTAGTGGTTAGCGTCCCGGACAAACGAGGTAGACATTAGTTAGGTAGGAAATTCGTAGGTAGGCAGTGAAACGTACCCGCACTGACGATACGTAATCCCGATCCCGAACGCGAATACGAACAACGCGACGGCGCGATCGCCGACATTTTTCGCCCGTAAACAACAACGACGCGCACGTTCGTCCGGGCGGCGGCCATCTTGGGCATCGGCAACAAACAGTCGAGACTACCGACGCGAGCGTTACCGACGCCGCCAAGCGTCGAAAAAATTAAATAAAATATTCTTTTTGTTTTCTCTATTTCTTTTTATTAAAATATTGTTCATTAACGCAATTAGGCTTAAAATTTCGGAAAAAAATCAAAGAATCGAAACAAAATAAGCGCGACTTATAATTTTATTGAAAATTTAAATAAATTTGAATAAATAAAAATGCGTATTACAGCGCATGCGCACTAGCCGAATTCGAGATATTTTCATTGTTTTAAAAATTAATAAATTGTTTCCACATGCGAAAAATGATTCGATAATTCACCAAAAAATATTAATTGGCGATGAATAATGAAAAATTCAAAACAAATAATTCTGAAAAACATAAAAAGCGGATTTTTGCGCATCCAAGGATGCGAGAGTGGGGGTAGCGGCGAGCGAATGTAAGAGCGTGAATGAGTAGAGGGGAGCGTGCAGAGCGAATGAGAAAATAGAACGTGCGCAGTAAGCGGTTCGAGATTAAATTAAGCGGCGCATCGAAAGCGAGGGAAAAGTGGGGTATAAAAGTCGCTGCGCGACCGCTCTCGGTATCAGTTCCTCTGATCACTTAGACTGGCTCGGACCTCCTAACAGAGCTCTCTCCAGTAGAACACTCTACCTAGTTCCAACAAATCATAAATCCTTTGTTCCTATTTTTCCTTGATGCCTGGGATATTGGAGGGGTTCGGCGACGTTCTCATCCCGTAGTCCAGGGTCACTCCTATTTTTTTTTACTTTCCGATTAATTGATGCATGGGACATTGGAGGGGTTCGGCGACGTTCTCATCCCGTGGTTCGTGGTCAATTATTTCCTTACCTCGTAGATGCTCAGGACATTGGAGTGATTCGGCGACGTTTAACTCCCGTGGTCTGGGGTCTGCATCCTTTCCTGTGTTGCAAGGGATATTGGCGCTATTCGGCGACGTTTAGAGCCCGTAGCCTGAGTAATACTCACCTTTTTATTATTTCTTTTATTTTTTATGTTTGTTGGAAACAGGTTAGAAAAACTAATAATTTATTTTTGCAAAATTAACGTAGATTCAAATTGAAAGAAGTATAGCCGAGGCAGTCTGAGCGGAACTGGAGATTAATTTATAAATCCAAGAGGTTGTTCGTTAACAAAGAGAAATTATTCGTAAATAAAGTGATATTCTTAAATAAAGTGAAAGATATTATAAAACAATTAAAGAAAGTGAAATTAATAAATACTCTTGGATTTATAATTGATTTTTGAAATAAAACGATTATTATTATTATTATTATTCGGAACGACAATCCAAAAGGCAGCGGTAAGAACTTTAGTTTATACAAAAATTTCTAAAATTATTATTATTATATCGAGTCAAATCACTTTTGGATTGTGGTTAAACTTGAACATTTGAAAAGCGAATATAAGCAAAATAAACAAAATAAAACAGGCTGTTCCAGGACAAAACAGAAATAAGAAAATAAAGCCAAATTCACAATAAAAATTCTTTTATTACAAAACACAGGAGACACAATAAAAAGCGTGTAGGTTAATAAGCAGCATAGCGTGCGAAAATTAATAAAACAAAAACAAAGCGGAAATAAAAGAAAGATTTGTTTATTCATTTGGTACATCTGGAAAATCCTCGCGGATTTTCATACAGTAAATTGCAACGATTCTTATTACTCTCGAATCTTCGTGTTCGTTAGGAATTCGAATACATCGCAAACAAAAATAAAAACAACAAACAAAAATAAGAAAAATTAGAAACAATTTTCGTAAATACGGTAACGCGATCGAAATCTCTCTATAAATTTATCCGCGAGATTTTATTTTGTAAAACGCATCATTAATTTGAATAAATTTCATTTGTTATACTTTTTCACATAAAAACCGCGTTTTTTCACGTTCTTTCATACCTGCTCCTTTTAATTTAAGAAGCACGAACCGACGCGTAGCGACGTACACTCGGTCGATAAGTGTATAACGTTACAGCAGTTCAAATCCCTTCTGAAGCACAAGATACACTTTCAGGAAATTAAACAGAATTAGCATTTTTTTTTCAAACATACCTCGTATTACGCTGATTGTTCGATACAGTCATTAAATAAAAATGATTGAATAAAAATATTATTTAAAAAAATAATTAATAATAGCCATCCAAGGTAGAGCGACGTTGGGTGACTCTGGGGCTAGCATTGGGCCAACATTGGCTCAGCGTTGGGTAAACGCTGGGATTAACATCGGGCCAATGTTAGTCATTTACCGTAGGATCGTAGCTATCACTCCAACCTAGGTTCAACGGTTGGCCTAGTAATGGCGCCAACCGTCGGACATCCGGCCGATATGGTTGGCGCAGTACTGGGCGATGCTTGGCCCAATGGAACATTTTTTCACGGGAAGTTATAGCTGGCAATATTTTACTGAGTCGCATTTTGAGCAATTGGACAATTGACTGAGCCTTACATATGTGAAATTTTGTGATGACTACAAACACGGTTGCATCCCGTTCAAATCGACGTCCCAGAGTATGGATAATACAAGGGCATCCGGAAATTCGGAGATGGAAGATTTTTTTTATGAACTTCTCTCGCTGATAAATAAGGCAAAACTTCATTTCTTAATTGAATTAGCAATTTGAATAAAAAGTGATGGGCGGGACAAGTACTCTTAACACGTATTGATACAAAATTTATTCTGATTATGTCGACGTCGAATGTTGTGTATGATACCAGTGTATCCTGAAAGTCCGAGAAGAATTTATTTTCTTATAAGATTCTGCCGTCGAAATCTCACATGACTTCACTTCTAATTTGATTTTCTTTTGAATTATCAATTTCAATAAAATAAATATTGGCCCGAAGGTCCATATTTATTTTATTAAAACACATATTTGAGCATAATTTTATATGACATTAATATTTAATAATTTTGTTAAATATTTTTAGTAAGTCGATGATAATATTTTATGAATGTCCAATAAATACTTGTCCTAGTATAGATATCAGTAATTTTACTGCTACACGTAATTTGTATGGTGACCTTTTTTTATTTCTTTTGAAGACTTCTAACGCTCAAATTATAGATGGTTTTTCCTCGTCTTGATAAGTCAATGTTTTAAAGTTTGCATTCCTGTTTTTTTTTCTGTAGACATAAATTCATCGAATTAACATTTATTCTAAAATCAGATTTTTCACCATTTTTAATAATTTATGATCTATTTTATCATTTATTCAAGTGCTCTTTTAGATTTTTTTTTTGTATTACGAACAGACGAAGGACCACCAATGTACTTGTGCTAGTTTTTTTCCCCGAGAGGTTCATTATTTCTTGAGAATGATAATTTTTTTGACGTTTGGTTTGCCTAACCGTTTTCAGGAGGCTCCAACGCTTTTATGAATATTAGAAATGATACGATTTTTTGTGAGGTAAAATATGAAAAGCTTTATGTACTTGGCCATATCTGTTTCAGCACATCTCTAATTATTCAGTCGCTTTTTGTAAAGTCTCAAGTCAACTGTTTATGAGAATCGGAACGTAATTTTTTAGGCAATGCGAATTAGTTTGATAATTCCAAGTTAATTTTTAGTCAGGACTAAATTATTAATTTTTCGGGTGATACGCCTAATACAATGATATTTTTTGAGAAGCTTAAATTTGTTCAGGGCATGATCATTTTGCGGCGGAATTGATTCCAATTTCTTTTGGGGTTCGATCATTTTCGTGAAATTATGGGATGATTTTTTTCGTCGACAACGAAAATGTACTTGTCTCAACTTTTTCACAGCTCGCGTGCGTGCTGCTTTTTTTGTGGTAAGATATGCAGATATCACCCCAGACGGAACTGATGATCAGCAATCACCGCTGCAGTAATCATTTGCCTAACTATTTCATCGATGCAGGCACCTTTGAAATAAGGAAAAAAAATCGAAATTATGGATATCACAAGCTAGGGATTTTTCCATATATGCAAAAATGTATTTAGAAACTCGGTGAATTTTTTCAGAAAATTCGAAAGGGTCCAAGTTTTGGAAAAAAATTATATTTGCATAAAAAGTGAAAAAAACGTACGAAAATCAGTTTTTGTTTTTTTTCGATTTTTTTTATGAAACTACGATTCAAGACGAAGAAAATGACCTACTTTTATTTTTTGATACCCATGTTTTCATCTGAGTTATGGGCATTTAAAAAAATTTTGTGTCAAATTTTGAAAAAATCACCATCTTATTACAGGTTGAGATAATAATCCAAAAAAATTCCGTAGAACTTTTTTTAGTAAGTACTAACAGATGAAAAATTTTCAAAAAAATCGAAAGTGGTGAGGGTCACGGGGTGGGTGGTTTGGCGTGGAATGCCCCATATATTAGTCATGAGTTCTACTATCTACCGATACTTATCTTTTTCTTCAATGTGGTGTATGTAAATATTTTTTCATTATAATTTTTACTTTGTAAATCTTATTGCCGAAAGGACATAGTTCCATGGGATAATAAATCACCACTATCACTATCACTATCTCTCTCTCTCTCTCTTTCTCTCTCTTGTGGTAAAAAACATACACCGTGTTCCCTAGGGTAGCCCTTAATATGGGGGAAAAAATTGATCGCGCCGCCCTCCAAAGCGGTTCCAAATAAAAAAAAAAAATCCATGCGAAACCTCAGCAATGTCCGTTAAGAGGAAGACGTGCCTGTAAGCATTAGGGTAGCCGTTATTTGGGCTTTGGGCTTTGGTAAAAAAAATTGCGTTCTCACCCTGAAAATATCATCAAGGTATACAAAAAAAAATCTCTGTAAAATTTAAACGTGCTCGGATATTTAGAACTTGTGCCACCGAGTAGTTTAATTTTCCAACAGAAATTACACGTATTTTTTCGATACCAATACTTGAGTATTTCTCCCACCCATAATATCGATGAAACGAAATTGCAACTTGGCTCACTTTCTGGGCACTTAATCAGGTATGAATCGAATTTTTTGCAGATTTTTTTAGCGGTAATTTTTCTACTTAAAAGCATTACAAAGAAAGTAAAGATTTTTTTTCAAATTTTAAAACATGAGTAATTTAGAGATGAATAGAATATCTGGGAACTATCGTGGCGGTTTGGCGTTGCGGCATGAGAATGAAACTGTGAACACAACATTACCATAGCGTTTAACTATGAGAATATTATTTTTCATGCCAATAATATGATAATCGTTTATTGGATGCCTTGAAAAAGTAACATTTTTTTCTCAAGCTCGCGAAAATTGTTTCGAATTCAAATGACGATAATATAAAATATTAAGCGCAAAAAAAAGTTTGAAATTTGGTCGTGGCGCTTCGCCCGTTCATTTGTAGAAATGGTAGTATCAAAACCGCCGCATTACGGCGAGAAGCGCGACGATGTCCCTCGAGAACAGGTGAAAACTCACACGCCTGGTGCATTTTCCCGAGCTCGCTGAATGACGAAGGCGATTTATTGTTTGAAGATTTTCTTGTTCGGCGAAGTATTTCGTTTAACAGCATCCGAGCGAAAATTAATAGCAGAAATCTGTATGTTCATCGTCATGATTTATGTTGAAGCCCGGTTCTTGGCTCCATTGCCAATTGCCACTCCGAACAATGATCTCGAATTTTTTTAAAAATTATCCGAATACAATAAAATCAATCCTATTGTATCTCAAGTTGCGCTAAAAAAGATGTCTACTCATCTTTGGTACCTCAATGCCGAAAATGCTGCCATGGCCTTTTTTGATGGTGCCGTTTCCGTTGACATCAAGAGAAAAATGGTTGAGAAGATAAAGAGCAAAGAAATTGAACCTGATAAAGGAAAAGATGTTCCCAAACGGTATCAGATTTTACAGTCAGACTTTATTTTTCTGCTCGATAAAAATATAGACTTCTTTATTAGTTCTGAATCGATAACGTTTTTTAAACGATTCCGAATTGATTGTAGCTTCCTTGACACCGATGTGTCTACTTGGGACTCGAGCGAAGGTTACCAAATCGCCTTGCACATGGTGAAACAACAGCTCTACGTAGACTAACTGATTTGCCGTTATCGAATCGATACGCCTATCGGCCGCTCTCGCCATCACACCATCTATTCTCTCTCTCTCTCTCACTCATTATTACGCATGCGCAAAACTCTACTCAATGAATGATATAGCGGAGGGAGGTATTAAGCTTATCACCGATTACAACAATCGATTAACCTACGATGAAGATAAAAAACAATTTGTGCTTCAAGTTGTCGCCGAATATAAAAAAATAATTTTGGACACAAGAAAAAGCACCTTACTTCAATCGTTTCACAGATAAACTGTGCTTACTTGACTAATAATTTATGCAAAGCTATAAATTTGCGGGTCATGATTATAGAAAAAAATCTTTAAAAATTGTATTTTGTACCTGTCAATATGTACAATCAATGTGTAAATCTTAATTTTTTTCAGTTGATATTATATGATCAATAAATATTCAAGTATTGGCATAGAAAAAATACATGTAATTTGTATTTTCAAATTGAATTGCTCGGTGGCTCGAGTTCTAATTATCCGATCACGTTTAAACTTCACAGAGATTTTGTTTTGCATACCGTGATGATATTTTCAGGGTGAGAACGCAATTTTTTTACCAAAGCCAAAATAACGGCCACCCTAGTATGTAGTTTATTTTTAATAAAAATATTTTTTTTTAATTTTCATCAAGTAAAATGTTGATGCCTTTATTTTTTTATGCATCAATTGAAGGATATCGACAAAGTGAATCAACATACTAAAAAAAAAAAAAATCTAACGACACCGATTATAAAAAAATAAGGGATTTCATTAAAATTACAGAAATTTCATGCTTACAGGCACGTCTTTTTCTTAACGGACATTGCTGAGGTTTCGCGTGGATTCTTTTTTTTTTTTTATTTGGAACCGCTTTGGAGGGCGGCGTGATCAATTTTTTTTCCCCCATATTAAGGGCCACACTAGTGTTCCCCTTTCTTCTGCATTCCCCTTGCTTCCTTGCAGATCATAATCTCGCTTTTCCATCGCAGATTTCTCTGCTTTCTTCTGTCTCCTCTTCGCCACCTCCTTCTGTTTCATTATGTCACTTCATTCTGTGGTTTTGTTCTTCCTCCTCCTCACCACTTCTCGGTTTACCCATTTGTGTCTCCTCCACTTTCTCTCACTACATTTCTGTGCCTTTTTTCCGCCACCTATTCTTTCGTCATCTCCCTTTTCACTTCTCATTCTTCGACTTAAAATTTGACTGATAATTTATAGTCAGAAAAAGTTCTTAATTTTTTTCTCCAGAATTACGTCACGTTTGGACCGATGGTCAACAAACAAAATATGGGCAATGGCGTTGGGAAATAAATGGTCAAGTTGTCCCTGCCTTTGGCAGAAGCTTTATGCCCTGGTGTTCAGATGACAAAAATAATTATGCGCTCGACCTTAATTGCTTAAGCCTCGACAGGGATAATCTCGATACTCCTTTGGTTTATGGACTTTCTTGTAACGAGAAACAACCTTACGTTTGTCAACCACGTGAGTCTTCTTCTGTTGCCTATTACATTCTATATTATATACTATGACAATAGAAGCTCATTTTTTCAAATCATTATTTATTATTACATGAACTTTCCTAAATATTCAAGAAATATAAGTCATATTCGCAAATTTCCGTGTGAGCCAAAAGGACAAAGAAACGTATCATTACCATTTTCGCTTTTTTTTTAAATATTGAAGAATGGCTAAAACAATCTCTTTTTTTCATATATCATTTCACAAAAGTGTTACGTAAATAGAAAATTATTAGAAAGATCAGGCTCATTAAAAAAAAAACATGCAATTTATCTTCTATTAGAAAAAACAAGACGAAAGATTACTTGTTGTTCAGTTATTTACTTCAACAGTCTATTAATAACATTGTGGTACTATATTGATAAAGTCCAGCAGTACAAAACCAAAATTGAACCATTCTAAAAAATGCCTGTTTAAGGAGAAAAAATATTACATTGTCAAGTGCGGAAATTCCAGCTGATTTGATTCTTGGTCTAGAAATACCTCTGTCATTGTTTGACTGTATTACAAACATTAATATTTGGAAAAAAAACACAGAAACAGTTTCAATATAATGAAAATTATTTTCATTTTATCCAGTATTATATTTTTTTTCTTTTAAACAAGTTTTGATTATTATAACGTTTCTTAGTAATAGGTGAATGTGTATCCCACTCAACTGTATCGTCGACAAACGAACCAGAAGTCAAAAATTCTGAAGGAGTGATAATGTCAAAACTGAAAATTGAACCTTCCGGATCGAGTGGAACGATGTCCATGGAGGTCGATGATTACAAGACACCATCAACAACTCATAATTCCAATCGTTTTCTCAAAGATGGTCTTCATGATTCGGTTCTCGGGAATTTATCCACTGCAGACACCACTTCCGTTGGCAATGTTTCTGATTACTTTACACCCCTTCCACGCTTCACTTTCCCCTCATTCCCACATTTTGGCATTAAACTTGCAAGTGCACTTGAAACTTCAACGAAACCTTTTGTGAATTTTGAAAATCAAAGAACAAAAAAAGTCAAAGAAATTTTTAAAACATCTTTGATTCCGAAAAAATTGACGATTTCAACAACGTTTCCCACGATTGCAAGAAAATATCTAGCCAACACGAAAAAATCTTCTCAAGTTGCTTTAAATAAAAATTTAAAACTCTTTTTCACGACGAGCCCCACAAACTTCGAAACCTCGACTTTCAAAAGAGCAACAAAGGCTTTAACAAAATTTAGCCAAAAATTAAAACTGGAAAGTTCGACGATTAAGCCTATAAACAATACTTCCGGGCCACCCAAATATTTCTCCAGTTCTTCAAATCCAAAAACCCAACAATATACCCAAAGTACATCGAAGGAATTAATTAGTAATTCTGCACCAAAAATCGTACCAAAAATGTTAAAAAGAATAACAACACCCTTGTCAAAGAAACGTAGAAAGTTTCGATTGACAACTTCCTCAATTACACCTTACGATGCAATTGATGAAGATTATTACGACAATTACGAAACGACTAAAGTTCCTGCACACGATAAAGAATCAAGTCTATATTCTGATACCGAATACGAGCAGGATTATCATATTTCAGAAAAAATTCAGAAAGAAAAAAAAGTTAAGGGAACATCAAATTCAAATGGAATGAAAAATCATACAACAGAAGAATCTTCAAAAAAAAATTATTTAAAAAAGAAAAATCGAGAAAAATTTTCAATTCCGATAGCTGGAGAACTTTCCAAAAGTTTGCAAACTGCCCTTTTAGGTATGTTGACAGAAGGAGTAAGCAGAAAAATATCAGAATCCAAGAATACAACTGTTATATCGACAACGTTGTTACCTAACACAATTGAAAATTCTCGAGACAGTCTTCAACTTGAAGATCCATCGAAAAAAGTCAAAGAAAATTGGTTCATTCCTCCATATTACGCTTTTGAAGGCCCTATGGTTGTTGGGCTGTCTGAAAACTCGAGTCAATTCGAAAAACCTAAAAATGGAAATGTGAAAATTCATGATTTTAAATTCGTTGGTAAAATGGTACCAGAACTATCGGAAAATATGAAATTAAAAAAATCGAAAACGCAGGATAATCGTGGAAACCGTTTTCATAATTCTGGGATGAATAAGAATATTGCATATCAGTTTTCCTTGCCTATTTCTGGTGATCTCACAATCGCAAATGATCCTAATGATTTTCTGGGAATGGGAAAATACTTCAAGAATAAGTATGGCAATTTCAACACAGAAAAAGTGGAAGAAAACTGGAGTCATGATGAGTCAAAAGGTAGTGCTGACAATTATGGAAATACCATTCCGAAAAATTGGACAGATGAAAATCTGAAATATGCTATAAACAAATACAATGGGGGAGATTCTAATCTAAGAATGACTTACGACAAAAATGGACGACGAATTATTACCCGTAGGAGATATGAGGCAGCGTATTTCCCCCCCCTTTCAAAATCCTTCGAAAAATCCCGACAGGAAGAATTAAAAGTGTCTTGGCCAATAGAAACTTTCTCACACTCGAACAAACCAATTTTTGGTAGTACAGTATCGGAAGGAAATTTCCCGTTACAATCGAGAATAACTCGATCATCAGGAGAAAGTTCAAAAATAGTGAAAGTCGGAGATCCCATTTTTGGTTCATTTCCGGATTTCAAACTATTTAGATTCATGAAGAAAGTCAAAGTTGACTTCGATTATGAAGCTTTTCAAAAATATCTGGAGAGTTCAACAGATAAAATAACAAGTGCAGATGTATTTCAATATAGAAAAGAAGGTCGGGAAAATTCTCGGATACACATTTTGGCACAAATTTCCAAAATTCTTGATCGTCGGAACTTCAATGTAAACGGTGATTTCTTGAAAGTTCACGTCGATATTGACGATGACAAACAAATCCAAAAATCTGCGACAGATATTGTTGAACTATTAAAATATCAACGAAAGCCGAATTCTCGTAATTTTAAGGATAACGTTGGAAAAAAAATGGAAAAGTAACAAACATATTGGGATATCATAAATCTGTTTTCAATCCACTAAACAATATTGTTTCATGAATATGTAACTTGAAAAACAATTTTCTAAAACATGAAAATCAGCACAGAAATATTCTCTGCCTCAAAAAAGTTGGAACTGGAAATCCATCGACATATAATTTTAAAAAAGTCATGAGTGCGCAGAAACAAATGAATTCAAGATGTTCAAGAAATAATCACATTAGAAATCTCCTAATGATACTGAATGACAAAAAAACGGTAGGTGGCGCTGCCCGTCTATTCGAGCTTCCTAATTGAAGAAAGAGCAGATATAAGAGAACGTGAGGAAAAAGGATGTTTGTTTGTAGAAATTAACAAAATTGAATGTATACAAATTAAACGTTGTTTTCCGTACAAAACGATCCAAATACCTATCGAATAAAAATATGAAAAATGTACTTTTCTTGTGTTCGTATCATTCTCAAGCCCTTAACAAGCGGAAAAACTCGAGAGAAATACAAAACAATACGGTTACTGTAGGAAAATTCCATAAAATGATTTTTCTGGTGGACGGAAATTTATTTTTTGATTTTTACAATAAATGACGACTTTCACTTTTACTTTGCCGTGTTCGTGTTGTTTTTATTTTATCCCACACGATGATATTTGTTTGCTTGTTTTAATCGCGTTTCGCGTTGCAATGATAATGAATTATTTGCAAATCAAACAAGAGATTAAATAATAGAAAGACTGAAACCAAAACGGCGTCTCTTATTCGAAAATGTTATTGCTACTATGTGTCCTGCATAAACTCGGTTTTTCTTTATAGTTTTGTCAGTCTTGTCTCTGTCTTCGTTAGGTCTCGACCGGTCCAAGCCACGCGTAACTACGCGCGAACTCATTAACGCTGTATTCCTCAATCTAACGATAAAACGAGCACTCATTGCCATTATCATGTGATTTAATCACCTTTTTTGGACTCACTCATTTAACTCAGGTTGTCAACGGTGCGCAATCATTAATAAAAGAGTAAATCATCATTTCAAACTCTGCTCAACACGTGGTAACGCCAAGCCACGTGCATTCGTACATATCTCACGGCTCTATCTCATTGTTAATCGCGTTTGTAATTAATATATTTCGATCTCGGTTAGCAATCGTCTCAAAAGAGACTTATCAATTCTGTGGAATCATTGAGACACTCATCGCACTGATCTTGCAAATCAGTGAACTCATCGATTATCATTTTCTCTGTGCGTTACTCGATCGAAATTCTAGAACATTCTAAAGAGGAGCTCAACGTACGCGAATCGTCTTAATGTACGCGAATCATTATCATTATTCATCACAGCTTGTAACGTACATCTCACCAATACAGTTCGGCGCAATCAAATCATACATTTACTCATTCGGTGAACAATTGAGTCTCCGAAACTCTTATCAACGGTACTCAACCGAATTCTACGAATTCTTGTCATTTCATCGTGCTTAACAGTGTACATATTCTCATCTCATGTTATAGTCGACGTCTTTTATTTTCCGCCATTGTCACGATCCTTTAATATCCCAGCAAATTTAACTCATCGTCTTTCTCAAATAACGTCCGGTTTCACTAGATAAACTGAGAAAAAAAAATCGTTGCAACAACTGAATGTGTTTACTTGATATTTCGGATGCTTACGATAAATAAGGAATAGTTCATTTATGCAAATCACTAAAAAAAAAATGTTATGTGAATCAACTAAATGAGTGAAACGAAATCTTTTGTTCGAAGAACTCAAAACATTTATTTATTTCCACTTAATCCACATACGCTTTCATGATATATTTGTTTGAATATCAAGTACTGGAGTATCTAAACGGATTGTTGAGAATGATAAGTATTTTGTAAATTGAAAATCGGAAAAAACTTTGAAAAAGTAAAAAAAGAATGCCAAGTATCAATAGATCGCGACTTTAATCATAAAGTAACCTTTCTACATTTTTTTATTGTTACATATGAATTTACCTCCAAATATTTTTGAAAAAAAATAAATCATTCCAACGTAGCCAAGAATGGTAAATGGGTTTCTGCATGAACTCATGTACATCTTGAACGGTACCTGCTGAAGGTTAAAAAGAAACCGAAAAAACATTTGCTGCATTTCTTGTGCATACTCTAGGAAACGTCTCCCAACATCCCCTCAATTCCATATCAGTTTCTGTTAAAAAGAGGAGAAATAATAATGACATCGTAGATTTAATTTTCTGAATGTTTTCGTCAGGTTCATTTATTAGGGTTTATAATTGACCGATCAAACGAGCCCGCCGAAGGCGGGCGAAGTTTGATCACGATTATATGTAGTGTCTCGTTCGAAGATGATAATAATTGTAGTCATGCCTGTCATGCCGAAAACTTCACAACATTTAAAGCGCAGCACCACTATTTAAATAAAAGAATAACGAATAACAGCCTTCATACTGCTATCGAGGCGGTCCTATCTTCATATTGTTTCGTGTGTGACATTTAATGAATTATCATGATTATCTGAGATGATAGCAGGGATACCACTAAAACATAAGATTTTCATTGAAAAATAAAAATAATGTTCATTCTAAGAAACTAAGGGAGGGAGGGAGGCTATCATCTTCGAACGAGACACTACATATAATCGTGATCAAACTTCGCCCGCCTTCGGCGGGCTCGTTTGATCGGTCAATTATATTTCGTGTCTCGTTCTCGATGATAATAATTGTAGATTTTTACACTGAAAAAAAAGCATAGTGTTGAGAACGGAGGCGTAGTTGGCTCAACTACGCCCGGATGTCAAATACGGCGAAACTAATGGCGTAGTTGAGACAACATCCGCGCGTAGTTGCAGGTAATTCGTTGAACCAACTATGTCAGTAATTTGGCGTAAAAATGGAATGACTTATTACGACAACAACAAATTTTTGACTCGATTTCAACAAATGCTTGATCTGAAATCATTGCATTGCTCTCAAAACACAGAAAAGCATTCCAGCCAACTATCGACCAAATTTTAATTGAAAAAATCGCATGGTGGAATCAGAACACAGAATATTCTATCCGACGTCTTGTAACTGTGAAATAACCACGGAGAAATAATCGAGTGGACTGATCACCTCAGGTAATTGAACGTTAAATACGACTGATCTAATGCTGGAATTGGAGTTCGTCGAATCGAATTGTTAGTTTCGTGTAACTTAATTTTAATATTTGACTGCAGTTCATATTATTTTGTTTGAGGTGTGCAATTCACTTTAGTGAAAAGTTCATGTCACATTGGGAGAAAGGAAGCGTTGTCGTCAGTTTGGAATAAAAAATCTAAATACAATGATTCGTTGTTTTTTTTTTATTTACCAATCGCCTTCGTTAACAAAATTTTATACATGTAACAAAAACTTTGGAATGTGTAAGGACAGGTTTGAACTTTCAAAAAATGATCTGGAAAAGAAGAATGTCAGAAAGGAAAAATAAAGAAAATAAGGCTCAAAAAATATTAAAAACGTAAAGAAAAATAACAAAAAAACAAATCATGTAAGAGTGACCGATTCGATAAATTATCGTTAATATTTTTTTGTCACTGGAAAAATTATAATGACATTTTTTCGAGAAATTGAGCACTGTCCTTTTTGAACTTAAAATAAAAAATGCTTTGTTTCTACCATCACAGTTGTCCCATTCATATTCACTCATACGAAATATTTTCATCATCTCATCGTATAATCTAAACTTATTCACTGACGTTTTTTTCAACATAAGTTACACAACACAAGTTGGTATGAACTTTGTAACAAGCTTTGGTTAATAAACTTAAGAATACGTTTTTTGATTAATCTCTTTTTTTCTAAATCTTTACATAGAAATATTTTTGTATGGAAGTATTTAACTTTTTAGTACTTTCGTGCTAATATAATTCACAAGCGTCTTACACATGAAATGAACACTTTGCCATGAGTCGACTGGTCTCAGATAAAGAATAATAAACAAATAAAATACGAGGAAAAAAAAGTACATAAAACAAAATTAAGAATAAGACATCCAATACAAAATTGGACCGTTGAGTAAAGCAAAAAAAAAAGTTAGAAAGTGGGAATGTGAACATTTTCGCACCAGTATAAAAATAGAAAAGCGACTTCTTCGCCAATTTGAGCACTGTCCTTCGGAAACTTTAACACTATTTGAGAAATACTTAGTTTCTAGTATCACAAGAATTTTTTTCATATCCATTGATACAAGTGAATATTGATACGAATAAAATTGCGCAGATATGGGTATGGTGGTTGAATTTCAATCAACTTGAAATCGATTCTTATCCATTTTTAACGAAGAACGAAAGAAACATTAGCTATGCAATATAAATCTTTCGGTTTTTTATTTTTAAGATTATCGTAATTCACCATTCTCCATTCCAACGTCGCAGCAACCTTGTATGCGTGATAGTGTTTATCTAATTCTATAGTTTGTAATTTCGTTAACAAAAATATGACATTTTTATCCTGAAGAAGAATGTATTGAATTTTTCCGAACTCATTTGAAGCGTTAGTGTCGATATTAAGAACCATATCTTTCATGTATTTGATACCATTAACCTTTACCCACTTAGTTAGGTTAAATCCCATCGTTCGTAAATTTTCTGGCACGACTTGACGGAATTTTTCATACTCAGGTATTTCGAACAAGTAACTAGGTGAAGAGACTCCGAATTCAGTTCTCTCCTGGAAACCTTTTCGAGCGTGCAATCTTTCACATAGAATCAACTGATTCCGCAGAGCTAAACTATAACAAATATTTCGTCGCGATCGGATAGCATGTGCCTCCTCTTTCAAAATTTTGTGTCTTGCCTCGTACCTTAAACATGAAATCGGCCAAAGCGGACCAATGCTTCTAATAACCCGGGGATAGTGCAATAGAAAGTGAAACTTCGGTTTCAAACATTGATTACTAACTTTTTGATACGCTACATTGAAATTACTTATTAGACTTTCGAGCTCATGTAATGAATCTTCGTCCATCGGATCATGAATTAAAATACGGATTATTTCTTTGAGCTGAAGATAAAGGTTCCAAGCTTTGTTCTCAGGTGGAACAAGGTCACCTATTATTAAGCTCAAAAGTTTAACAAGCGTCAACATTTCGGATGCTGAGCAAATGTAATGTCCAGATTTCAAATTTTGTTCAGTGAATGGTGGAATCGATGTATTCGATAAAGTGCGGCCATAATTAAAATATTTAAGTCTCTCATTAAGATGTTCTAACGAAAGTAGTGAATCGACTTTAATAATTGAATTGAGTACGGACGGTATAACGTACCGGCAAATTCCGTCAAGAAAATCATGCGACATGTCCACGTACAAATTTTCACTCAAATGAAAATTATTCAAATCATTGAACAAACATTTCTGCTTCAGTCCTTTATCAAGATTGCATAAATCTTCGTTATAATTTTCACGCGTACGAAGCAATCTTTCGTTTTCTTTACTTTGTGTTTTCATCTGAGATTTATGTCCTATACAGAACCTACAGTAGTGGTTGGAATTAAAACTTTCGTTCAAGCCCAATAGCAAATGCAGACCAAGATTATCGCCGCATACTATAGCTGTCGCAAAATAAATCTGATAATTCCCTGAACTAGTTGTAATCGAAATTCCCTGATTCTCTAACGAACTCAATTCATTGAGCAGCGATTTAAAAGTATCTTCAACTAAATACCCTGCTATGTCTTTTATCTCCGCGGTTTTATGTAGAGACGCAACGAAAATATTTTCAATCATGTACGAATATTCAGGTGGTAAACATGTTATTTTATAGTATACCGCTCCGATCTTTTGAATTGTGGCATGTGACCCTAATGGATTATTGACTTCGAAATCATCGAAATAAATTGACAATGGCAATACGATCTTTTGTTGAAAATTGTTTTGAATTTTTTTCCACAGTTTCGCTTTTAGAAAGTGATCAATTATGCCATTGTCCTCATTATTAATTTTCTCCATATAATTTCTTATACAGTCAAAAACGTTAGGCAACTCTAAAAATAATTTTGAAACCTTGCCCATCGGTATAAATTGACCACTTGCATTTGTAACGTCAAGAATATCGCGATTTTCAGTTCGTTTTTTAGTCAAAATAGGTTGTATAGTAAAAGCTATGGGTTTGATGAAAAATCCGGATTCCGTAAAATATTTTTGCCGTTTGTAATCGGTCTCTAATCCAACGAAAGGATTAGCCATCAAATTAAGTGCTTCGGAAATTTCAGAATCATGAATGCCCTTATTTTTTACTATTGTCTGAATTATATCTGCACCACATTCGCCGAATAATTCATTGGTATTTTCGACAATCTCTTGAATTAATGATCTCGGTATCTTAGGGTTTGCATACAGTTTCGCAACGAATGTAGTCGCGGCTCCTTCTATAGAATTTTTAAGGTCTTTGACGTTGAATGATTTGGATTCTATTTCTTCATAAGGAATATCGAAACTGCGATCTATCAAATTGGTGTCAATACGTGCGATTTCATTTCCGAGAACATTAGTTTCCAAGGGATTTTTGCTAGCGGTGGATGAAGGAAATAACCGCTGATGGTGCGATTTTATATGTTTTTTCAAGCTATAAAAATTGTTAAAAGATCGGTAGCAACCGACTTGCTTACATGACACGGCTTGATTGCAAGAAGAATGGTGTTTCAATCTCACATGGGCATGCCATAGACCCATATCCATGCAATTGTAGTCGCAATACGGACATAAGTAATCCATTTTTGTTAAATACAATATTCAACGTTCGAACGAAAAGTCTTAAGACACCGAGCGCATGTTTAGTTGCACTTACAACTGCAGTTTTTGAAGGATTTTCGAAATGTGTGGCTTCATGTTGTCGTCTCTGGTTTGGATTCCATAAACGCCACGTTGAATCAACAACCAAATGTGTTCGCATTCAGGGGGAAACTTGACGTTCCACGCAAAAAAAGTTTTAAAGCACACGTCCAATGCTTTTATGGGCGATTCAAACCGATATCGAACCTGATCGCAGACGACATAGAATTCGTCGACGGTGTCTTCAGTTTCTCCAACGGCAATGATATAAGGCTGTACAGGCAATCCGAAAGTCAGCATTTTATCCATTTTCGTACGATGTTGCTGTTCAATATCACCAAATACCTGTTGAATTAATTCAAAAAAATACAATATTTTCCGCGATATCATCGTCAATTGCACTTATAATCTTATTTACTAAAAAAAAACTCTTTCAACTATTCATATGTATGCAAGCATGAGACAAACATTAAAAAAGGAAAATAAATTGCTTTGACATGAGCAGCCATGGCATCTTGGCTCTCTTGTGACGACGGCTTCCACACTCCACGTTTTTTTGTACTTATTGATGCACGTGGTGCGATCAAGGACGACAGCAGTCGTATTTGAATGAACTCCTTTGCATCTAGAAAAGATAAAAAAATCAATGTTATGTTTATTATAAATTTGAGACATCGAGCTTTCACCAAATTCGAAAAGATTGATTAATACTAATTATTAATACTAACTAAAGCGTAAGTAATAAAAGAATACTAACGTTCAGAAGTATTTTCGTCATCAAGCCAAGATTTGTATTGATCCATAATTTCGCTGCTCTTTTTTGGGAACGCAGCCCTTGTGATATCCTGTACGAATGAGTCCCACTGAGAATAAATACTTAAAGCCGTACCGAAAAGCTCGTTGAAATCGATTTCGATGAGTGTATGTCCCCGCTGTGGATCGATCAGTACCGAATACTTCTTCAAGTAACTACAGACGTTTCCGTCACCCTGTCGTAGCTGCTCTTGTCTTGCTTTTGCCGTTTTTCGCCAATGATGTTCAATTTCGTTGAAGTCTTTGTTGTGAGCGAGCCATTGGAGACTTTCATTGACATCTTGAGACACTGCTTCTTGCTGCAACGACTTACGAGATTTATGAGAACTCGTATATCCTGACATCCGTCGAAACAATTTTAGTTTATTATGAAACATGTCCGGAAGACGTCCGCGAGCACGTTTTGAGACATTGCTGATGCTCTCTCTTTTGTAAATCGGAGGTATGAAATAAGTTTCCCTTTTTTCGTTGGGAAATATTTCAACTATTTCGTCAGTTATATCGCAGAAATCAGCGTTTGTTGCTTTGGCGTCGCAGTCATTGATTAAATCTCCAACGATGATCTCACATAAGAGCAAACTCGATGCATCCGATAATTCTGCTTTGCGGGCGTATTCGTTTTTAAGTGCGAGACCGAAATTAGCCGTGGCCAACAGATTTTCAAGGAATTTCTTATTTCCTTGCTTCACGCGTTTACGATATATGCTTTCGTTAGATATTATACTGCGACAGGATTCCGTAGTTTTTGATGCGACAGACTGCGCACCGAGCGTTTCGTTCAATTCACAGTCGGTCTCGTCGTCCTTCGATGAAAGAAAAAAATCACTAATTATATATATGCGTAAGAAAATTGCATAAAAAATTCTCAGTATCTCGATTTACGTTTACGTTTGTCTTCTTTCTTGTTTCGCTGTAGCTACTGCTTGGCTCATGCTGTGACATTTTTTTACATCAGCAGGAGAAATAATGCTATAAAATAAAAAAATAAAAAGAAACTAATTAAGATAACGCATCACAACACGTAAAATAAACTGTTGGAAACTTTTAATCGACCTTGCAATAATGCGCCCTCAAAAAATATGCGATGGTATGAATAAACACAAAATGAAATAATTGAATATTACGATGGATATTACGATTGGATATTACGATGTTAAAGATATTTATTTTGATGAAAAAATTCACTTCAACGAGGCCGATCACCACGAGTTTCGCAGCGTGGTTTTCCGCGAATCTAACCTCACAAGTCGAACCACGTTTCACCGGCAATAAAAAAAAAATGAAACCGTTTGAAAAGTTCGGTTGATCTCGCAACAACCCGCTCACAAAAAGTTTTCGATGATGTTAACAATACTAATAAACTACTGATAATACTAAATTCACTCCCACGAGGCCGATCACCACGAGTCTCGCACCGTGGTTTTCCGCGAATCTAACCTCACAAACACGAACCACGTTTCACCGGCAACAAAAAAAAATGAAACCGTTTGAAAAGTTCGGTTGATCTCGCAACAACCCGCTCACAAAAAGTTTTCTATGATGTTAGAAATACTAATAAATTACTAATAATACAAAATTTACTTCCACGAGGCCGATCACCACGAGTTTCGCAGCGTGGCTTTCCGCGAATCTAACCTCAAGGACACGAACCACGTTTCACCGACAACAAAAAAATGAAACCGTTTGAAAAGTTCGGTTAATCTCGCAACAACCCGCTCACAAAAAAATTCTCTATGACGTTAGAAATACTAATAAACTACTAATATTACTAAATTTACTTCCACGAGGCGAATCACCGCGAGCCTCGCAGCGTGGTATTTCGCGAATCTAACCGCACAAACACTAACCACGTTCCAGAGGCAACAAGATGAATGTAACGGATTGAAAAGTTTAGTTGATTTCGCAACAACTCGCTCTGAAAAAGCACGCTACGCTGTCAGAAATATTAATGGCCTTGAAAAATTAACTTCCACGAGGCAAATCACCGCGAGCCTCGCAGCGTGGTATTTCGCGAAACTAACCTCACAAATACGAAGCACGTTTGAGCGGCAGCGAGAAAAAATAATGCACATATATATTTAGAACGGAACATTTGACGACATTACCAAATCTCGAAACACGGCCACTAACACATAACATTTACGCGTGAACAATAAACGTATAATTCGTCAAACAATAAACGGTATTACTTACCGATGCTCAAGCAAATCACGTGGTTTCCCCTTGAGGCGTCACTTCTTCACTTTCACTGTGCAAAAATTCTCACGTTGCCGGATGATACTGAACGCTCAGTCGTCCTGTGTGAGTATTCCGCGTTCCGCGCGCTCGCTACCGGCTTTCCGGCGAATTTACTTCTTCTCTCTCACTCTCATTCTATGCTTCACTAATATCGTCTCCCAGCTAATATAATATAATTCCTCTTTCTTCTTTCATTCGAAGAAACCTTGGTATTGGAAATTGGAGGCCCGTATCGGCCAATGGCTGGTCTCCCAGCTGACAAAGCACACGATTGCACGAAATATCGACACACACTCTTTCGATCTTTCTCCACGTTTTTCTACGCACTTATATTGTGTCGAAATCGAAAACAAAAAATGTTGTGTTTAAATCGACGAAATTTAATTAAAATCAGCATCGATATTATTCGTTCGAATCGTAACATAAAGTTTCATCCAAATTGCCAGTTGATTGTTAACTTGAACGCGAAATATATTCCGTTCATCTACGAGAGTCATTAAATTCAATTCGCAGAACGAAATACATTTAATATATTTATATATTGAAGTCAAGGCCAAACCGTGTTCGAACCAACTCTCATGAAATCGTTTGAAATGAAATCGAAAGTGTGTCTGAAATTCTATTTTTTTTCAATTGAACCGTATTTTACGGTTGCACCACATAAAATACAGTCGATTTGACCAAACTAGCATTTAGAGACAGAATCGTCGCGTAGTTGGCTCAACGACATGACTTTTGATCGATGAACCGCCGCATCGTTAACTAAGCGTGAAATGTCTATTGGTGCAACGAAAATCGCCCAACTTCGTCGCGTAGTTGGTAACACTTCATTTTTTTTTTCAGTGTAGAGTATAAGTGATAATTCATACTTTATTTTTTATTTTTTTTTTTTTTTAACAATTTTATTTCTTATAAGCAGAACCAGTAACAATTTTCGATTGTATGAAAGGATAATAGTTAACTTAATATTGCTTGCGCAAATTCGTCATTGGCGGCTTGAATAGGCCTATTATAAAATTTAAAGAAAGTCTGAGAACCGGGAGACCAACCAGCTGTCCGTCTAATCGTTGATATATCTACTCCCCGTTTAAAAGCCAACGACACTGCTGCATGGCGTGTACTATAAGCTGAAAACTGGTTGGTATCGATTCCTGCTTTTTTTAGTAAAGCTCTGATCCTATGACTAATTGTCTGCGAGGAAGCGGCTCCAAAAGGTTTTACCGTCGAAATAAACAAACTTTTAGTATTTGCTCTCAATTGAGATGTTATGTTAATATAATCAATAATAGTAGAAGCAACACAGAGGCCTGGTTTTTCTTTGAAAAACGGCAATTTTAATTCTGGTTGAAAAACTCCAGGTTTTGTTGTCTTGATCTGATCCGGAATTTTAATAGTTATTCCTGAAGCAGATTTCACAATATTTTCAATATTAATAAGAGCCAAAGTTTGAAGTCTTTGAGCTGTTGTAAGAGCGAGCAGAGTAGCCAATTTTTCAGTAGCCTCTTTCAACTTCAATTCAGATAAAGGATATAGTTTTTCGATATAATTTAGAACCGGAGTTACATCCCAAGTAGAAGAATATCTAGGTCTTGACGGATTCTGTTTAAATATCCCTTTCAAGAAACGAGATATCAATGAATCTTCATTAATATTTTTAATTGAAATTAGAGAAATGGCGGAACGAGAAGTATTCAAAGTTGTATAACTCGCGCCTTTTTTAAATCGAAAATTTAAAAATTCGATAATTTCAGATGTTCTTGCATTGAAAACATCTATACTTCTTGAAAAGGTGAATTCCCACCAAATTTTCAAACTGGATTCGTATTGTTTCAGAGTAGAATCAGTTATAGATCTAATCATCACGTTTACGGCCTCTTCCGAAAGACCTTTATTCACAAACGCCGACCTGACAATTTCCCGACCACCAATGAAAGGTGGGATGCTAGAGGGTGCATCTCGTTTCTGAAAGGAGATGATAACAGGGAAGAATTAGGTCTAAATGTAATAATCGGTTCAACAAGAAGCGAAGTAAAAAGAGGGTACCAAGGCTGTGATGGCCAAAAAGGCACTACCATAACCCCAACCGCTTTATCATTAATAATTTTTCTTAATGCACGCAAAATAATTGCGAAAGGAGGAAATGCATAAAAAGATAAATTATTCCACGGAACCGTAAATGCATCTATAGCCCTCGCTTCAGGGTCCGGGTACCTCGAGAAAAATTGTTTACACTTTGCATTTATTCGTGATGCAAAAAGATCCACTGAAAATTTTCCAAACCGTTTTTCAATTTGATTAAATAATGATTGATGAAGCTCCCATTCAGAATCTATATTTTCATTTCGAGAAGCCTTATCAGCCTCCTTATTCTCAGAAGAAGGAATGTAAGAAGCTCTTAACCAAATTTTTCTCGATTCGCACCATTCCCAAATCTTTCTTGATAATTCACTAAGATGTGGGAACCGTACACCACCTGCCTTGTTAACATAAGAAATGGCAGTATTATTATCTAACCGAAGTAGCACTTCGCAGTTAGATAAATCTGATGCGAAACATTTCAAAGCGAAAAAAGCCGCCAACAATTCAAGGTAATTTATGTGATTTTTTCTTTCCTCCTTACTCCAAAACCCAAAGGCTCTCTTATTATTGCAAAAACAACCCCAGCCTGTAAGCGAGGAATCCGAAAAAATTTCACGTGAAAATTTAAGACATCTGATTGGGTTGGAGCCAATCTGGGCATTTATTTTCCACCAATTAAGATCATCAGATAAAGATGCATTGAGCCATACTTTTCCATCATAATTACCGCCATTAAATTTTAATGCCCAAAATTTTTGTCTCTCGAGGCGCTTGCAGTGTATGAAACCATATGCCACAGCCGGACAGGCTGAGGTTAAAATCCCTAAAAATTCTGCGAATTGTCTGATTTTATAAGGTTTCCCAATCTGAAAACTATCTGTAAGTTCAGTTATGCGAATTTTCTTCTTATCAGTCAAATTTAAAGAAAAATCGACTGTGTCAATAACGAAACCTAAGAATCTGCATTTTTGGTTTGCAGAAAGAGAACTTTTGTCATAATTTACCATGAAACCCAAATGCTCTAACAGACCGATTGTTGTTCTCAAATTAGCTTCACACATGTCCTTTGATTTGTTAATAATAAGGAAATCATCTAGATAAACAATAAGAAAAATTCCTTGAAGCCTTAAATGATGAATAACAGGCTTCATTATTTTAGTAAAAACATATGGGCTTGAGCACAAACCAAATGGCAAGCATGTGAATTGATAAATTTTCCCTTCAAATCAGAGTCTCAAAAATTTTCTATGCGATTCATGAATTGGGACAACGAAATACGCATCTTTGAGATCTATTGTTCCCATAAAATCCCCTCTCAAAATCAAATTCATTGCTGAACGAATATCCTCTAATTTGAAATGAGGAGGGTCAATAAATTCATTTAACTTTTTAAGGTTGAATATGAAACGTAAAGAGCCATCAGATTTTGCAATAAGGAAAAAAGAAGAAACAAATTGATCTTTGCATTCCTCACATTCCTCTAGAGCACCTTTATTTACAAGCTCTTTGATTTCTTTTCGAATTTTAACGGATTCTTGAATAGAAAAAAAAATTTCTTTGGGGGAAATTTTTTGATTAGGAGTTACCGTAAAAGGAATCTTATATCCATTTACACAGCCTAGAATAAAATTATCAGACGTAATTTCTTTCCACCTTTTGAAGAAATGGCAGAGACGACCAGAAAGTTTAAGCACCTTTATTTCCTCGAGAAAGATCGGTTCGTCGTCTGGAAAGGCGTTTTGGGAGGGTTCTGTGGGTTTTTGTAATTCTTCTTGAATCTCAGATGATGACGCTTCTGTTGTTGACCCACCTGACGGTAATTCGTAGGTGGGTATTTTGAGTTTCCCGGATCCCGTGATTTTGGAAAAGATTTTGGAGTAACCTTTTCCTTGATATCCGAACATGCTTTTTCTATTTCTTTTAAATCCTTTACTTTTTCTTTCAAGTTATCACCATAAAGCCACACATCAGAGATCATTTTTTCCACTGCTGGCTTAATATTTTTATTGAGCTGTGGAGTAATAAACGATTTTCTGGCAACTGACTGTTGATAAAAAACGTCAGATAGCATCTGTCCAGCATGGCTTATGTAATCCGTCAGACTTGATTCATCAATTCCTTCTTCAGGAGGATCGAGAATTAAAGAAACTGCAGCCCCCAAAGCAGCTATAGCAGTTCCTACACAATTTTGGGTATCCAAAAAATGTGCATCTCTTTTCTTGGCGATATCCGAGAGCAGAGGTACAATTTCGAGATTTAATTTTGGGGCTTCAACGAAGAAAGAGCCTTTTCGATTGTATGACTCCAAAATTTCATTTTTATTCTTCTCTGGAAGACCCTCATTTTTCCATTTCAACCAAGTGTTCGTCAGTTCAGGGTGATATTGAACTTCTTTAAAAATATGATCTTTCGGATCCATTCCCAAAATTTTCAATACATCGTCCTTAGATGCATTATCATCAATTGAAAAAGCTGGATCCACAAGGGATTCCAATTCTGCTTTTTCCTGTGGCATCACAGAAATTTCTTTCACAATCTCTTCATGATCTGAATAGAAAGGAAATTTGGAAATATCACTTATTGTGAAAGAAAAGTGACCATGAAGTTCTTATTGAACATGTCACCAGGAAAAAATGTTTCCTGAACTGGTCGTGAGGACCCGACAAGCCGTGTGGGCGTTGTCTTTCGACTTTCGTATGGAAAGAAGAGATTGTCACTTACCGATTAAATCCTGCTCATCCATTTTTTCTGATAATGACGCAGATTGACCAGGGCTTTGAGTAATTTGTTCTTTTTGAACATTTACTAACGTTTCGACAATCTTTGTCAAATTGTCAATCTGATGTTGAAATTGCTAAAATTTTTCGTCGAATTTTCGTTTCGAATGATGATCTTCTCGTGAGCTAGATCTTGAACGTTTCTTTTTCTTATGCTCCGGCATTTTACACACAAAAGAAGTGAAAAAAAAAAACTTTTTTACGTCTTGAAGCTTCGGCACAACGAAACAATATGAAGATAGGACCGCCTCGATAGCAGTATGAAGGCTGTTATTCGTTATTCTTTTATTTAAATAGTGGTGCTGCGCTTTAAATGTTGTGAAGTTTTCGGCATAACAGGCATGACTACAATTATTATCATCGAGAACGAGACACGAAATATAATTGAGAATAGATAAAATCAAGACAAAGATAAAAAGATAATTTCTCTGATACCATAGTATATGGTTAGATATTTAAAGTATTGAAGAGTAACTGAGACATTGAAAATAACTATAGTATATAGTTATGTTCAATGAATAAATAAGAATGGGTTGTTGGCTAGATTTAAGACTTACCGAACGGAATTAGAAGGAAGTGCGTAGATTCACATTTTGATAATTATTGCCATAAATCCATTTCATTCAGATATAAAGTGATACAACGATAGTTGAGAATTAATTCGAGTTGTGATGTTCAACGGTTTTTATTGAAAGTTGAATAAATCACAACGTAATCATAACATAATAATTAATGAGAATACTTTGGAAAAAACTTTGATGGATCAATCGCCAACACGTCTATTCATCTTTTCCCATAAACTTCTACTCTTTTTTAAAAATTTTTTTTCAACCACTTCGTTGTCAGGGTTATTTTATTTCCGTTCTCCTTTGATTTTATTTTTTCCAAAGCCAACTCAATCACAATTTCTTTGATTGATTTTATTTTAAACAGTTTCCATAATTATCATTCAATTATTTATTGATAAATATTTTCAGATCAGAAAAACGAAATCCTGAGGGAGTTATTTTTATATAATTATTTTCTTGTTTTTTTTCCAAGTTTTTCTTTTTTTAATATGACATTTCGAAGTGAGGTGATTTTTCGTTTTTTTTTTTATACAATTTGTTATCCACCGATCGATGAGACTTGTATTATTGACGAGATATGTATATTAGCGAAGAAGATGTTTTATATATGGGGCATTCCATACCAAATTGACCTATCAAATGAGTTTGCATCTGCGATTTCGCTGCAATTGGGATATGTTTTAGTACATATTGAAAGACACTTCTGTGATTTTTTTCGATTTTTTTCGGCCAATAGCTTCAGAGATATCGATTTTTTGAAAATTTGTCGATTTTTTCTTCAAATGGCCATAACATTTGGAAAAATTCATGAATTTGGGTTTGTTTTTTTTTTTTTCAAATTATTCGTTTTTGAACGTAGTTTATGGAAAAAAATCAAATTAAATTCTTCGCTCCAGTCATCTTCAGTTTTTTTTTTCAATTTTGTGTTGAAATCGCGTTTTTAAAGATGTGTGGGTCCTTCGATTTTTTTTTTTTAATTCTTAAAAATACTTGATAGAATTTGAAAAATTTGAAGTCTAGTCCCATCGTGGGCCAAGTATTTTTACTTTTTTTTTTCGATTTTTGCAAGTTTTTTTTTTCTTGAAAGATCTTTGAAAATTCTAGGAATATCATTCCAAAAGGACTGTAACAACTAATTATAGAAAAATAAGTTCCATAAAAAATTTTTCATTGAAAACAATGGAAAAAAAAATTCACACACATAATTACTTGTTAGTTGATATTTTTTATACTCTTTCTGTCGTTTAAACAACTCAGCTACTTTTCCTTGATCGGATGAAATCGCGTTTCTGAGAATGTGTGGCTCCTTTGATTTTTTTTCATTCTCAAAAAAACGGAATTGAAAAAATTTTAAGCCTAGTGTAGCGGTATTTTATTTTTAATCGTATTTTTATGCACTATATTTGATTCCCCGAGGGTACGCTCTGCACGAATTTTAGCCGCTCCCGATCGTGCGCCCACGAGGCCTTATCACCGACTGACTGCTTTCCCTCTCTCCTCGCCCTTCCATTCCTTGTCTCGATAGCCCCGGTGGTTACAATTCGGGGCGCTCCAAAATTCTTGAAATTCCCCACCACGAAACCCGGGCCTTTTGGCGTGAATATTGGCTTGATTCGGCCTTCCTGATAACTTTCCCCTTACGACGTCCTCGCCGTGTCTCCATCTGTCTGACAATCTGAAAATAAGCAAAACTATTCGTGATCGCGTATGCAGAGAGCCAACGAACGAGGTACGACTTCGGCTCTGCAAGCGGAGTGATCAATTCCGAATCGAGAGTTCCAGCCATACCGCGTCATACCAAGGTTACTATCAGCCTTTTATACCTGATTCAGTCAGCATTTTTTTTTTTTCATCGAAATGATCTGGGCTACTATCGTTCGCCTCACGAGATTACTGAGTTCATCTCTCAGATTACTATCATTCATTTGGTTCACTTACTATCATTCATCAAAATTAAAATAGTCTGGGCTACTATCTTTGCTCCACCAGGTTACTATCGTTCGCCTACCAGATTACTATTATTCATCTGATCTCCAACTTGGTTTTACCAGTATTAAGCTGTGGCATCGAATACGATCCACGGACTCAGCTGGTCCATAGCCACAACCGTTCGCTTCCCCGGCGCCTTCTTCATCTCTCTAAGATCCTCGATCTCGTACCGATCGTTAGGCAGGACCGCTTTGACTCTGAACGGCCCCTTGGCTTTTGCGTTCAGTTTTCGGCTGTCTCCTGTAGCCGGTGCCGCGCTGGATTTCCACATGACAACATCGTTAGTCGCATACTTCGGAGGATTGTACCTTTTCGCATCAAATGCCCTTTTCTGCCTCCTTTGCTCCACTATAATGTTGTCCTTCGCCAGCTTTCGTATTTCTTCCAGGTCCACCTAATCTATAGGGTTTCTTGGATTGCCGATATTAACACCGCATCGTCCATACTGCGAGGTTTGTACCCATAAAGGAGTTTTGAAGGCGTATTTCGCGTGCTCCGATTCGTGGTGTTGATTACGGCACTCTGAACTTTCTTCACGTACTGGTCCCATGCGATCTCGGGTTCACCTGCACTAGTCGTTGCTAACGCATCCAGCACCGTGCGCGATTAACTCGTTCACATTGTCCATTTGCTCTAGGTGTAGCCACCGCGTTTAGAACATGGTTAATACCGTGTTCCTTGCATAAAGCTTCAAATGCGTGCGACGCAAACGCCGGGCCTCGATCGGTGATGATTCGAGTAGGCACACCAAAAATCGCGAAGACTGTCAGTAAGACCTTTACAACATACTTAGTTCTAGTGCTTCGTACCGGTTCCAGTATACAAAATTTTGTAAAAGCATCGACAATCGTTAAGATTTGTGTATTTTTTTGTACGCTGCATTTAAATGGCCCAATGTGATCTAAGTGTAATGTATGGAACGGGATAGCTATTTTTTCTATCGGATGCAGGAATTCTGGTTTTTTTCCGACAGAGGTTTTATAATACAGACAGTTAAGGCAGGCTTTCACATATTTAGTGACGAATCTACGCATCCCTTTGAAGTAATAATGTTCTTTTATCTTCTCCAAAGTTTTCTCTACGGAAAACTGTCCAGAGTCGTCATGGCACATTTTTACAATATTCCATCGGGCTGTTCGTGGAACGAGCTATTTGTTGCCTGTTGCGGTTCTACGAAAAACTACCCCTCCTTTTAGATCGTACTTTTCGAAGTACTCTCGTACGTCCGGTTGAATATCGCCAGTGATGAGTATCCCTTGAATAGTTTTGATATCATCATCCTGTTGCTGAGCTACTTTATCCATTCGGACTCGGTGATATCAACGGCCAGGCATCAGATGGGATTTCGACTTAAATAGTCAACGTGTGCTCCTTCAGCTCCCGGTCGGTAAGCCACTTTAAACTCAAAATCTTGTAAGTAAACCCACCATCGGGCCACTCTTGGATTCAGGTCCTTTTTCGTTGCCGTGGCACGAACTGCACTGCAGTCGGTTACTACTGTGAACTTGATGCCTATTGAATAAACTCTGAATTTCTTCAGCGCATCAACTATCCTCAACGTCTCTAAGTCATATGAATGATATCTCTGCTCCGTTGGTGTTGTTTTTCGACTGTAGTATGCTATTACATGAGCCTTTCCTTCGAATTTTTGAAATAATATAGCTCCGAGTCTCAGGGCACTTGCATCCGTGTGCACTTCGGTTTCCAAATACGGGTTAAAAATGGCTAAGACCGGTCGCGAAGCTAAAGCCTTTTTTATATCCTGGACCGCACTTTTCTATTTAAACCCCACTTCCACGTGCAGTTCTTGCGCAATAATTGCGTCAAAGGAGCGACTCTCCTCGCAAAGTCATTAATGAATTTTCGGAAAAATCCGGCAAGCCCGAGGAACTGTCGGACTTGTCTCACATTCTTTGGTGATTCTGCATTCATTAAAGCTTCGACCTCCTGCACGCCCGGTTGCACCCCCAATTGTGAAATCTCATGGCCTAAATAGTCTATTTTCTCTTGAAAAAATCGACACTTCGAAATGTTTATTGACATTTTCTTATTGTGTAATATCGTTAATGCTTTCGTAAGTAGCTCGAACCCTTCTTCCAGGCTATCACTCGCTATTAGTATGTCGTCGACATAAACATCATAGTCGGTTCCGCGGAAGATTCCCATCATCGTCCTTTGAAAATATTCAGGAGCGCTTACGAGACCAAACGCTACTCGTAAGAACTTGTAATGCCCGTCTGGCGTTACAAAAGCTGTTTTTTCGATGGCATCGGAATGTAAAGGGGTCTGATAGAACCCGGACTTCAAATCAAGCGATGTGTAATATTTTTTTCCGCCCAAACGATCGATTTGATCATCAATTATTGGCAGCGGGTATTTCATTCTTTTTGTGACTTTATTTAATGCTCTATAATCCACGCACATTCGTACGTCTCCGGTTTTTTTCTTCACGAGAAGAATGGGACTCACGTATGGCGAGAAGCTCTCTCTGATAATACCAGCAGCTTCCAGATCAGCTATTATTTCTATTACCTTTTCACGCTCAGCTATCGATAATCTATATGGTGGACGTACACCAGGTTCATGATCAAGAAGTTCGATTCTCATTCCCGGTACGTCAGCACAGCTTAGTTCTTCGATACCGAGGGGAACACTTTTTCAGGGTAAATTTAAAGTTTTTATTAGGCGATTTATAACTTCCGGAGCAAGTCCCTCGCATTTCACGTTTGCTTGCTGAATAGGTCTCACACGTCGTGTGACGAGATTCACCTCGAGAACGCTTTCTCTTTGTCCAGGATTTTTAACGAATTTAATTCCCGTTGAGTCCACGCCACCACTTCTGGCACGCTTAAAATCTCACGCCCGAATAATATCTCTTTGCTCAGTTGACCATCTGGTAAGATGTAAGCAAATGTATCGTATACGACGCAATCTATCTCGACTCTTATTTGTGGTTGAGCGATCGGTGATACCACGGTATTGTCAAACGCCACCACCGCGCTATCGGTTTTTTCGGGCTGAAATTTCATTGAACGAGCTACCCCTTCTCGGATTCATGAAAAATCGCTCCCTAAGTCGATGGTACAGTCTCTCTCTTGCCCATTAATGAGACATTTTCTTATTGGTTTCTCGACCAATGCTCCATCAACTCGATCGACCTTGAGCACCTGGGACGTGCTACCTTCTAGTCATTTCTTTTTTATAGCTGCTTCCGCGGCTTGCTTTTTGAAGCATTTTGCCTTTACATCACCCGTGATTTTACAATACATGCATCTTATTTGCGATTTATTTTTAATCTGCGCGTCGGGAACGTTTTCATGGCGCTGCTCCGGACAGTCGCGTTTGAAATGACCTGGTTTTTTGCAACCGTGCCATTTCACCGTTATTTTATCTTTACTTTTATGGTTTCCTGTCCGCTTATAATTTGACGGTTTCGAATTTCCAGACCTAGCGTCATCTTTTGCTTCCTTCGTATCTTTATGAGTCTCTAAAGACTCAACATTTACCGGAAAAATGCTAAGCCTTTGGTTAAGATCCGCAATAGCGCTCAGCCTAGCTGTCAAAAGAGCTGTTCGAATGCATTCGTCGTGAATACCGTAAATAATTAAATCCACGATCTGATTCTCGCCGATACCTAATTTTAACTTATTTATCTTTTGCAATTTATTGAAACTATACTCCTGCAAGTCTTGGCCTGATTTGCTTTTATATTCGGCTATTTCGTGGAATAATCGGCCGAAACTTTTGTCACCCGGGAACTGTCTAATCAACTCATGAGAAAATACCTCCCAATTCAAAAATGTGTGTGTGAGGCCGTCGTACCACAACTTCGAGTTGCCTCTCAACCTACACCCTGACAGAATACAGCTTTAACTTGTCGTTCCATTCGTACACCATACCACACTCATTTATTTTATGAATCCAATCCGAAGCTGAGATGGTTTTCATGGCTGGATCAAATTCTGGCAAGAATTTCTCATTCAAGCAGTAACCGTGGTTTAGTCGCCTGGGAGCAGTGTTAGCGATCCCTGCCAGTACATCAGCGAGGCGCGTTATATCGGAGTCCCTGCTCCTTGTACTCGCTCGTTCAGAACTCCGATTTCGTCTCCTTAATAAACGGCTTCTAGTTCGGGGTCTTTCACTATTTTTGTTTGTTGCTCTATGACTTCGAGATCTATCACGTCTACGCGAACGTGTACGACGTCGCGAACGATTCGATCGTTTACCCATTTCCCCCCTTTTTTTTTCAATAGCTGGTATAAATCACAATATCCGACAGCACGATTCACTCTCACTGTGGATAATACATGTGTATATCCCACTAGTAATGGAGCTATGGGGATTCTGGACCAAGTGTAGGTGGAAGGGCGGCGCCCCCGCACCGCATACCCCTCGCCTACACTTGGTCCAGAATCCCCATAGCTCTATTACTATAGTGCTTCCTCCCCGCAACACTACCCCCCTCCCCTATATCCTTCGCAATGGCTTCAGCTGTAGGGCCCCGAGGGGGCAAGCTGTGTGAAAGAGAGAGACAGCTAGATTGGAAATATAATGAGTTTGAAAGAGATAGCTAGATTGGAAGTTTAATGAATGTGAGTGAGATGACTAAATTAGAAGAGTGGAAAGAAATGGTCAGGCAATAAAAAAATGAATGTTCGATTCCTTTTGTTTACATTAGTTTTCTATTACATCATAAAATTGAATAAAACAATACAGAAATTAGGCTTAATTTTATGTGTGTATGTGAGCGTGTAGTGTATAATAGAGTGTGTGAGTTTCTATATTTTTCAACAATGATGACTGATTCTGAAACAGATAAAAACAGAAAAAGTCTTCAAGTTTCATAGTTTATTTGTACGATCTAAAAATATGAAAAAAAAACTTACTTGTTTTCCATGATTGATTGAAAATCATCAGCAGTCCTGACAAATGTTCCGTGTTATAAGGTGAAACAGCCTGGTCCCACAGTCCTCGCAATAACCGACGGAAAGGGTGTTGTAATTGTCCTTCTCATGTTTACGGACAATAGAGTGTGGAAAATCGTCCCCCACCGATTTCCAAGACACATACACTACCGTCGGAAAGTTTCCGGACAAAAGTCGGAAAAAGTTGCCACACTCTTTTTCATGTTATTCCGTCGATAACGAAGATAAATTAATTTAATAAACGGCATTTTGAAGGGCAAAAATCCCATTTCATTTTGCTTTTTTTGAAAATTTTTTGCGATTTTTTTTACGACTAGGACGTCATTTTGAAAACGACCATTTTTTGTCTTTTTTTTTCCTTTTTACAGAGCAACCGCGTTTTCAGATGAAATTTTTTTTTTCAATTTCTTTGACCGGATCTCGAAAAGGCAAAACTCAAGCTTTAATTTCGTTTTTTATAAAATCCGTTACGATTTTTTTTTAAAAAGTTATCATGTTTTTGGTGAAAAAAGACGAAATTCATATATTCCTGCGTAACACGAAAACTATCGCATTTAGAAAAATATCTCAAAGGAGTAAAAAGTTGCCTCTGAGATTGTTCTAGTTACTCGATTTTTTGCAGATTTTTTTTCCGAAATTTTTTTTTTTTCATTGATTTTAGTCGAACTCCAGGTCTATCAATTTCGGTAATTTCAAAACTATGGGTTTTTTGACCAAAAGTCCAAGTACAAAAAAGTTTCATTTCTTCATTTTAAACGTTTTGGAATTTTTTCAGATTTTTTTTCGAATTTTTTTATCCGACGATGTTGACGATGATGATAAACACCATCGGAGAAAAAAAATCTGAGAAAATTCCAAAACGTTTAAAATCAAGAAATAAAACTTTTTTGTTATTGGACTTTTGGTCAAAAAACCCATAGTTTTCAAATTACGGAAATTTATAGACCTGGAGTTCGACTGATATTAATGAAAAAAAAAAATTTCGGAAAAAAAATCTGGGAAAAATCGAGTGACTAGAACAATCTTAGAGGCAACGTTTCACTCCTTTAAGATTTTTTTCTAGATGCGATAGTTTTCGTGTTACGCAGGAATTTATGAATTTCGTCTTTTTTCACCAAAAACATGATAACTTTTTAAAAAAAAATCGTAACGGATTTTATAAAAAACGAAATTGAAGCTTGAGTTTTGCCTTTTCAAGATCCGGTCGAAGAAATTAAAAAAAAAAATTTCTACTGAAAACGCGGTCGCTCTGTCAAAAGGAAAAAAAAGACGGAAAATGGTGGTTTTCAAAATGACGTCCTAGTCGTAAAAAAAATCGCAAAAATTTTTCAAAAAAAGCAAAATGAAATGGGATTTCTGCCCTTTAAAATGCCGTTTATTAAATTAATTTATCTGCGTTATCGACGGAATAACATGGAAAAGAGTGTGGCAACTTTTTCCGACTTTTGTCCGGAAACTTTCCGACGGTAGTGTACACCACAGAGTTTTTCACCTCGGTCAGTATGATAGTACACTGAGATCGCGCAAATTTCAGCTTGATGATGGAGAGTATTTTTTTGCTCTTCACTGAACGTGTATTGAATTTTCTTTGGTCTATAATGATTAGATATTTCATCACTATGAACGTTATTTTCATTTTGCTCCATAATACAAAGCTGCTCTTGATTGTTAGACATTTTTTTTCACGTCACTCGTTTATCATACAAACAAAATTTGTTCAAAAAAAAAAAAAAAAAACTTTTCACGCAGGCGTTACATAAACATCCGTAGTTTTGTTTTAAAATCCGAAAATGTAACTTACGGCAGGGTCTAAAGTTCTGCGATACCGTCGTTCTCCGTTTATAGAAGAACGTTCTCCTCTCCACAACTGCGGGCTTCGTGATAACTTCATCATCCGCCTAGCTGGGGACGTCGTATGATAAGTCGTCGGTACAAAATGTCCAACTGAAATTTTTTCAGTTAAAACATCCGGCCCGTTGTTCCGCATAATATTTTTTGTCAAGAGTGCATGAATAGTAGGGCTTTGAATGGTAGTTTTGCGACACTAACAGTGAAACGGAAAGTTATCACTGCGAGAGAAAAAGTGAAAAATAAAATAAATAATAAAACAAATTTGTATCGTTTGCGGGCTTGCGTCGAGAAAAGTATGTCTGATCGCAAAATGTTATAAGAACAATGTATAAAACTCTTTGGGGGGGCAAATTGAATTCCAGCAAAAAATTCGATTTTCGAAAAAAAAATTAACTATTTTTTTATTTTTGCCTGGACTTAGTATCGTCATTTTCGACTCCATCATAATAAGTTGTAGGAAACATTTATAGAACCCTTTGGGGGGCAAGTAGAACTAATTTTTTTTTTTTTATCTTTCCTTTGGGGGGCTAACTTCACACGCTCCATGAAAAGTCAAATCCCAAGGGACGAAGATGCATCAAACGCGTACTGCGCATGCACGACCGAACTAGCCGCTATCAGCCACTTTCGTCGGTCAAAACTGCCATGAAAAGTACCGCTATTCATGCACGAGTTACAAAAAAAAATGCCGGGTTCGAAAAAGTACCCAAATTACTTACCCATTGTCTGATTTTATCGATACAGTGTAGTGCCTCGATGACGCCTCATCGGATACGATTATGTGGCTCACGACCGCGATTAAGTCGTATCTATGCTGATCCATGTCGACGAACTTACGGCTACTAGAGACGACGTTTATCGTAGTAATAAGAACGAGACCCCATTCGGTGTTCTTTTGATAATCGGCCTTCGATATTTCCTCGCCGCAGCAAATAATTGCATCTTACGGAATGGTCAAAATTGCTTCGTTGATTGATTTTTTTTCTGGGAGCATTTCAATGTGCAATCTTTTACGACTTATTTCGATGATGCCTAGACATTTCGGACATTGAGCAGACGATCGAAATATCGTTGAGACTGCGTTGTGCCACGCGAAGTTTTTTTTATACAGCGCTGTCTGAAACACTTGAAGGAAATCTGCAATATCTCGATTTTCTTCGCCATCGAACCCTTCAATTGTTTTGTCGACTTCGTTCCAATCCCGAAGGAGACTCTCGAAGTCTTCGGCTGGTTGCCCTCGGTTGACCGCAACAAGATTTTGCAATATTTTAGTGAACAGAGTGTCGTCCAGGGTAAAAGAGTCGAGTTGCTCAATGAAGGGCGAAACATGCGACAACGCATGGAAAATAGTAAGGGTATGAGAATATGCAGATCGCCGTTTGAAAGAATCAATTGTTACCTGGTGAATTAGAAAAAAATTATTGTTGGAAAAAAATCTCAAAAATTGCGAGACTTGGAGCGTAGGAAGTGACTTTTAAATATTTTTAAACATCGCGTTACTCACGAAAAGCGATGAAGCCACCGAAACGAATCGACTTGAGCTCGCTTGCGAAGAACATTCGTCGTCCGATGTTACTGCTATTAAGTAATTACGGTCATAGGTGTGTGCCAGCTCTCGTAATGGATGAACGGAGATAACTGAAAAATAGTGTGAAAAGTACATTCTTTTTTCAAGGAGTGTATGAGTCCATGTTACGATCGGTTGTACCGTTAAAATGTTAAAATGAATTTTAGAATTTACCAATTTCGCGTCAGACACTTGAGCTCTTCCCGTCTCCTCCGTCGCCAAGTGTTCGATTATTCCCTGAGAAAGAGGGAAAGCGTTGTAGCAATATAATTTTCAGGTTTTTGCTTTCTCGAAAATCTTTGTTTTAGTGAAAAAGCTTTTTTTTTAAGAACTGAATAATATCGTGTTCATAATGTTTCAAAACATCAAAAAATCATTTTTCGAAAAAATGTCTGGATGTGTATGTGTGTGTGTGTGTGTGTGTTTTTCGTTACCGGCTGCAAACTATCTTGTGCCTCTGGCACCGCAATGTTATTGATGACGCCTGCTCCTCCATCTATCTCGACAGCAAGCAAATTCACGGGTAGGTCCTGAAAAAAATTGAGCATATTGAAAATATTGATTTTGCACAATAGTGATCTCAATATATTAACATAAAAGTATAGTGTGCGTGTGTGTATGTTACTATCGGTTGTTTTTGCTTCCTCGAGAAGCTTTGTTTTAGTGGAAGAGTTTTTTTTGCGTTTTTAATGATATCGTGTTTAGAATGTTCCAAAAGAATGTTCGAGAAAAAACATGCCGAAAAAATGTCTGGATGTATGTGTGTGTGTGTGTGTGTGTGTGCGCGCGCGCTATTTTGCTACAAATAGTTACCATCGGTTCTACAACGGTCATGAGGTCTCCCACGACCCCTACCAAGTCAACTTTCCTGGCCTGTCAAAAAATGTTCTTGAGGCACTCGCTATACAAACTTGTATTTTTTCGTTCTTTGAATTCCTGGACCTTTATCACAGGTACCCATAAAAACAAAAGCTGGCAAGGACTCTGAAAAAAAGAGAACCAAACTGATATTTTTTTCCATTTTTTGGGGATTACGGGGGACAAATAACTTAAAGAATGTTTGTGTAAATTAAGAAGCTCCGGGGATTTTGCGTTTCGATATGCGAAATGTTTTTTCTATTTTGAGCGTCACGAGGCGAAACAGTATAAAGATTTCTAATAGTTGGAATTTTTTTTTGTTAAAAAAATCGCCGTCTCTAGGGTTTGTCGTAGGTGATGAGTCAACCGCAGACGCGGTTGACTCATCACCACAACGTTCTTCGTTCCCCGCCCGCTACATGAAATTTCAACTAATTATATCGATTCTCTCGGCTTTGCCCTCTTTTATCGTTCGGTTTCTATCGTTTAAGGTAGTAACGTCGATACTGCAAGAGTCAAATGAATACACCGTCATGTTTGACTTACGCAGTATTTAGAATAGGCAACGTTGCGAGAGAGTGAGAGAGACAGAGATTGTCTGTTTCACTCGAGAGGTGCGCAAAGACTGACGGGTGACGGGCGCAAGTTTTTGGTTGTGTCAATTAAAATTAACATTTTCAACAATGAAAACACTACAAGAACATAACCAGCCGCGATTTACTTGGTTCTTTTTTGAGCTGGGACGATGCTTGTAATAAAATAATTTTTTTGCAGAACTTGCCTATTGGTATGAAATAATTAAATCCAGTGAAAGACTGTGTATCAACAAGTATGAGAAAACAAATGGTCACTGCAAAAGTGACTTATGAAATGCTTGTAAATGCATATAAACAAGATAAGTACAATGGCTTATCGAGAGCTTTGGGCTGTGACGTGACATTTTGCCCCGCCACCCGCACGAATCCGTGTCGACCAGTGGCCCGGTATACGGCCCATGTGACGCCGCCGTTCGTCTCGCCTGGCGTGCTCGAAAGAAGGCTCAACTATCGCCGTATCGTATATTCTGTATTACTAAGTTTAAGTTTGATTATAAAATGCGTTTCTCGGCCTGTTCAACCGCCGTTCATTACCTTTACGTCGAGAGAGGATTACCTACCGATTACCTACGTCTAAGGACCTCGAGACGAATCTTTCGATTAATTCCGTTTTAGTTCGTAATTGTTATCTGAAGTACCTTGAAGTTATTGTGTAATTTTACTCGCCGGTCCCTAAAGCGAGGAAAGCAATCTCACGCCGTACCTTTTACCTGGTGATTACCTCGGGAGGGATTTCGCCTGCATTTCGGAGATTGAGGATCGAACAACCGAACTCAATTGGGTGGACGAACAAAGATACACGTTGGGATAGGGCCTATTAGAATGCCACCAGTGGTCTTTTCGCCGTTGCAACCGAGAGTTGCCCGTCCACCGTCGTTACTTCGGGTACTATAGCCCGTTTAGTACGGCACCTCGTCCAGTGGGACTCGGGATATTTTCCGAGAGCTGGAGTGCAGAAATTTACCTGGCGGTTATGTGTGGGCTCACTGTGATTCACAGGGACGCCTCGAGTCATGAGGGAGGCCTCCCTCTACTTTACGGAATCATCGGCCGAGTCCCCAAGAGGAAAAGTGCCCGAGTGACGACCCATCGCCGAGTGCAGGTTGGAGTTCTGATCCGAGGAGTCACCATTATCAATGACGTTGGTCAATCTTCGTTACACGACGAGGATCTATCATCCTCGCGCGTGAATCATATTCGTATTTCCCGCGGTAAGCGCGGCGTAGCGAGCGACTTCGGTAGTTCGCGCTAGCGGCGTGAGAGTGCGGCCCTTGCGGGGGGTCCGAAGGAGTGGGGCGAGCGCCGAAAACCGAGAGCGTCGCACCGGACGCCATGTCTAATTAGTCTGATTTCGAGTACCGCCCGGCGTGCACGTGTGAAGAGTAAAGCAGTACCTATTATCTTGGAGGCGTACCGGACGGATTCTCTCGGTAAGCTCGTTCCTCATCGTTTCTCTTCATGATCACTTTCTCGTTCAGCCCATTATCTTCTTTCCTAATTACTTTACGTGAGAAGGAAGAAGAATTGGCGTTTATTTGGCGATTTTGTATTGCACGAGGAAGTATGGAGGGGAGCGGTCGAGCCTCACTCGACCGTTGTCTCTTTCTCTTTCTCATTTTATTTCGAATTTTATTTACGGGTGAAACGAGAAAGTGGTCGATTATCTTTTGGGCTTTCATATTTGAGTTTATTTAATTAGTGGAGTTTATTTCGCGTAAAATAAAGTATGGCGAAAATTATCGCGCATTTGTTCAGTCTCAAGTGCTTCGTCGTGGCGCTCAAGGTCCTACACGTGCCGGATACGGCGCGGCCGTGTTTTCTCTCTATCTCTCTCGCACTCGTATGGCGTATTGGACGGCGCTGAGGCGCTCGTCGTACCTTTGTTTATTTCGTTGCTGTACGGGCCGTTGTAGCTCGCACGTTTATAATTATTTTTCGATGGAATTTCTTGTATTGCGTTTTCGTTCGCGTTAAGTACGCCGTATGATATTTCTGTTACCTATCGCGTAGCGTTTGTTACTTATTTTATTGCCTGATATAATTTTCGTTCCGATTACCTTTCGACCGCTGGTCGATTACCTATCGTGGAGCATTATTTTCTTATTTTTATTGTTGCGCATTCGTTTTCGATTATCTTTCGACACTTGGTCGATTATCAGTCGCGCGCTGTATTTTTCCTTCATTATTCTATTGCGTATTATCTTTTTCGTCCCGATTATCTGTCGACCCCCGGTCGATTACCTTTCGCGCAGCGCATTACATTAATTATCTATCCGTTCTCATTTTTCTCCTGCGACTCGTACCTATTGTGGAGTCGTAGGAAGCCTTTTTCGAGTTCTAATTTCATTGCGCAGCCTCACGGCCTACCTCGCGAATTTAGTTACCTGCTTGTACATGTTAGGACGATTTTCTCTGAATAAATCGTTTGTTAAAACTGGTTAAACGAAACGCCTCGATTACTATTATTTGGTTTTGTCGTAAATGTTACTTCGGACCGACCAAAGGACCAGCCCCTCTACCTTTTGTATCTCAGTTGAGCTGAGTAGTCGGACCGTCCTCGATCGCACCCATCTCTCGTGCCCCCTATCCAGCCAGGGCTGACGGGGGTGGATAAATTTAAATCGATCTCAGATCGATGGTACTTCGTACCTGGCGCCCATTCCACCCTCATCTAAGGGGGGTTCGAGAGGATGGGTAATGCGAGTCGAGAAGAGACAGGATTAGCTTGTTCGGGCAAAAATTCTCGTTACAGGGCAAAGACGAGAACGGTTCAGTTAGAGTCACCAAAACTAAAAATATATTGCAAAGAATCTGTGATTTTTTCGAAAAACAAGAAAAAAAAACCAAATTATTATTGTTGTTATTTAATTGATATTGAAAATTATCACTTTGTTAATAAAAAAATAATAACGTTACTAATGATGAAGAATCTTTATAAAGTATACACTTCCATGTTTCTTTCATTTTCAAATTTCGCGCGCATTGTAACCTCTCCGCGACGTTGCCACGTTATACTAATCTGCGATATAAACGTACATTTAGGATATTCATTTGTTAATTACTGCTATCACATGCTCTCAACCTGTATTTTTAAGGATTCAAAATGTTCCTTATAATATTTTCTCTGATTCCACCCTTTTTTATTCAATTCTGAACGGTACTTTTTGTAAAATACAATGAAAACCGTGATTTCTCATAAGACGCAACGTTAAATGTATGAAATTACCGATGCGAATATCTTTTTTCTGGTTCTCTGTAGCCTCTCAAAAATTTGACTGAGTCTTTTTCCTATCATAATCTACGACGGTACTAAATTTTATTAGATTCTGAACGGTAATTCTAAAAGCGACAGTACTACCTTAATAAATTGACGCGACTTCACCAAGGAATTTTCTCTACACTCTTTATTCCGGAAAGCTTCGGCTTTACGGGCTCCACCCTCTCGCCAGTGCCTTAATTTTCCTAAACGTATTTTCTTCCCACTTTTTTTCCCACTCGATATATTCTTCTATAGAACTAACCAATGCGGCTTTCTCATGTATAGATTTTTCAGTATCCTTATAAGCCATGGTGGAGAAAAAAAAAGAGGATTGAGATGCAAGCCGAACAACAGCCCGACTAAAACTGTGATAATTTCTGTTGGTCCTCCGAATAAGAACTTTTTTTTTCACTATGTCACAGAAAAATGTTTTTTCGAAATGACGGAGAAAGAAGAATAGAACCATCGAGGTGGAGAAGGAGGAGGCCATGTGAGACCTTCGAGTGTTTCGACTATTTTGGAATATTGAAAAAAAAAGTTTATCAACAAAAACTTCTGGTAGATAGTTTAGGCAAATACATGGAAATCTTGTAGGACCTCTTGAGAGACTCTTCAAGATAATAAAATTAAAGATTTTCTGCTTCCTGTTAAGGATGCATGTCCTAACTTGCCATCCTAATGCATAAGTGCATGCATGTGTTAACTAGACAGACTAGATATCCTGATGCCAAATATTCATGGCGCCAGCATGACGCGTTGTACTCCTAGAAAACTTGTGGAAGGGAAAAAAAACGGGTCTGGTCCTATCGACATGAAACATGGTGGTCATCCAGATCCTCGGTCGACCTTTTTTTTTGCTACTTTGATCCTTGACATTGCTGAATGAGGGAAATTCTTTCCTAAGATAAACTGAAAAATGGAAAACTTGGGGAAGGGGATGGGAGTGAAGGCGTTTCTGCAAATTCAAAAACTGTTCATTACTCTGCAGACTTTTTCTCGAGCAAGTAACGTGTATAGCCAACAAAGTTCTTTCTACAAATTACGATTTTTTTTTGGAACAAATTTTGTTTGTGTGATAAACGAGTGACGTGAAAAAAAATGTCTAACAATCAAGAGCAGCTTTGTATTATGGAGCAAAATGAAAATAACGTTCATAGTGATGAAATATCTAATCATTATAGACCAAAGGAAATTCGATACACGTTCAGCGAAGAGCAAAAAAATACTCTCCATCATCAAGCTGAAATTTGTGCGATCTCAGTGTACTATCATACTGACCGTGGTGAAAAACTATGTGGTGTATGTGTCTTGGAAATCGGTGGGGGACGATTTTCCACACTCTATTGTCCGTAAACATGAGAGGGACAATTATAACACCCTTTCTGTCGGTTATTGCGAGGACTGTGGGACCAGGCTGTTTCACCTTATAACACGGGACATTTGTCAGGACTGCCGATGATTTTCAATCAATCATGGAAAATAAGTAAGTTTTTTTTTCATATTTTTAGATCGTACAAATAAACTATGAAACTTAAAGACTTTTTCTGTTTTTATCTGTTTCAGAATCAGTCAACCATACTCATCATTGTTGAAAAATATAGAAACGCACACACTCTATTATGGGGAGTATGCGGTGGCGGGGGCACCGCCCCCGCACCGCATACCCCTCGCCTACACTTGGTCCAGAATCCCCATAGCTCTATTACTCCCACTTCTGATTTGTAGCGGTATTTTATTTTTAATCGTATTTTTATGCACTATATTTGATTCCCCGAGGGTACGCTCTGCGCGATTTTCAGCCGCTCCCGATCGTGCGCCCACGAGGCTTTATCGCCGACTGACTGCCTTCCCTCTCTCCTCGCCATTCCATTCCTTGCCAAGGCAATTGCCGGGGCTATCAAGATAGCCCCGGTGTTTACAATTCGGGGCACTCCAAAATTCTTGAAATTCCCCACCACGAAACCCGGGCCTTTTGGCGTGAATATTGGCTTCACTAGTCCCATCGTGGGCTAAGCATTTTTACTATTTTCGAATTTCTTCGTTATATACCACATGACAAAAAATTATACTTTGTTCATCAATCAATGTTTAAAAATACAGTATTTTTCATTTTTGTTATCATTCTTATAATAAATATTTGGTATTTTGATTTTTAATGCTAACGATTGAATTTTACTGTCGTACTCTTGCTACCTCCGATTTCTTTCCATAAACTACGTTTGAAAACGAATAATTTAAAAATAAACAAACCAAAATTGATGAATTTTTCAAAATTTTTTTGAAAAGCTTTGACTTTTCAAGATCTGGTCGAAGAAATTGAAATAAAAAATTTCTACTGAAAACGCGGTCGCTCTTCCTAGAGTATGCACAAGAAATGCAGCAAACGTCTCCCAACATCCCCTCAGTTCCATACCAGTTGCCATAATTATCGTTCAATTATTTATTGATAAATATTTTCAGATCAGAAAAACGAAATCCTGAGGGAGTTATTTTTTATGATTATTTTCTTGCTTTTTTTCCAAGTTTTTCTTTTTTCAATATGACATTTCAAAGTTAGGTGATTTTTCGTTTTTTTTTTAACAATTTTCATCAAGCTATACGATTTCATCAGTTGGGAGTTATTTTACGTTTTTTAAAAGATTTTTTTCGTCCATTTTTTTCCTTTTTACAGAGCGACCGCGTTTTCAGTAGAAATTTTTTTTTTCAATCTCTTCGACCAGATCTTGTAAAGCCAAAGGTTTTTAAAAACATTTTGAAAAATTCATCCATTTTGGTTTGTTTGTTTTTAAATTATTCGTTTTCAAACGTAGTTTATGGAAAAAAATCGAAGGTAGCAAGAGTGCGACAGTTGTAACGACTTTTTCCCGTGAGTCGCACAAAATATTCCGATCTCGAGAATCTCCTGGACGCCAGCCTAAGATGAATTTAGACAAATTTTATTTGGAAATTATCGAGAACGAAAGATTAGGTTACCCGGTCGTAGCTGTAGTTTTGAACCAATTTGGTAGAGGGGCGGGATTATGACAAAATACGAAAGAAATTCACATTAATGTACACGATATCCGGAATTACACTTTTGAGTTTATTTCAAACAATTAAATTGAATAAATGGATTATTGAACAATAAATTATTTGTTTCCGGAAAAATATAACATTAGTCTCGTTTTTCTCGAGAATTATAAATTACACTTTTGTGGTGTCGCAAAAATTACAATTCGAGTGAAAAATCACTTTTAACGAAATTATAAAATAAAATCAGATTTAACTGTCTCCGTCAAAACTCGTTAGAATTAAATAATAAATTTTTACGATCCAATTCCAATCGAAAATTATACAAGGAAAAATTACAAGAGACTGGCTCTAGTAATTTATTTATTTCGAAAAGACTGAAATTGAATGCTTTCTTGATCGCGATTTTCTTACTCTAAGGACTCTCATCGAACGAATAAAAATGAAATTCGAATTCCTCTCGGTAATTCTAAATAATCCAACGGAAAATACGGCAGATTTTACACCGTGAACAAACGTTAAAATAATTAAATAATTCTTTCAAACGCGAACGTACCCCGAAACAATATCGCTCTTTAATACGATATTTCGATAATTTTTAAGAGCTCTTTTTACAATAACAAAAAAAATGTTTTGGAAAAACATAAAAACTCCCGACTGAAAAACTCCTTCACTTAAAAAAAACAGTATTAACCCTTTCAGTCATACATTTTTTATCTGCACCGATTTCGATGAAAATTGGTACTCCGGGGTTTTCGGGGTGGCTGATTACGAATCCAGCATTAGGTTTTCAAAATTCAAAATGGCGGATCCAATATGGCGGACGTGAAATTCCAAATACTTATTAATTCTTCTGAAACTGTGTACTCAGGGGTTTTCGGGGTCGCTGATCACGAATCTGGCATTGGATTTTCAAAATTCAAAATGGCGGATCCAATATGGTGGACGTGAAATTCCAAATACTTATTAATTCTTCTGAAACTGTGTACTCAGGGGTTTTCGGGGTCGCTGATTACGAATCTGGCATTAGATTTTCAAAATTCAAAATGGCGGATCCAATATGGCGGACGTGAAATTCCAAATACTTATTAATTCTTCTAAAACTGTGTACTCAGGGGTTTTCGGGGTCGCTGATTACGAATCTGGCATTAGATTTTCAAAATTCAAAATGGCGGATCCAATATGGCGGACGTGAAATTCCAAATACTTATTAATTCTTCTAAAACTGTGTACACAGGTGTTTTCGGGGTCGCTGATTACGAATCTGGCATTAGATTTTCAAAATTCAAAATGGCGGATCCAATATGGCGGACGTCAAGTTTTATATATCTTTCTGCTCAATATTTTTGCCTGAATGCAAACTTTGTCACATTCAGATTCAATACTGGAATTGAGGGTATTGCTCAGAATCGATTCATTTGAATCTGAGTTCTCGTCTGATCCATAACTGTCATCATATGACTCATCACTTGAAATTTGGTCAGACCATTTTTTTTTTACATACGCGACTATTTTTTTGATCTAGGTTTGTCTCACATAAACATTCGAATACTTATATGCGTAAGGATTTTGATAGACAAAGAATATTTTTTTCTACGAAGAATGATTTCCCCATAAGAATATGAGAAAAATTAGCTTCAGATTATTATATATATAACAAAAGGCAGGTGCACATGGACTTTAGAATGCCGTTTGCTTTTTGGAGTTAAGAATGCCCAAAGTGACCCCGTCGACTAAAGGAGTAATATCGCTATACACATCGATCAGTGCAAAGTGTAGGTAGATAAAGAGGTATAGATGAAAAGCACGCACGCACATATATGTACATATATAATATCATTGATATGCACTTCATATATATATATATATATATATGAAGTGCATATCAATGATAAGGAACCATGGATTTTAATTATCTCAAATTTCATCTCAAATTAACTGAAATAGTTATTTATAATGTACATTTGAAGGAATATTCGTGATAAAGTAGGATTATGCGATTAAAATTTTTGTTGTCAAACTGCCCAATTAGATCGATTGTAGCGGATCCGCCATTTTGAATTTTCGAAATCTGACCTTATATTCGTGATCAGCGACTCAAAAAACCCCTAAATACGTATTTTCAGAGGCTTAGGTTCAATATTAAAGCTCTGAAGTGATTTTTTACGAGGTGGGACCGTAGCGGTCCCACCATGACTGAAAGGGTTAAACTTTAAAAAGTCTGAAATAAAAAAATAGATGTCGGGATTTTCGTCGGGAGATGTCTTTACTTCTTATTCAAATCCCGACGAAAATCCTGACATCTATTTTTTTATTTCAGACTTTTTAAAGTTTAATACTGTTTTTTCTAAGTGAAGGAGTTTTCCAGTCGGGAGTTTTTATGTTTTTCCAAAACATTTTTTTATTTCACACTTTTTAAAGACAGACGCAACAGACGCGCGTCGGTTCGGATTGAAATTAGCAGCGCACAACGGTGTGAAGTTCGCGATAGTCGAGCATGACCTTATAAGGTCCCCTTTCGATATGGCAAAATGCGTTTGAATGTGAATATTTATGATTCCTAATTATTTCAGCGTGTTTGCAATAGAATTGAACGAACTATGTCTAAGAACACTGTCTGTCACACATGAAAAGTATATGCAAAAATTGGTCAAGACAGTTGTCACTGTTTCGGAGAAAAGTGGTGACAAAGAAATAGCCCCAATCAGCTGATCGCAGTGAAACGCATAACTCCCGTCTTTTTGCCCTGCGGGCAGTCGGGGGTTAAAAACCACAATAAAACGATTTTTCCCTCAAGAGTTGTAGCACATTATTTTCCTGTGTTATTCTTATGGAAAATCTTCAAATGCAATGCGCTTCGCGAAATAATTTCATTTCGAGCTCTCCTTGTAGCATGCTTCTTTTTTTACCATAACTCAACTTTTTTCTGTGGATGCGAGCGAAAAAAAAATATCGCCTTTTTTCCGCACACCCTAATGGGCATAAAGGCATTGCTCACCCCTCATTTTAAAAAAAGTTGAAAAATAAAATGAAAATAAAAAACACACATACATGCACCTCCACGTATGCACGCATATGCAGACGCAAACGCACTTGCACTTGGTACGTTTAAGATTTCTTCGTGGTACATCCTGAATACCTCTAAAACAGTTGAAAATGATGTTCTCACTTAAAAATTATGAACTAAATCAAAAAAAATTTTCCTCCAAAAGTTTTTCGTTTTGCGCTGAAAAATTTTTTGGTAATGAAAAAAAGTTATGTTTCTATTCGAAAAAAACATATCGGCCATTCTAACGCCGCCATTTTGAATTTTGGATTCACAAACCATTTTTTTCAAACGTCCCCTAAAAACCCCTAAAAGTTTTGTTCCACACAATATTTGATCCGAGCAATATTTTCCGAGAAAAGTCAGGTGTAAGATTAAAATGAGACACCTTGTATAAATGAAAAGTTTACTTTAAGATGAATAGAAAATACCTTTCACCGGCGCTCTGGTCTGGTGGCTAGCGTGCTTGCCTCTTAACCAGAGCATCGGCAGGTCCGGGGTTCGATTCCCGGTGGCATAGACTTGTCACGAGAAGAATAAAAATATGGGCGTGATTAGCTCCGCCCATGGCCTACTCTTCTCGTGACAAGGCGTGACGTAGCTCTGCCGCCGCGAGCCGAACACAGGACCGACTGTAGCCGCACGGGCGGCTACAGGAGGCTTCGGCCACGTGGGCCCTGGGGTCTGGTTACCGACCCGGACCAGATACCCAGGGATAAAAGGAGGAGAGGTAGGAGAGGGTGGAAGGGAGCAAAGTCGGCCGTAACCTGAAAAGGGAAAAGTAAAGGCCAAAAAAAAAAAAATAGAAAATACCTTTCAAGCGAAGGCAAATATTTTTGAAGTGACACTTTGTTCACATTCTACCGCTTTCTTCTTTGAACTTTGACGGTCAAAAGCTCTCGCCGCGCTGTTTCATCCAGTAATGGGATATTTTCGATATTGGGCAATATAAATTTTTTGAAATGGTTGTGCAGCGACTGTGGCGTCCTGCGTGTCAAGAACTGGAAGAAAGTAAAAAAGCGTCCATTGTATCAGAATTTGAAAGAGAGCCCAATGAATTTGTTGGTCGTTTGCATCAATCGCAGAACTCACCCCCTTTTGGATCATTTCACTCCATACGACTAATCCTGTTGCTCTTGAGACACTTTTACTGTCGAATAAATATTGTATCATGATTTGTTCTTCCTCGGCGGTGTAGGGTCCAGAACTTTCAACAAAAAAGAAAAAAAAAATCATCAGAAAATGCTCGATTTTTCAACTAGATTCGAACGGAATGAAAAATAATTGCAGATCTAATCTCTTTAATTGAATTTCAATTTCCACAACTGTACCTAGATCAATCGTGTGCTATATTCGACGGCTTCGATGTGAAAAAAATCAAACACTCTATGCGGATCCAGCTGTTTAGAAATTGACTTTCTCGTCACAAGTATAATCGTTAAAATTAATAAGTTCTTAACACGAGTGTTGCAATCGTGCATCTGTGTGTGAGTGAGGTTATAAAATTATTTTTGTGAGAACCGGTAGGCTAACTAAATTATTTAAAACTTGCGAGTGCAAAAAACTAAAAATTCATAAACCTAAACTCTTCATTTGTTTTCCAATTCTCAGTGCTTTTTTTCCTTTTTCAATCGCGTCTTTTTGACGTTGTCAACGTGGAAAAAAACAATGCGACATATTACCACGTTCGAACAAGTTCTTTCCATCACCAATTTGACTTTGACCACGGTCTTACATACAGGGGCCCTATTCTGAACTTCGATCGAGTTCGTGTTCGACTTCTATGTTTTTTCCACTCTATTGGATTGTTTAGTCATAGGCTACAGAAATAGGGATTTTTGCAAAGTGGGAGTAGTAGCGTTTCACTGATGACGTATGCGCATGCGTACAGAGATGCGTAGATCGCAAAAACTCGACGTGGGTCCTGACGATTTAACCTATAGGAGTGCGCGTTCCTGTATAACCGCCACAAGGCACAACTTAACAATTCAGTGATTAGTGTGTCTTTGTATGATAAAAAATATAAAAATATGTTTCCATTGCATGTGCTGGAACAAGTAATCCTGATGGAAGAGGACGATAATCAAAAGACACAACGTCTGAATAATGAACGACGTTTTTTAAGAGATCGTAGTGACCCCTTTTGACTTTCAAATACCAAATTCGTCGTATTGTTCCGACTAAAGAAGGACATGGTTCAGTACTTGATACAGCGTCTAACTCCGTACATGAATATTGGAGAACACTCCCGTTCAATACATCCAACTCTGCAAATATTTGTCACTTTAGCCTTTTATGCAACAGGATGTTATCAGACTCCTAATGGACAAAGTTTCCTTTTCGCAATGTCACAAGCTTCCGTATCAAGAAGCATACGGAAAGTGACCAACCTGATTTACACTCATTTGGCACATAAATGGATAACGTTTCCTACTGACCAACTCGAAATTGAGAGAAAAAAAGCCAAGTTTTTCGAAGCTACCACTTTTCCTGGTACGATTGGAGCCGTTGACTGTACACATGTTGCAATCATTGCTCCATCGCAGGAGGAGCACAATTATTTGAATCGGAAGGGTTTCCACTCTAAAAATGTATAGATCGTAAGTACCTCTTATTTTGTGATGGCATTATCATTATTGGTTTGTATAGAAAGCTTGTAAAGATGTGAATTGAAAAGTTCATGGGTTCATGGTTCATGGTTCATACGTTTAGATGTTCACAGTTCATTTCAAAGCGGTGTTTTACTATTTATAGTTGTGTGTAAACTAATTAGTCATTCCAATCTCCATAGATCTGCGATTACGATATGAAAATCTTGAACGTCAATGCAAGGTATGCCGGAGCGCCACCCATGATTCATATATTTGGAGGAACTCTATTATTGCTGAGGAAATGGAACGAAGGTACAACGAAGGCATGTATAGATGATTACGCAATTTGTATTTTTTTGAAGGATCACGAAGATCTGGTTTTTGTAAAGAGAATTAAAGGTTCGAAGGAAGGATGCGGAAAATAAATGAGAAAACACTGAACAGAAGTTTGGTGTAAAAAATGTGTAAAATATCAGTCTTTATTAGTCGTAGATCGAGGTCGAAGCACTTATTTCAATTATGGCGGATAACCGGCACGCGGTCGCCAAAAAATGAAGAGTACCGATACGAAAATTATTAACGGAATAATAAATTCACGAAGTGTACCAATGATTGAATAAACACGTGGAGATAATTGCCCTGACTTTTCTTACTAACTCGGTCTTAAATCGCGATAGTAATAGAGCCCGTGAGAAAAAGATTTGGGAAAGAATTGAATCGGATTGAAGAGTTCACGAAGTTATCAGAAAAGTCCCGAAAGAAAACGAAATACCGACGAATTCACTCACGAAAAACTCTAACGAAGTCCGGGCGTAAATCGGATTCTTGTTATAATTAACGATCGTGAAGAAGGAAATATACCGTTTAGAAGGGTACGTAGGTTTAAGAAGTAGAAGAGCACGTTAATCGAAGATAACAATGTAGATCGATGTTCACCGTGTCGCGGTCAGGCGCGAAGAGAGCGAGAAGGAAGGTAATGCGAAGCGTGCCGTGTGCAAATTCGTAGCGAATATACCGAAAATTAGAAGGATCGCGGAAGTGATAAGAACGAAGGAGGGGAGAGATGTCCGGTCAAGTCGCGGGCCACCGAACTCAAGCGAGAGACCCCCCGTGCACTGAGGACCCCACGCGAGAGGCCGGCAAACCTTAGAGTTTTCCAAACACAATTATTATATGAAATATGTTTGAGTTAAAGAATCGCAGAAGTCTATAATAAGTGACCGTGCCATAGACTGCTGTAATTTTTATTGCGAGGACAGTTTTAGTCTATTTATACTTTAAAGAGTAACATAAAGAGGGTACAGACTCTTCTTGCTTCAATTAGCAGGTCTTCAGTATATTTATGGACTCAGGATATACAAACTGAATTTGAAGAACAAACAGGAAACAAACTGAATGAACAAAATGATTAATCATTTTTGGACAAATGATTGTATTGTTGAAGTTACTCATTGAGCTCAGTCAATTCATTGATCTTTAGCATAAATAATATTACTCTAAAGATTGACGTTTCGTAGCTGAACACTTCTACTTTAAAAATCGGTTTGATAAATTGAAAACAAACGATTTCCAGAGCATCCAGCCTTGCTGAAAAAAATGGCCCTTTTAACTTCCGAGTGCCATAACTAAAAATCTATAAATCAGACAGCACCTGGATTTTTCACAGATGAAGCGACCATTCAGCTCCGCGGCCAAACCCGCGAATCACGCGATGCGTGATCAGCGGATTCCATCCCGGGCATCCACTCACGGCGATGAACCCCGATCGAAGACACCATTCAGAAGGCACGTGTCAAGGGCACTTATACTAATATAATTTTCTTGATGCACATATCTTTGTGTGCGTCACGCCCCGCTCCGTTTCCCCCTCACCTCGGTCGGGGCCGGGTGGCTTGAAACATGTGGACGGACACGGGACGTGACGGGGTGTTCCGAATTTGCAAATAATTTTTGTAATTAACCCTTTTGCGATTTCTTTTGCTTCTTGATTTTCGAGTGGGATGGCTGTGTTATATTTCGTTGGAAGATCTTGGAAAGTAAGGATATATTTATTTCCGTTTTTCGTTTCTGGTAAGGGTCCTACGATATCGACAGCATATTTCTCGAATGATTTTTCTGGAGTGTCGGTAATTACCATAGGTGCTTTGTTAATCTTCGTTACTTTATTTCTCTGGCATTTGTCGCACTCAAAGACGTATTCTTTTATGTCTTTCTTCATTCCTCGCCAGGGATATTTTTCTTGTATTCGTTGCGTCATTCTTTTTATTCCAGGGTGACCATATATCTTGATAATCCGGCCACCCAGAATGTCGACCTTGTGTTTTTTCATAAAATCGAGACCCAATATTCCGTCCGTTTTGATTGGAATGTCGTTGTCCACGACAAAAAATCCGTGCACGATGTTGACGGCGGGTGTTTTTATTTCTATTATTACCTTGCACAGTGCGTAAAAAACTTTTCCTCCTACGCCTGTCAATTCGACTATTTCGTCGATAATTTCGGTGTCTTTTCTTAACACGCTCCTTTTTATTATGCAGCATTGAGTTCCCGTATCAGCTTTCAAGAGAAGAGCTGAGTTTATCGATTGCGGTGATGTGACCTAAAAATCGCTAGCCATGCCCCACGAATCTAAAGAATTTATTTCAAATTTTATTTGCGAATTTTCCGCGCGACTTTTGAGTGAGCCTGTAGTTTGATTAGCCTCCAAACAGCTTACGTACGCATTCTTTCGCTCGGCTGTCCGTTCGAGGAGACTGAGGTTCAGCGAACCTATCGTTTTCTTTTCTTCAGCGTTTCCGCTGTTTGACTGATTTTGATTTTGACTTTGATTTCTTTGACCGTTTTGTCCATTTTGACCATTTTGTCTATTATTTTGGTACCCTCTATTTCTACCCCTGTTTCCTTGATTTCCACGATTATTATTTCCAGTGCCGTTGTTACCTCTGTTTCCCTGATAATTTTGATTTCGATAATTAGTCCCGGTTTTTTACAGTAATTGCAAAAAAGAGAATTTCCACATCGATTGGGAGTCGGTAATTGATTATTTCCGTTATTTTCGTAATTTCCATTTCTATGTCCCGTGCTCCTACAATCTTGTGCGAGATGACCTCGTTTGTTGAATTTATTACAAGTAATAGAGCCATTTCCATTCCCGTTTGATAATCCTCTTCTTCCTTGTTGAATTTTTTCCACGTCTATCGCCGCGGTAATGGCTTCGTTTAGGTTAGAATAACCTCGAGCTTTTACTATGGTTTGATAATCTCTTTTGAGTCCTTCTTCGAAACTGGAAAGAGCTAATCCTCGGACGTATTTTTCTACGGCCATTTGACGAATTACTGTCGGTTGATCTCTAATACTCGCTTCTATTAGATCTATCATAACATCTTCTATTCTTCTACCAAAATCTTCTACCGATTCGTTAAATTTCTGTCGGCTCGAATATAGTTCAGATTGCAAAGCTTCTACAGTTCTTGTGCCGCAAAACAATTCCAACATAACCGTCCTGAAAGTCTCGAAGTCGGAGATGTTTTTATATCGGATTTCCGCTCTTGCTCTACCGGTTAATTTAATCGTTAGAACGGTTTCTAATAAAATTTCCTGGTCTTTTTCGTGAATAAGTTTGTTCGCGTGAGCAAAGGCATCTACCGTTTCGTACCGTCAAATCAAATAATTAGATTACGCGCTCCTTTTAGAGACATGGTACCTCTGAGTCTATGAGAATTTTAAAGAGGGTTATTTCTGTGGTCTACATATGAGGCATTCCATGCGGTTTCGAACGGTCGAAAAGTTGACCGCTCCCAAAAAAATTGAAATTTTGTCACATTTCTTAAATATATGAAAAAAAGATGTGTACATTTTTTCAGAATTTTTGGATCGCATTTTTTCGAGCTTTTCAACATTGCAAAATTTTCTAAATACCTTTATATACCGAAATTTTACGATCGAACAGGAAAATGTTTCGGACAAAAAAAGTTGCAGTCTTACATATATTTTATGAAAAAATTTTTGTTTGAATTTTTTTAGTTTAAAAAATGACTATTTTAATCAAAAATATACGAAGATTATTTTTTTCGGTCAGTATGCCACTCTCGATTTATCTCAAAAAATTTCAGAATGTACTCTAAAATGTGTACAATAACAGGTAATTTTTTTTGTGATGGCTCAGTTTGTTGTTCCAGCGCTATGCTTTGTTTTATTATTGTTTTTGGCTTTTTTTAGTCAAATCAAATATTAAAAATTATTCTCCCAAATTTTTTTTACATTCTTGAGATAATAAACATCGATCAAAGTAATGAGTTATTTGAGCTTAATTATAATATATCGGTAAGATATACAAAGTTGACCTTGCTATACGAAGTAACGTTCGTCGTGCCATATGAGAAAGTATCGTTGGTCGCCCAATGTAAACATTTTTTTACAAAGTAACGTGCGCCTTTTACATTCTTGAGTTCATCAACATTCCCCCTCCGTAGCGAAATACTACCGTGGTTCTCAGTGTATTTTGATTTTTACGGGACCTGTCTCTTCTCGAAGAGGATTTTGGCGTTCCAGCGGAATGGCATTTCTTTGTGAGTGCTCATGGCAAGGGACCAGCATGTGACGGCGTGGGAGAAACATTGAAGAGACTTGCCGCTCGAGCTTCAATGTAATTGCTGTTGGATCAACAGATTTTAACTCCTCGAGATCTTCACGAATGGGCAGCTCAACCCGCGAATGTTCCTGCTATCACCGTTCGCTAGTCATTCACTGAAGCCCATCCATTCCCACGCCGTCACATGCTGGTCCCTTGCCATGAGCGCTCGCAAAGAAATGCCATTCCGCTGGAACGCCAAAATCCTCTTCGTGAAGAGAGAGGTCCCATAAAAATCAAAATACACTGAGAACCACGGTAGTATTTCGATACGGAAGGGGAATGTTGATGAACTAAAGAATGTAAAAGGCGCACGTTACTTTGTAAAGAAATGTTTACATTGGGCGACCAACGATATTTTCTCATATGGCACGACGAACGTTACTTCGTATAGCAAGGTCAACTTTGTTTATCTTACCGATATATTATAATTGAGCTCAAATAACTCATCACTTTGATCGATGTTTATTATCTCAAGAATGTAAAAAAAATTTGGGAGAATAATTTTTTATATTTTATTTGACTAAAAAAAGCCAAAAACAATAATAAAACAAAGCATAGCGCTGGAACAACAAATTGAGCCATCACAAAAAAATTACCTCTTATTGTACACATTTTAGAGTACATTCTGAAATTTTTTGAGACAAATCGAGAGTGGCATACTGACCGAAAAAAATAATCTTCGTATATTTTTGATTAAAATAGTCATTTTTTAAACTAAAAAAATTCAAACAAAAATTTTTTCATAAAATATATGTAAGACTGCAACTTTTTTGTCTGAAACATTTTCCTGTTCGATCGTAAAATTTCGGTATATAAAGGTATTTAGAAAATTTTGCAATGTTGAAAAGCTCGAAAAAATGCGATCCAAAAATTCTGAAAAAATGTACACATCTTTTTTCATATATTTAAGAAATTCGACAAAATTTCAATTTTTTTGGGAGCGGTCAACTTTTTGACCGTTCGAAACCGCATGGAATGCCTCATATATATTATTTTCTCCATTATCACGGTTTCCATTATTGCCGTTTCCGTTACCTCTATCGTTTCCGTTATCTTTACCATTTCCGTTATCTCTACCGGTTCCGCTACCACCAGCTCGTTCGGGATCTACCATGGTTACGGTTATTTGGGGATTTTCAGTAAAATTAAGCGCTGATAAATTATCAATATTTACTACTTTTATTACGGAATCGTCTAAACAATTTTCGGAATCGAAATCAGATTTCATAGGGTCAACATGTATTTTCTTTCTTTGTTTAATAACGGGCTCGTCGTCAGACCTTACTTTTTCTCGATCGAATTGGACTTAAAGAATGACTCGAGCGATCGCGATATAGTGCTAACGCTAGGTAATTTGAGACGTTCGACGTACTTTTCCTTATTATTCGACATATCAAATTTTCTAAACGCTCTGGCTTTGGCGGATCACAATTGAAATAATGTTCCGTCACTTACATTAAGATGATAGCTATCATGTTGCTTGTTGTTTGTTGTAGCATCGAATTTTGCATTTTTTCCGTCTTCCTCCCTTCCTTCCTTCTCTTTGAATCTTGATGCTGATCGGTCTGCTTTGGAATCGATGCTCGATAATCGAATTGAACAGCAAGGTCCTTGTTCGATGTACGAATTGTCTAGAATTATCGATGTTCCTCGGCAATTTGATTTCCTTCCGTTTCACCTCGTAGACGTGTCAGGTTTCTTGAGTTGTGGCAATCCCGACACTGCCACCAATGTTGTGTCCGCGAAGACCGTCACGAAGGGACGAGTTATCAAGGACTAGTATTTAACGGATTAAGGCCAAAAGAGTTGAAATCGAACTCAATACTTTTATAACAAGTTAACGATAAGTTCATTTAAGAAGTAACAAATTAGAGGTTTATTTGCCTCGAGACCAATCGTTCGGAATTTCGTCAAAGACTGCCGTTTTTCAGTAACTTGGTAATTATATAGATTCAGCGATTTTCCCCTACTCTTTTAGTATTTTATTCTCGAATGTTCGACGAGGGGTTTTCAGGTCGATGGACTCACTTGGAGACAAGCTTTGAGTCGATGCATTTCTGCTGAGAGTGCTTAATGCTATGCTGGCTTATTTTATGAGTGCTCGGGCACAACGGGTTCATCTATAACATTTTTCGAAATATATGTTTCTCATCATTAGTTTACCGCTCTGTTCTCAATATTTAATTTTTCCCATCACTTTTTCCTTTAGAGGCAAATGAACGTTAAAAATTCGCGTTATTTTCGAGTTTGTTTTAAATCATTGTTGCAAATTCCAAAATATTTATTCGTTTTTGCTCTTTTTTCATACCCATCCTTATGCAGTTTAATTTTATAAATAGTAGTGTATTGAATTCAGATCCGTCCAGTTCTTATGCTCCTCGAGTAAGATGTTTTTTTGACCCTGTGAAAACGACGTAAAACGTAGTATATTTTTTTATTTTTGATGCGAGGATTTGTTATTTGGAGACGCGGCAACTGCTCGGCACCCAAAAAAGGCTTGCGTGTGGGCACTTCTTTATACTCGAATATGACGTTTTTCATAATTTTAGTGTTATAATAAAGCGGAGATACTATCTTTGAAAAGTGCAATTTAACAGCTTGTGTTCTGGACGTTAGCAATAATTTCACCATCGCAGTTCCACCATTTTTTAACGATACCTGGCACGCTTGGGATTTCTCCTTACTCAATTTTATAAAAATAAAACCGCCATCTCGTTCTATTTCAAATGTTTTCCGATAGTGAACAAACGCATTGAAAACAAATCCTCATCGGTCAAATTGTCAATCAACATCGAGAAAACGTTAAGGAATAAAATCTTACGTATCTTTGCAATCGAGTGAGTATATCATTTTATGTTTTGAGATCATAACTACTCTCAAATAACATTGAACAAACGGAAAATCTATACAGATTTTAGTTTTCGTCACTGAAACTAGGAAATGGACCAAGAAGATCCAGATTTTGAAATGGGCGAGTCTTGTGAATTTCTTCAAATACAATTTAACCTTAAAATAACGAGTCCTGACTGCATTTTTCATCGGTTTTTTGCAGATCTAAGATACGTCGATTTTAGTTAGGACATCGACGCGCTCGTTGGGGTCGTGCTGCAGCAAGTTTCGGAGGCAGCTGTTCCGGTCTCAATTCCCCTCAGTGGCTGAGTCCAGGAGACGAGCTGCGGTGGCGAAAAAAATGGTAACTGGACTTATCGTTCGTAAAAATCATACAATTATATTAATAACGGAACAACGACGTTCATTTAAAAAATCAACAGGTCAACAGCCAGAAGAGACGTTGGTGGAGGCAGGAATCAGCACAGTTTTTGCGAAAGGAACACAGGCACACCGTTCACCTGGGAGTTCTATCGTCTCAGTACAGAAAGGAAATGATGGTATTTATTAATTTTCGTGAAAATGAAATAAAATTTCTTGTGATATACATGGAATTTTATTGTATTTTCAATAAAATTTACACTGCACTGTAAAAATTTCCAAACATGCAAAATCGTCCCCGTCGTCCATTGCTATAACTGTAATTTTTACCTTTTATTTCTCTCCGTGTATAAAAAGTTGTCATTGTACGTGAAAGGTTAACGATTTTCTAATTTTTTTCTTAGGCTCAAAACAACTAGAGGTTCGATCTGCAGTAGCACCAGTGGACGGTTCGTCGAGACAGGAGGATGAAGGTAAAATATCAAAAAGTTTTAAAATGATTAATATGCGGTTGGTACATATCTTCTTCGTAAATTTTTCATCAATATTGTCGTCCTTTATAATTTTTTTCCAGGCTTGGAACAATCGGAGGCTCAGGTTACAGCAACATCAACAGATGAACCGTTGAGGCAGAAAAATAAAAGTAACTTGCCAAAATTCTCACAATGATTTTATACATTTCCAATATGTCTTCTATGTGAATTGTTGTTTTTATCCTTTTTTCAGGGTGGCGTCGTTGTAACCGTCGTAGGCGGCTGCAAAATCGTGCTAAAGCAGTGTACGAGGCACAGGCAAGGCTTGTCGATGTCCTGTATTTAATATCGAATCCTCGTTATCATGGAAGTTTTAATAGATTTATTTGAACGACAAATGTTACAAATTTTACAGTGTTGTGCCCCGAGCACTCATAAAATAAGCGTGCATAGCAATAAGCACCCTCAGCATAAATGCATCAACTCGATCAACTCGAAGGTCGTCTCCAAGTGAGTCCGTCGACCTGAAAATCCTTCATCGAACATTCGAGAATAAAATAGTAAAAGAGTAGGAGAAAATCGCTGAGTCTATAAATTTACCGACTAACCGAAAATCGCCAGTCTTTGACGAAATTCCGAACGATTGGTCTCGAGGCAAATAAACCTCTAATTTGTATCTACTTAAATAAACTTATCGTTAACTTGTTACAAAAGTATTGAGTTGGAGTTTCAACTCTTTTGGCCTTAATCCCTTAAATACTCGTCCTTGATAACTCGTCCCTTTGAGACGGTCTTCGCGGACACAACAACAGTTTAAAAACTGTTTGCATTTTTTGTTTGCAAAATTGTTTACATGTTCGTTATTATTGTTCCATTATGTTGAGAAATAATGGAAAATATTATTGAATTATGAAAAAAAAAGTTATATTTTAATAAATATGTAAATCAATGAAAGATCGTTGGAGGAAGCATTTTTATATTAATCAATCTTTGGTTTAATTTTAATAAATCTAGGAAATGGCGAAAAGATATTGTGTTTTCGCAATTGGTTTTTGGATACCCTTAAAAGCTATCAACATGTCAAAGAGGTATAAGAAAGGAAGGAAATGAATGGAAAAAAAAACTTTCGGGAATGATTACATTTTTTTTGTATGATCCGCTTTATTTCTTTTAGTATTCCATGCATAGAATTATTTTTATTTTTAAGAACTCGATGCAATGCAAATTTTTAATGATTTTGAAGGATTTTTCAATTTTATTCAGTACAATTGATTGTAACGTCTTCGCCGCCGAGTTCTTGACATCTCATATAACATGTCGACAAGATCTGTCTGCGCTTGGTGATGTCTTCTGGCATATTTGCGTCTCCCCCTCCTATAATTTCCATTACGACGCTGAACTGAAAAAATAATGAGCAAATATAACTTTAATATAACCCGCACATACATACATAGCAGATATATTGAAAATTTTCAACAAATTTTAAAATTGATTCTCTTACCTTGATCTCTTGGTCTGTATGACCGGTCCGAACATGCTGCATCGGAGTAGGCATATTTTTCTCGCTGTTGTAGATCTGGAAAAAAATTTGCATGAATGGCATTTTCAAAATCGATTACGAACCTGCTTACGTGCTATTTCATTTTATCAATTGTTGAAAAAAAACTTTTAAAAATATATACTGAAACGTTTCGTTATCGCGGAGATACCCATCGAGCGACACAGGCCTCGCGAGAGGTTTACGAAACTAAGAATAAAAAGAAAAGTAGGGTGACTCGATAATTCAGTTAATTGTGTTAGTGACGAAAAGTGACAAAATTCTCTCTCTCTCTCTCTCTCTCTCAACACATTGGGTCGTAAAACATGCCTCAGGAAGCAGCGTTACATTCATGTATGACTTTATCGATCCTACATCATAGGCCTCAATGAATGAGAGAGAGATCGCTGCTAAATGAGACAAAAAGTAAACCAGAGAAGCAATTTTAATGAACAGAAAAATCAGAAAATTTATATTCACCTACCGGGTACAGATCCTCGGTGAAGGGGTGCAAAATATACGCTTTATAGCAATAAATAAATGAATAATAAGAGGCAAAAGTAAAGCAGAAGGCCGAGAACATAAAAAGAGGTAGCGTGTCGTTCGATCGATGTCTCCGTGATCTTAAATCCCGCGTTGGTGTGTACGTGAGATCACACACCTGCAAAAGATCTTATTTCTATCTCTCTCTGATACACACGTTCAGACGATCGAAATTCCGCGGTTTTTGTTATGATTATGCGAGCTCGAAAATACAACGATTTTAGTTATGATTATTCGCTCGATAATGCGACGATTTTAGTTATGATTATTCGTTCGGAATTATCGATACTCTGATCGTGATCTCCTGCACTTTTCTCAATGTTTTTCTCATGAAACTCTTTTCAGAATTAGGCGAAATTCACTCATATTTATATCGTGAGAGGAATATTGATTATGATAATGCGAATTCATGCTCAGAGAATTATAGGGAGATACGAGCGGGTCAAGCATGCAAATGAATAACTCGACACGGCGTATTCGCTAGGTGCACGAAAATACTAACACCATTCAATTATCAGTGTGTTACGTATTCATGCATACTGTCAGCGCCACCTAAAATAAGGCTCCGCATTTTTTCATGCTTAACGTATACACAATACACACTTATTTTTATAGTAGTACTAGCTGTGTCTGCGGGCTTCGCCCGCGGCATATCTAGCAGAAAAAATAATCAAACGAAAGTTTTTCATTTTTTTTTAAATTTTTCATAATTTCATTAAAAATGCTGTAACTTTTTTTCTATACCGAATTGAGCATTCAGCCACCGCTCATTTTGTTCGTTTTCTAATTCCCTTCAAATTGGTGAATCGTTTTTTTTTTTTATTTATCGTTAGTATTTAACTACCGTCGAGTTTTGAAAATTGGAGAATGAACGAAATCTTTAAACTTTTTTTTTGCATTTCTGTAAAAATTGAGATAACGAAATTTTAGAAAACCACAAACTCAGTTTGAATCGTGATCTGTAATCTCGTAAAAAATTCATTGTAATCGGTTCAGCCGTTTCCGATTGAAAAGCGGACAAACATTTTTTAGCGAACAGATTTATATATATAGAGATATGTACGTGCACCCAGCGAATAGCGTAACGTGTTTTTATTTGTCAAGTTCAAGTGTCTCGTAAGTTGATTATAGATAATTAAAGGAAGGATGTTTGAACGAGCCGAGGTTCGGAAGAGGTCGAAATATAGTTGTCGAATATTGGTAATCGCTAACGCGATGGTTAAACACCGGAGTAGCCGGGGAGTAGCCGGCGGACAAAAAGACGAAGAAAGCAGAAGTCTCTGCTTCTGTCTCCTTCTCATGGCCGAAACAGTAGCAGTGTGCACTGTTGGATACGGAGTGGCCGACGCTCCGTAAACTAAGGAACAATTGTACGAGAAGTACAGTTGTTCCTAACTAAGGAACAATTGTTTAGGATGGAGGAATGCTCAGAGACTAGAGCATCGCCGATATTTTTTGTGACTCGTAGAAATGAAAGTTGATCTCAAATTGTTGTGTTCTAGAGTGACGGGTTCGTCTGTGCGCGCCCTTAAATAGATACAGCCGTGTGAGGAGAAAACTCTCTTCCTTTGCCATGAGGATATCACTTGAGTGGGAATAGATGAAGAAGGGTAGACTACTGGAGTCAAAATGATTCAGGCTCCTTCCTCCCCGATTTCACCTATCGTTCAGAGTGTTATAGCAAATAAGTTGCTACGATATTCTGGGTGAGTATCAGGAGTGTATGATTGCGAAGGAAGTGTTTCCAAGACACACGGGCGGGGTGTGCGTATGATAGAAAGGGCCGATTAGGCCGCTAGCGTAGTCAATGACCGATAATTTGGTCGTACAGAGAGAGAGAGAGAGAGAGAGAGAGAGAGAGAGAGAGAGAGAGAGAGAGAGAGAGAGAGAGAGAGAGAGAGAGAGAGGCGAGCGTAACGAGAGCGAGGCGTGGCTCGTAGCGCGAAGCTTCTGGCCCTCATTTGGCAATTACGTACTCTCGCGGATTTCTCCGCCCCTCTGGAGTCTCACCTCCGGAATGGCGACAGCCCTAGAGGGCTGTCCCGTTACAATACATTTACTATGTGAACTTTAAAAAATATAATTATTTTTACATTCATTTCCTCCTTGTCTTGTGACATTATCATAAGATCCTGATGATCAGCGTGTCTCGGATTCAGATGAACGTCGTTGATCTGAAAAACGAAAATGTGAAATATATATGTTGTAACGATACGCACTGTAACGAGATTTTTCCCTGAGGGTACGATCTGTCCCTTCTCGACTCACCTGACCCGCTAACCGTGCAGGTACGTATTGGCGGAGTTGGGCTGGGCGCCAGGTACAGGAGTACCGCCGGTAAACCGACTTTAATTTTACCCAACTGCGCCAAACGCTTTTGACCGACCTGTACGAAACAGGTGACCGAGGACGGTCCGGCTACTCAGCTCCAACTGAGATACATAATGGTAGAGGGGCTGGCCCAAGGGAGAGTAACAACACGACAAATTTCAAATAACGGTAGCCGACACAAAGAGAATTAATGACTTATAATTGAATTTATTGTTTCTAATCAGTTGCACGCGGTAGTAATCTCGAGAACATCAACAAGAAAACGCTGCGCGCCAAAATAATAAAATACTGAAACTCAACGAGAATAACCGAAACGAAAATAAGGAATAACACGCGAACACGCCTTGCTAGAAAATTCCACATGGAACAGGTAGGCAAGGTAGCGTCATTGGCGACAGGCAACATGACGGCTTAAACGTTTCGAAATGGTTAATTCGAGACCGGAACGCGTAAAGAAATTTAGATCGAAATTAACAAAATAACAGAACCATAACCATTGCCAGGTAATCCGTGGTGGATAAGGTAAGCAATGGCTCGTCGTCATCAACAAAATATTATAACCGTAACCACTGCCAGACAGTCCGCAGCGGATAAGGTACGCAATGGTTCGTGAGCGTTAACGAAGTAATCGAACCGTAACCATTGCCAGGCAGTCCGCAGCGGATAAGGTACGCAATGGATCGTCATCAGGTAGCGATAGGTTCGAGTTACGGTAGTCGTACGCGGCGATATTATAACGACGAAAATATTACGCGAGAAAACATTGCTAGGTATTCCCAAGGGGATAAGATAGGCAATGTGACGTCGCGAGGTAGTGATAGACTCGAGTGACGGTAGTCATACGCAAAGATAGTATAATGAGGAAATTATTACGCGAAAAAAACATTGCTAGGTAATCCCACAGGGATAAGGTAGGCAATGTGACGTCACGAGGTAGCGGTAGATTCGAGTGACGATGACGTACGAAAAATTATAATGAAACGAATAGAAATAATACAAGAAATACGCATTGCGAGATAATCCATCAAGGATGAGATAAGCAATGCGTCGTCGTTAATGTGAAACAATTTGACAATTTTTAATTAATAATACCGAGGCTCCAAATTTCCGGGGCTCCACCGAGGTACGAGCGCCCGCGATAGGTACGAGCCTGCCGCTCGACAAAAGAAAATAGAATACGAAAGGCAAACGCGAATAATATTACAAAAGATACGCGAAATAAAACTGAGATCGAAACAACGCGAAAGAAAATAAATCAGGAACATTCCTGCGTAATGCGCTATAGATAGAGTAACTCAGTACGCGCGGCGAAGAAAGAAAAATAACAATAACACGCGCGGGACGATGCTGGCCTTGAGCGCGCGGGGAGAGAGAGACTGAGTCGAGCAAAAATGCTCGGAATTCGGCGATGTACGAAACTCGAAAATTACGACGTAATATCCGTCGTAATATTCTCAACCAAAACTCAATTAAATGCAACACTAAAAGAAAGCTATAATAATCACTAATATACGCAATAATTCGGATCGTGAGCATATCCGATCGCCTCCTCGTAATCCTTCGTACTCTATTAATTTTATCCCGGCAGGTGAACGCGAGACTATCGCAAAAGAACACCTCCGTTCAAATATTGAAATAACTCTTAATAACCGCCATAATAACACAAATAAATAACGCCAAATAAATTAAATCAGAGTACGAGGAGACGAACAGAATTAAATGGAGAAAGAAGAGGAACGAGCTCACCGGGATGAATCTCTGGACCGCTATAATCCATATCGATTTTCCAAAGGGGCACTTACACTTATGACTCACCGCAACTGATATCGATCGAAGACTAATGACCCCTTACCTCGTTCGTAGGCAAGAGCTCCAAAATTCGCGCTATCCCCACTACTCGTTACCCCCCACGACGGTCCGCGCTTCCGTGTCCCAGCACTGGATTATGTTCTGTCTCTCTTACTCTCGCGGTTTACGCGGTATTTCGGAGTTTTCGCGTTTAGGTCGAAATTCTTATCCCCACCACGGCTCAACGGACGAAGAATCGACGTTGAACAGTGGTGATCGATATCGATTTTCGTTTCACGCGCTCGAAGCTCACTTTTTATGAAACGAAGATTGTTCCCTTGGTCGCCTTCCTCTCGGGCAATCCGGCGATCGTCTCCGTAAAAAGGGGAGGCTTCCCTCATGAAACCAAGCGTCCCTGACTCCACGGTGGGCCCAGACTCAAACCACCAGGCAAATCAGCACCTCTAATACGGAGACGAACCCAAACCCCATTAGACGAGGCGCCGATTTTCACGGACCACGGCTTCCAAGGGCACAATGACGGGTGTTGCAACTCTCGGTTGCTATGGCGAGAGAGCTGGCGGGCAGCTTCGTATTTTGAGCCATTTTCCAGCGCGAGCCCTCGACACCCACGCAGTAGATCGGCTAGTACGATCCAAACGTTAATACGCGAACTTCGGGCGCGCGATTGACCTTTTAAAATATTATTTGAAATGGCTGGAGCTGGAATTCGCCCCGTGACGATAACAAATAGGGTAGTTTCTCAATTAATATTTGCGGAATGCGTGATCGGAAAGGGTGGCTCGCTCGTTCTTAGGGAATAATTACGGCGAACAACTCGAAATAATTAATAATCCTCGCTCAGTAACTCTCTCATGTACGCTTTATCGGCCCGTTCCCGATAATTAAACTAATGTTTCAGAAAAAGGTACGCAGCTTCACTGCCATTTGACGGAACCAACGCAATATAAATTATAAAAAGAATACGGAATTATTTTACATGACGCAGTATAGGCCGGAAGTTGAGTCCTCTTTCGAACCAGCCGCGGCGAGTCGACGTGCGTTGGTCAAAACAGGACCGTAAATCCGGTCCACTGGTCGACACGGATATGTCTGAGTGGCGTGGCTCAAAATGTCACGTCACAGCACTTATCGACCGAGTGTACGTCGCTACGCGTCGGTTCGTGCTTTTTAAATTAAAAAGGAGCAGGTATGAAAGAACGTGAGAAAACGCGGATTTTGTGTAAAAAATATAACAAAACGAAATTTATTCAATTTAGCGATACGTTTTACAAAATAAAGATCTCGCGGATAAATTTATAAAGAGATATCGATCGCGTTACCGAATTTATGAAAATTGTTTCTTCGTCTTTCTGTTTTTATTTTATTTTATTTGTTATTTTTAATTTGTTTGCGTTGTATTCGAATTTCTAACGAGCACGGAGATTCGAAAGAAACAAGAATCGTTGCAGTTCACTGTACAAAAATCAACGAGGATTTTCTTGAATTTCAAAATAAACAATTTTTCTTTCATTTCCGCTTTGTTTTAATTAACCACCGCACGCTTTACCATTTATTAATTTGCACACTTTATGGCTATTTCGCTTTTTGTCGTGTCTTCCGTGTTATACAATTTAAAAAAATGAATCGTAAGTTGGCTTTTTGTATTTTTCTTATTTTGTTCTGGAACAACCTGTTTTATTCTGCTTATTTAGCTTCTATTCGCTTTCCAAATGCTCAAAATTAACCACAATCCAAAAGTGATTTGACTCGATATAATAATAATAAATTTGATAATTTTTTTGTATAAACCAAAGTTCTTACCGCTGCCTTTTAGATTGTCGTTCCGAATAATAATAATTGTTCGGGAATCCGCGTCGCCTTACAAGCGACGCGAGCTTCGCGGGCAACTCACACCGGGGCAGCACCTCCTGGGGCCCTATTCTCGAACTAAACGATAAATAGCTTCGTGCACGAAGCGTCCTCCGTGCGCGATACTTCTTTCGTAAACGAAAGATTTGCCGAACGAATACGAAGCTCGTATTGTCAACGAAGTTAACTTCGTGCACGATATTGTCGTTGACGATAGGGCATTACGCACGATGTTAACTTCGTGCACGATATTGTCGTTGACGACAGGGCTTCACGCACGATGTCAACTTCGTGCACGATGTTGTAGTTGACGATGTCTCGAATAGCACTGCTCAGCGATAAAAAAAAAACACAATAACAGCAATAAAACAAACGCAATCCTTTTGTTTTATGAAAAATCGCTGAGCAGTGCTGTTAAGCGCTTCGCTGTCAAAACCATACTGATGGTGCATGACACTTTAAAAAAAATATAAAGTATACAAAATCAAGACAAGTCATGAGCACCCCAAATCTCTCTTCACCGTCCGAAAAAATGAGAAAATGTGCAAAAACCGCTTCGGCTAAACAAATGGAGCTATTAATTGAGGCTGTCAAAGCCAATCCGGAATTATTAAATAATAAATTTAGTAACGCAGTGACTAAGAAATCAATTAACGATAAATGGGATAAAATTGCGTATACTTTGAACTTGATCGCTGATGGAGCAACGAAGACGAGTGTTCAGTGGAAAAGAGTAAGTAGTTCAAACAATAAAACAATTTTTCGGTTAAGTACTGATGAAAACATTACTGAATTCATCAACTGATGAAAACATCACTGAATTCATCAACTGATGAAAACATCACTGAATTTAGATCAACTAACCCATAAATTATATCGCAAAAAACTGCTTAAAATATGTGTATCCATGAAATAAGGCAAATAAATATCTTTTGAATGAAATTTGATTGAATTCGAACTCTGAAAATATTTACAATTTCGATTTATCATTTTTTAGGCATTTCAGGATTACCGATCTAAATTAAAGAAAAAAATTGGTCAAAATGTACAAAGTCGTAAAAAAACAGGAGGAGGTCCCTTGCAGCAGCACGTGGTTACACCTGATGAAGAGGCAGCGTACGCTATCGTACCGTCCATTCTCATCACCGGAGAGGAAAACATTGAAGAATCTGTAGTGGAATTTATGGATGATTCGAACGATCTCTTGTCTAAAATCTTATTGGAAATAAGTGAACAAACGGAAAAAGAAAATGAAGGAGAAAGTATCATAGAAGTAACGGAAAAGTCGATCGAAATTTACGGAGTTGAAGAAAATTCTGAGAAAAAATCGGAATCTAGGCTCGACATTGATAAGGAGGACGTAAAACAGGAGACACAGGGACAGCTTGAACATAAACACGAAGGTTTGAAAATAAAAGATGCTGTCAAACGTAAATATTGATGAGTCATCTCCATAATAATAGAATCAAAATATACATAATATTGTCAATAGCCATTTTAGCTTTTCCACAAAAAAAATAAACATGGCCGTACATCGTCAGCAGGAATCGATCAAAAATTGCAAAAATTTCATTGAAATATCAAACGAAGAACTAGAAATAGAAAAAAAAATATTATGACACAAAATTACGGTTGATGGCCAAGCAGGTACGACTGAAGATGCTGGAGACTCGACTGTTGGCAGTTCACAACAACAAGTTGACGTCACCGTGGTAAAGAGCCAGTGACTTTGTTAAATTAAAATACTTGTTTCTTTTTTTTGTTACTATAATTAATATTTGTTACATCATTAAATGATTTAAAAAATGTGTTGAAAAAACGTGTCCCAAGAGTATGTTAAAATTTATTGAAATACACAATTGAGAAAGGAAACCGTTTTTACGTGAACCACTCCTGAACAACTTGTTGGCGCAAAACTCTTCCCGCTGCCAATTCAGGATTGACATTGCGTCCATGAGGATGAATATCGTCAATGCTAACATTGTTATCCATCCCATAATCAGGATTATTCATCCATTCGTTGGCATCCGCACCACGAATCACCAAACCATCTGTAACTGCCATGTTATGGAGCACAGCGCAAGTGTTCACAATTTTTGCAGCTGTCAAAGGCGCATAGTGCAATACACGTTGCTTTAAAAGGCATCTGAACCGCATTTTCAAAATACCATTGACTCGTTCGATTATTAATCGTGCACGACACGATTTGGTATTAAATGCCTCTTCTGGCGAATCAGGTACAGGATTTTGGAAAGGTGTTAGAAGCCAAGGACGCAGTGGATAACCAGCATCACCTTATTCAAAATTAATATGTTGATTATGAATGAATATGTATAACCCAGGCAAGAATTTATTTACCTAACAAGTAAAACGTTTATTTTGAAATAATATGTACAACAAGACAAGAATTTATTTACCTAACAAGTAAAAAATGTTCATTGTTGATATTGAATATTCTTTGCATTACTGGCCACACGGAACTATTGTTCCATATGTAAGAGTCATGGGTACTTCCTGGATATCTGGCATTGACATTCACGATACGGAAATCTGCATCACAAATCTAAAAAAAAATCATGAATTCATATATTTAAACGCATATTATTTTAAAAAAATTATGATTGCATTTTGTTGTACTAACCAACTGAACATTAAGGGAGTGGTAACACTTGCGATTAACATAGGCTTGCTCAGGATTGTCAGGATTATTTTTAGGTGGGACGATTGCGATATGCGTACAATCAAAAACTAAAAACTTTTTAAAAAGTAAAAAAAGAACGCCAAGTATTAAAAGACGCGACCTTCATTATAAAATAACCATTGCGCGCGAATAGAGCGCGCGTAGACGGCAATACATGCCGGTATCGTCTACGCGTTGAGAAACGCGAACGAGAGAGAACGCGCCATGCCGAGGAAGAGGGAACGCGCAGCCGCGTGCTGTCTCTCTCACTCAGCGGCGCGCGAGAAGTGGGGGTAGCCTCGTTCAGCGGGAACTGGGCGAAGAAGACGGGACAAATGTCACGTTTCACGCAAAGGACGTAAGTCCAACGTAAACAAACGCTCATTACGCCTTTCTGACTCCAAGGGACAGAAGTTCCCAAAACATTCGATTTTAATTCACAAAATTATGATATCTCGAGATTGGCTGAACGGATTTACTTGCAACAAGGACCAATAGAAAGAGAAAAATCGGAAAAAAATCGTTACCGATATTCAGAATTTTTACGTAAACGGTTCGACCGTGAGAGCGATTCGAAAACTTTATGACGTCATAAAACCGGCATATTCGAGTATATCAGAGTGCGGCAGGGCTCGCGCTGGCATTTTTTCTTTTAATACTTGGCGTCGAGCCGCTACCGCGTCTCTGGATACAGCCAATCGTGTAAAGCATTTCAAACTTTTCAAAAAATCTTTGAATAAAAATATATATGCATTAAAAAGATACATTACGAAGTTTAGAATTATAATATAATAACTGATACCGGTTTCGAGATGCACGGAGCTCTTCAATGTTTCGGAAAAATATATATTTTCGTTAAATATTTCAGGCCTGTTGAAAACATTGATGATTTCATTTATGCAACGACTCACAGAAGGCTGACTTGTAGTGGAATGGATACTTTTACCAATATCCGTTTGGTAACTTCCAGCTCCAAAAAATCGTAATGCGGTCAATACCTTTTATCACAAATATACTGTAACGATACGCTCTTACCGACCGATATAAGCCGCTACGCGTCGGTTCGAGCTTCTAAATAAAATAGGAGCGGGTATGAAAAAAACGTGAGAAAACGGATGTATGTGTTGAAAAACAAATGACAAGAGATTTTATTCAACTTAATCAAAATTTACACGAGTATTTCTGAATATTATCGCGTTTCGCGTCGCGTCCCGAAATGTGGATTCTAACGTTTTTATTTTTATTTTTGTTCGCGATGTTTAATAGTCTCAAACGAGCAAGAAAACTCGTATAAGACAATAAACTGTGCTGTTACTGTATGAAAAATCAAGGATTTTTCGTCTCAACAAAATTTGTAATTATTTTCATTTATTTCTGCTGTGTTCACGTTTTTATTTTATTTCCGCACGCTTCAGTTTTAATTTTTAGCCGCGTTTATTATTTCCGCACGCTTTAGTTTAATTTTTAGTCGCGTTTATTATTTCCGCACGATTTAGTTTAATTTTCTAGTCGCGAAATAAATAAAAAAAATAAGAATTCGAAAAATGTTTATAATCTGAAAATTGTTTGTTCAATAAAAATGTCCTGAAAGGTCTCGCTTTTACTGCCTTTTCTGTGTTATTTGCTTATTTCACGTAAATCAATAATCCAAAAGTGATCTTGATTCGATATAATGATAATTTGGATGATTTTTGTATTTTTTATAATTAAAAGTCTTACCGCTGCCTTTTGGATTATTGGGATAATATTTGGCTTCATTTCCTCTCAGTTTTTGTTTAATAAAAAATTTTTATTGTTAATCCAAGAGTGAAATTTTCTTACAAAATTGATGATTAATAATTTTTATTATTGATTCGATATAAACTTAACTCTTACCGCAGTCTCTTGGATTAATAATTTCAATGATAATAAGACTGTTGACTAACTCGGATAATTTTAATCAAATGTGAATTTAATGAAAAAAAATTTAATTAATTAATAAAATAATTCTTCCCTGTTTCTGGCAAGCATAAGAAAAGAGGTAAAAAAATATAAGGAAAGCGTGAGTCAGGCTATGGGCTCTAAACGTCGCCGAATGTCGCCGATACCCCTCCGCCACACAGGTAAGGATGCAGACCACAGGCTATGGGATTGAAACGTCACCGAATCGCTCCGATACCCTGAGCATCTACGAGGTTAGGTAAATTTATGACCACGGGCTATGGGATTGAAGCGTCGCCGGATCGCTCCGATACCCCAGGCATCAAAGGAATTAGGAAGAAAGGTTTTATGTTTTGCCAGAACCAGGGAGAGAGTCTAGAGCTCTTAGTAGGTCCGAGTCAGTCTGAGAAGTCAGAGGAACTGATCTCGAGAGCGGTCGCGCAGCGACTTTTATACCCCACTTTTCCCTCGCTTTCGATGCGCCGCTTAATTTTAATCTCGAACCCTATACTGCGCATGTTCTATTCTCTCATTCGCTCAGCACTCTCCCCACTACTCATTCACGCTCTCACATTCGCTCGATGCTATCCCCACTCTCGCGTCCCCAGATGCGCGAAAATCCGCTTTTCATGTTTTTCAGAATTTTTTGTTACAATTTTTGTGTCAATAATCTCCAATTATTATTATTTAATCGATTATTGAAGCATTTTTCGCATAAAAAAACAATTAAACAATTTTAAAAATAATATAATTATTGCGAGTTTTCTTCTCGAATCGGTCATTGCGCATGCGCCGTAATACGCATTTTCGTTTATTTAAAATTATCAAAATTTTCGATAAAATTATGAGTCGCGCTCATTTCGTTTCGATTTATTGATTTTTTAATGATTTTTTAAGCCTAATTACGTTAATGAACGATATTTTAATCGAAAAAAAAAATAATAATAAAAAGAATAATTTATTTGATTTTTTCGACGCTTGGCGGCGTCGGTAACGCTCGCGTCGGTAGTCTCGGCCTTTCGTTGCCGATGCCCAAGATGGCCGCCGCCGGGACGAACGCGCGCGTCCTTATTGTTGTCGGGCGAAAAATGTCGGCGATCGCGCCGTCGCGTCGTACTCGCTCGCGTTCAGGATCGTAATTCGGGTCGAAAATGTGTGTGAGTGAGTGTTTCGTTTCAATACCAATAAATAAATGTAGGAAATTATCCCCGTGCGTTCTACTTCATATTTTGGAGCGCTGTCAATTCGAAAATTAAATTGAAAAAATATTTGTCAATTATCGCGTAAATAGTTAGTTAACTTTACCTACTTGTCTGGGAACTCCAAGAGCAGATCTGCGTTCCGGAGCAGGGAAATATTGTCGACAAATATCAATTACTTGAAAAACTCTTTCTTTGGTTAAACGGTAGTAACTGGTGAATGCAGCTCTCGATAACGTTTCAAAAGGATTTTCAGGTTCATGAAACATACGTAGATAATGATCATCTTCATCAGGAATATACAAATTATTAAAGAAATCCATGTACACGTTTCGTCTTAAAAAATCCATCTTTATTCGTGTAAATAAAAATAAATTTCAATGACCAAGAAATATTGTGTCAGCGCTGGTATTTTTCGAACGAACATGAATTGACATCATCAACGACAACGTCGTGCACGAAGTTAACATCGTGCGTGAAGCCCTCGTCAACGACAATATCGTGCACGAAGTTAACACCGTGCGTGAAGCTCTGTCGTCAACGGCAATATCGCGCACGAAGTTGACATCGTGCGTGAAGCCCTGTCGTCAACGGCAACATTGTGCACGGAGACAACATCGTTGACAATACGAGCTTCGTATTCGTTCGGCAAATCTTTCGTTTACGAAAGAAGTATCGCGCACGGAGGACGCTTCGTGCACGAAGCTATTTATCGTTTAGTTCGAGAATAGGGCCCCTAGGCGCTCTCTCGGCGACACGAAGGCGACGCGCTCGGAAACGAGAACGAAGGCTTCGTGCCGGCCAACGACCGGAGAGCAGCCATCTTAGTTAAGTCTTGACCGGTCCGTGCCACGCGCAGTATCGCTATAGATATCTCATCTTTTCTTTACGTAAAACTCAGTACATCGGAACACTCATAATCGATCTCATGTAATTTCATTACATTTATCGGGAAACTCATTGATCTCAGGTTGTCGCAACGATGCGCAATCGTTAATAAAAGAGTGCATCAACATTTTAAACTCAGCTCAACTTGTGGTCACGCCAAGCCACGTGCTCTCGTACATATCTCACGGCTTCTCTCATTGATTCTCGCGTTCGTGATTAATATAATTCGACTCACGGGTTTCAATCGTCTCTTCGAGACTTATCATTAATTATTAAACTCATCTACGAACTCATCTACAAACTCATTTGTGTTATTCATCAAACTCAAGGGATTTTATTCATCGAACTCAGTGCTTTTACGCAGCAACTCATTCAAATAAAGACAAGCGGTTTTCCGCGCTCAACACGCGACTTTGTCCTGTTTTTATTTTCCACCTGCGTCGCGATCCTTTAACACCCGGCAACTCAAACTCAACGTTCTTTCTCATACAATAATCGTCTTATTTTCTTTTCTTTCTCTTTCAAAAATCAATTATAAATCCAAGAGTATTGATTAAATTCACTTTCTTTTAATTATTTTATATTGTTTTTCACTTTATTTACGAATAATTTCACTGTAGCTTCTTGGATGTATAATTAAACTAACAGTTCCGCTCAGACTGCCTCGGGTATATCTTTATCAATTTGAATTTAATTTAATTTGTAAAAATAAATAATGAATTATTCTAGCCTGTTTCCAACAATCATAAAAAATAAACGAATGAATAAAAAAAGTGAGTACGACTCAGGCTACGGGCTCTAAACGTCGCCGAATAGCGCCAATATCCCTTGTAATACAGGAGAGGATGCAGACCCCAGACCACGGGAGTAAAACGTCACCGAATCACCCCAATGTCCTGAGCATCTACGAGGTAAGGGAAATTAATTGACCATGAACCACGGGATGAGAACGTCGCCGAACCCCTCCAATGTCCCATGCATCAATTATTCGGAAAGTAAAAAAAAATAGGAGTGACCCTGGATTAAAATGAAATGAAAAGTAGTAGGAAAAACGACATATTTCGTACGGAAAATATCATTTTAACTGATTGAACGACAGGTATGAATATTGTAGTATTGAGTCGCTACCGCGTGTCTTAACCCCTTCACTGGTGAGCCCGCCATATGGCGGGCAACTCTAACGCCATATGGCGGGCTTCCCAGTGAAGGGGTTAAGAATAAGACGTTTGCGCCAAAATTGAATAAGACTCATAGCAAAAATAAATACATGTTGAATGTCTACCTAACGTTATACTAATAAATAATTATATTAAATTTTAAAATGAATTTTAAGCCATCGTTACCTACTTCGTAACACGCATTATGTTAAGCACCCATGATGGGTATATAATATTTTGCACACATAACATTTTGAAATGTTCGTAGCAGGTTAAGTCGGATCTAGACTCAGACCCCGAAAATGAAGCGTTTGATTCTCGCCTCTAATTTTTTTTTCTTTTTTTAACGAACATCAAGTATTTATGTTATAAGGAAATTTATTTACTTCAATTAAAATATGAATTATTCATAAAATAATGGATAATTAATGTAAGAATTTTGTATTTTCTGCATGTTTTTCAACGTGGCTTTAATTGGGAATATGGTTCTATCCAACTGTTTTCAAAAAAAATTTGTTTCAATTTATGAGGTTTAATATTCGCACCTGCAAATCAAAACATTTAATTCATTATCACAATCTGCATAGAACGCTGTACTATGATATTCTATTTCTGTCACAACTTCATTCAATTTTTTTCAATATCGTTTTGACAATATAACCAGTCAAAAAGTCATTAGATATTTTCTAATAGAATTTGATCTCCCATCAAATTTGCTATTCGGAATCAATACCCACTGCCGTTGAAGAGATTCATGTCTTGTGGCTTTACTTTCACATCGCTAATCTAGATCCAGAACGTACACAGATATCAATTTTCCTGAAAAGGTATGAGAAAAATTTTTTCACTCCGATTTAATCTTTGAACGCATGACCGTGGTCCACAGGACGTCAAAAAAATTTGCAGAAAACTTAATTTTTCCGGGGAAATATTGAAAACACGGGCCTCACCTCCGATCCGGGTGATTTTTCGAAATGTTGTTCTGGGCGTTTTCCCGAGTCTAATGTATAAGTATAGGGACAGAAGATGTCTAATAGTTTTTCAAATGTAGGCGTTTTTCTTGTCGGAGCTGATATCGTCATTTCGTTTAATTACGAAACTCAGAAGCGATGTGATGCCTTCAAAATTAAACTGGAGACTAATTAAGAAATTCTCTTTCGATCGAGCCCAAAACCAGCATGATCGGTGGCGTAATTGCTAAGAAAAAACTTCGCACGGGCTGAAAATTACGCAAAAGTTACTAACACATTCAAGAATCTGACGTGTCTGTCCATGACACCATTAAAGGCCTTTTTATCTCTCTCGAGTTTCTGATTGGTTGGATCTGACGCACCCATAACCAGTGAATTTTAGACGTAAGTAAGCCCGCTGCACACGACGCTACTTTTCGTAGTAGTTATGCGTGAGCTTTCCGAAAGCACAACACGCATACTTTCTACCACGAAAATAGCATTGTGTGCAGTGTGCTCCAGTTTACGGAGGCATTTTTCAAGCAGTGCAAATTTTTAAAAGTTTTATCGAATCATAAACAGTGCGGGATGTGCGAGTTTAAAGTTATTCCGAAGTTCAGTGTACTAATAAGTGTTAATTAAGCATATAAAATTAAATTCAAAACAAGAAATTATTAGGTGTAACGCGATGGCAAATCGTACTGTGAAAGATGCGGAGTCAATTCGTGGTACGAATCTTCAAAATCTGGACGACAAAATAATAAAATCATGCATTTATGGTTTGAAATACTGGAAAGAAGAATGTTTTGCTCCATCAGCAGAATTTTTGATCGACAACTGACGGATAGAAGGTATGTGCAATTTTCTAGCCTCATAACATAACATAGCGGCTTTCCGTTTACAATCGTATGTTTTAATTTAAAAATACTGCCAGATGTACAAAAAACTTTCAATTTTCTAGTTTTTCATAATCTAAATACAAATTCACTTTTTGGTACTGTCAAAAGCTCAAGAATATTGTATAAAGGTGGTTGTTATTCTTGTTGTTCAGAAAAGCTTGTAGTTCTTCGAGCTCTCGCGTGAGGCCCTCAGTCGACGGTCGGTCTCTCGCGTGAGCTCGGCAGCGCTGCCGGCGGCTCTGTACTTCTCCCCTCCTCTCAAGCCTTCCTTCTTGCTCACCGGCATCGTGCCGGCCTTCGCTCTCTTGCTTCCCGGATGTGCTTCGAGTAACAAGTGTCTCTCTTCAACATAGTCCTTTCTTTTTCTAATATCTGTATTACGGGCTCCATTATTACCACGATTTACAACCGAGTTAATAAGAAAAGTCTGTGCGGTTTTCGATACGTTATTCAATTATTTTTCGGTTCACTTCACGCAATTTACATTTACCATTTCTTTCGGTTTGGACTCTTCGTTTTTCGGCGACCGCGTGCCGGGTATCCGCCATCATTAAAACAAGTGCTTCGATATCAATTATCTAACTACGAACAGAATAAAGACTGATATATTTTATTTTACACACAGAAATTCATTTCAGTGTTTCATTCTTTATTTCATTCCTTCGCAACTTCCCTCATCCTCGAATATTTAATTTATTCTACGCAAACCAGATCTTCGGACTCTTTAAAAAAAATACACTTGTTTTCCCCATTAAGACTTAGTCTCGAATAAATCATCAGTAGTAAATTATCATTCTGAATATTTCTACACAATAATGATCTTATGAGATTTACATTTTTTTTATCAACAGTATCTTGATTGTATATGAGACAGTATATGAGATTGAACTTCTTTGATTAAGTCTTTTTCCTGGACCACTTATTGACTCTTGTTTGCAGTAATCATGATCGATCGAATTATTGAGCATATTTGATGCCAAAATGGGACTTGCAATGGGTAAGTCACTGTTACTGACATTGAGATGAAGATGGCATAGGCTCGCCAATATTAGTAAACGGGTCGTCCTTTAGATTATATATCAAGAGACTCGGTAGAGTCTCGGGACAAGTACATTGACAGCTCTGTCGTCTGCTGGCCCGAGGCTCGCCGAGACTATACTTTCTCTGAATAAAACGATTCGCGGTGGTGGGGGTAAATTTGGCATGTCATTTCGTTCAATTACGAAGCTCAGGAGTCATTTGATGACTTGCAAATTGAACTGGAGATCAATTAGGAAATTCCCTTTCGATTGAGCCCGAAATCAGCATGATTCGTGGCGTATTTGCTGAGAAAAAACTTTGCACAGGGTCAACATTATGCAAAAACTACTAACACATTCAAGTTTTTGACGTGTCTGTATATAACACCATCAAAGGCCTCATGTCCTCGGGGCTAACTTCACGGCGGTGTCGCAGACTCACACCTCGCCGCTATAACCAAGAAAAGTGTGATCGGCTATATGTTAATTAATTGTTTTGACAGTGCAAAGTTCGGGATGTGTATACCGTGTGCTAGACATATTCGTGGTGAATTAGTTAATATTGTCATTTTCTTTCGTGAAGTGTTTTTATAAAATATCTACATTTATATATTGAACAACCATCTGTCAGTTTTTGATGGTATAAACAAACAGAGTTTCGACATATAACGAAGTGCCGGATAAATGAAAAAAACGTTTATCGTCTAATGAAGTGCATAATATCTATTTATTTTATTAAAATTGGTGGTGTGGTGTCATTATATCAAGAAAACCAGACGTACATAATAAACGTCAGAAAAGTTATTCAAGTGCCACAAATATTGAAAAGCGTTTTTATTACCCAGCTGCGATAAATATGTAGGTTAACCTATAACTTGGAGTCAGAAATTTCATTCCGGGAACCCGCAATTATTGTATATATGTAATGATTTATTGATGAATTCGAATAAAAAATCATAATAAATGTGTGCTGATTGGATTTATTGTGTCATATTTTTCTTTACTCAATTTGGTCGTGCCCTTTGGTCCATTTATTTCCGCATCGATACGCAGTGTACGAATGCCAAGTTTCACCAGTTTGTTGGAAAATGTGTTTGCTGTGCATTTATACTTCTTCGCTTCCACTGCGGCAACATAAGTTGAAAGATTTGTTACAAAAAGTCTTTACAGTTGCTCGCTAATTGACAGAATTAAAATGTTTCTCATTGTGACCTAATGGATACACCCGAATTTTAAGAAATGTTTTGGGATCAGTGTATGCTAAGTTATTCAGTTTTCGCTCAGGTTGTGTATAATGAATTCAAAAAGTTGTTTTGAAAAGTCTTCGGGTGCATTTTTTCTGATAGTATCAGAATTGGTATCGGTGAGATGGAGCGAGCACCTACAAAGTTTCACAACTTTATAAAGCGATGTGTACGTTGAGAGTCTTTCCACTTTTCATCTCTTATTGTAGCATTATTGGTTGATAAATTCATAATAAAAAGTCTATGGCTGCTTACTTTTCGATGCGCTCAAAATTTTATCTGCGAATAGCCACAGAAACAACAGAAATTACTGAATTTCGTTCGACCCAATGTGCACAATATTCATTCACTTTCCTTTTCTACATGTGTCATAATGAATCCGAAAAGAAGATTTCAGGAAGTCATCGGGTACTTTTTCTTCAGTAGGATCAAAATTTGTATCATTGGTATGCAGCGGATACCTATAAACTTTGGAATTTCTGTGAAGCGACATGTGTACCAAGTATTTCCACTCTTGGGCTCCAAAACTGTGACATATGAATTGGAAATCTTGTCATAAAAGTTTTCAGCGGCTTGTTCTTGAACAGCTAGGATCTAAATTGCTGTCTTTGAAACCCCATCAATGCCTGAAAAAGTTTTGATTTCTGTTGGACTTGAAGTACGCTGTGGCTTTTGCTTTTCCTCTTTAGTACTGGCATGAAGAATTGAAAAAAGTTGTTTCAAATGGTTTTTTGCTGTCTCAATTCTATTAGCATCAAAAACTAGATAATTGGAATGCAGCGGACACCTGCAAACTTCGGAAATTTTTTGCGACAAAGAATTGTCATAGATTTTGAATTTTTTCTTCTAATTTTAGCAATATGGATTGAAAAATTTATTATAAAAAGTCTTCCGCTGCTCATTTTTGGATAAAATCAGAATTTTTGTCTCGGAAATCTTGAGAAAAATACATAAGAAACTTTGAAATTTTGTTGGTTCTAAAGTGCACTATGCTTTACTCTTTTTTACTTTACTTTTCTCATGATATATTTAAAAAAGCTAATTCAGAAAGTTTTTGGATGCTCTGTTTCCGATGGTATCAAAATGAGATTCATTGGAATACAGCGGATACCTACAAACTTGGACATTTCTGTGAAGCGGCTTGTGTGCCAAGTATTTCCACTTTTTGACTCCGCTATGTCATATGAATTGAAAAATTTGTTACAAAAGTCTTCGGCTACTTATTTCCGTTGAGCTTGAAGTGCGCTGTATTTTTCGCTCTCCCTTTTTAGTTATATTAAACTCAAAAAGTAGTTTTGAAAAGTCTCCCTCTGCTTTTTTTCTGTGAGTATCAAAATGTACACTACCGTCGGAAAGTTTGCGGACAAAAGTCCGAAAAAGTTCCCACACTCTTTTTCGTGTTATTCCGTCGATAATGTAGATGAATGAATTTAATGAACGGAATTTAAAAAAAGAAGAATCCCATTTCAATTCGCTTTTTTTGAAAAATTTTTGCGATTTTTTTTACGACTAGGACGTCATTTTGAAAACGACCATTTTTCGTCTTTTTTTTCCCTTTTACAGAGCGACCGCGTTTTCAGTAGAATTTTATTTTTCGAATTTCTTTGACCGGATCTTAAAAAGGCAAAGATTAAGTTTCAATTCCGTTTTTTTCTTCTTTCAAAAAAAAGTTATCACGTTATCAAATAAAAGTTATCAAAAAAAGAAAAATTCAGAAATTCCTGCGTAACACGAAAACTATCACATGTAGAAAAAAATCTCAGAGGAGTGAAAAGTTGCCTCCAAGATTGTTCTAGTCACTAGACTTTTTTCAGAAATTTTTTTTTTCATCAATTCTAATCGAACTCCAGGTATGTCAATTTCCGTAATTCGAAAACTATGGGTTTTTGACCAGAAGTTCAAGTACAAGAAGTTTTATTTCTTTATTTCAAACGTGTTGAAATTTTTTCCGATTTTTTTCTAGTTTTTCAATCCGACGATGTTTATTTCGAATTTGGGATTTGATTGAAATATTATGGGGGATAAAAGTTTTATATTTCAATTTGAAAAGGTTTTGGATTTTCAAAGCCTAGTTTCTTCACTTACTGAGTGAACTTGTGTCGTGAAAGAATTAATAAAGGAAAGCCGCCGTATATTTTCGAGAGACTCGTTGAAAGGATGCCGGGTATAGTCGAAAAAGTGCCGAGTACAAAGGCGGTTTATTCGACGAGAGACAAGTTTAATCGGTGAGAGATGAAATTAGTCTACAAAAATTCAAAACCTCTCGGAACCGAAATATAGAACATTTATCCCTCATAATATTTCAATCCAATCCCAAATTCGAAATAAACATCGTTGGATAAAAAGATTCGAAAAAAATTTGAAAAAATTCCAACACGTTCAAAATAAAGAAATGAACTTTTTTGTACATGGACTTTTGCTCAAAAAATTCATAGTTTCCAATTACGGAAATTGAAATTCCTGGAGTTCGACTGGAATCGATGAGAAAAAAAAAAATTCAGAAAAAAAATCTGAAAAAAATTTAGTGACTAGAGCAATCTTAAAGGCAACTTTTCACTTTTCTGAGATTTTTTTCTACTTGAAATAGTTTTCGTGTTACGCAAGAATTTTTATATTCGTTTTTTTTCGGCAAAAACATGATAACTTTTTATTGAAAAATCGTACCGGATTTGGAAAAAAAACGAAATTGAAGCTTAAGCTTTACCTTTTTAAGATCCGGTCAAAGAAATACGATAAAAATGTTCTACTGAAAACGCGGTCACTCTGTAAAAGGGAAAAAAAAAGTCGAAAAATGGTAGTTTTCAAAATGACGTCCTAGACGTGAAAAAAATCGCAAAATTTTTCACAAAAAGATAATAAAAATGGAATTTGTCTCCTTCAAAACACCGTTCATTAAATTAATTTATCCACATTATCGATGGAATAACACGAAAAAGAGTGCGGGAACTTTTTCGGATTTTTGTCCGGAAACTTTCCGACGATAGTGTAGATAATTGGAATGCAGTGGATACCTGCAAACTTTGACAATTTTGTAAAGTGACATGTGTGCTAATTGTGAGTATTTCCACTTTTCATCGTTAATTGTAGTATTATGAATTTCAAATCTAATCACAAAGATTTATCATGGTAACGTTTTTTCATTTACAATTTCGAGAAAAAACGAGTTTTCATTCTGAAATAAGATGTTACACGCTAAAATTCATATCTCGCCTAAAAAATCAAGATTCTCCCATGCTTTTGCGTCTCAAATGGGCAAAAGATATTGAAGTTGCAGAAAAAAAATCCTCATTGCCCGGGAGACAAGCCAAGGTAACGTTTTTTTATTTATCATTTTTACTTTTCAATGTAGCATGTTGACTTGAATCTTATCAATAGCCCCAGTCGTTACTCGTATCAACTTGCAGAGACGGTCCAACTACGGATGAACTAGCAACGAATTTGCAAACGATGAGATGTAAATTGGGCCTCTTGGGAATACCATGTTAAAAAAAAACGCGCTTGGAACTCTACTTCTGTGGTGGTGCGGAAAAAAGTTCGCAATATACAATTTTTACGTTAGGCATGTCTGTACTATGAGCATAGAATCTTTAAAAATGTACTAACGAAATTACCCATAAAAATTCGAACCAAAATCTTATAGCCATCAAAAAAGGTTGAGGAATTTTTGAGAAAAAAGCCGTGATATCAAACCCAAAAATTCCCCTCGGGAAAAAAAGGTCGGGACAAGTACATTGATGATCCCTTGTTTCCTGATGACAAAAAAGAGTAAAAAAAAATTTCTTAAAAAAAATCATGAACCTTACTGAGAATAATTTCAAAAAAATTGAAAAAAGTCTCACAAATCAGCAAAAAACATTATTAAAAAAAAAAAAAATTATCAATCTGTAATTATTTTGTAAAGTGGAAAAAAAATTCAAATAAAACGTGCGAAAATCTTAAATACACCACTCGAAAACATTGCAGACGTGAAAAACCAAAAAATCTCGCTTGTGACCATTTTAAAAACCAATGCCTTATTCTTCTCATCTTATTATAAAGGAGGAATGACTAAATGAATTGAAAAAGTTTCCATTTCAGTTACGTCTAGCATTCAAATTTATAATATCATTCCGAAGCCAAGTATTTATTGGTAATTCGGAATATTCATTGCTATGGGACGCATCAAGAACTTGGAACAGTTCTAATGAATCAAAAAAGCTACCAAGTTACGTACAGTTCTAAAATTTATGATATCAACTCGAAGCCAAGTATTTATTGGTATTCCGGAGTATTCATTCCTACGGGACACATTAGAAACTTGAAAAAGTTCTAATGGATCAAAAAAGTTGCCGTCTAAGTTACGTGCAGCACTAAAAATTATGATATCAATTCGAGGACAAGTATTTTGTTAGTAATTCGCAATTATAACATTATGAAATTATGTTCGCATAAGGGTTGAGAATACTCGTCCGGCATAGAACGTTTTATCGAAATTAATAAAAAATCAACAACCATGAAAAACTCCAAAATCTTTTTTTCCGACAATTAGAACGATACCAACCCATTTTTTTTCAACATATTCTGACCCAAGAAACAGTGCAGTCATGAGTTACCTTTTGACAGCAGAAACGTATAAGGAATCTTCCTGCCCATGACTTTTTGATAAAATGGCTGATTCATAAAAATCACATCGAAGGGAAAGTCATTTGTTACTTAATGGTGGTAGAGACTTATAAGAAAATCGATTCGTCTCAGTCTTTATGGATCCCCTGATTTCATTCACAACATTCGACGTCAATTGGATCGGTACAAATTATGTTTAAATACGTGTTAAGAGTACTTGTCCGGCCCATCACTTTTTATTCAAATTGCTCATTCAAATCGAAATCAGGGCTCCTGAATCAAGAGAATGAAAATCAGGGAATTAAGAAAAATACCTTCAGGTAATTCAACTTAATTTTATCAATTGTAAAAAAATGTAATGGAACTTTCCTGTAATATACAAGAGATTGTACTGTGCATCCATGAAAAAATGCACTTCACACAATCAAAATTTCTAACTATATAGGATAACCCCTCGGATTATATTGCAATTACGAGAAAAAACGAGTTACAATTTCGAGAAAAAACGAGTTTTCATTCTGAAATAAGATGTTACACGCTAAAATTCATATCTCGCCTAAAAAATCAAGATTCTCCCATGCTTTTGCGTCTCAAATGCAATTACGGCATTTCTTACTCTTTGTTTCTTTTAGCGGAAAAATTATATTCGGCATAAAAAACAATTTATACTATTGCTGAGAATATAAAACTGATAATATGTTGTATTCCAAGAAATTCTTGAGTCGATTAAGGGACACAATTTGATACAGTTAAAATCATTGTTAAACGTTGAGTATGACACGAGCGTTTCCTGAAATTCGAAGAAATTTTTTTTCTCATATTAAGAGACGCGGTAGCCGATGGTATTACTATTCCAGAAAATTAACACATTAATTACCTTCTTCTTTGATTTTGATTTGAATGAGCAATTTGAATAAAAAGTGATGGGCCGGACAAGTACTCTTAACACGTATTTAAACATAATTTGTACCGATCCAATTGACGTCGAATGTTGTGAATGAAATCAGGGGATCCATAAAGACTGAGACGAATCGATTTTCTTATAAGTCTCTACCACCATTAAGTAACAAATGACTTTCCCTTCGATGTGATTTTTATGAATCAGCCATTTTATCAAAAAGTCATGGGCAGGAAGATTCCTTATACGTTTCTGCTGTCAAAAGGTAACTCATGACTGCACTGTTTCTTGGGTCAGAATATGTTGAAAAAAAATGGGTTGGTATCGTTCTAATTGTCGGAAAAAAAGATTTTGGAGTTTTTCATGGTTGTTGATTTTTTATTAATTTCGATAAAACGTTCTATGCCGGACGAGTATTCTCAACCCTTATGCGAACATAATTTCATAATGTTATAATTGCGAATTACTAACAAAATACTTGTCCTCGAATTGATATCATAATTTTTAGTGCTGCACGTAACTTAGACGGCAACTTTTTTGATCCATTAGAACTTTTTCAAGTTTCTAATGTGTCCCGTAGGAATGAATACTCCGGAATACCAATAAATACTTGGCTTCGAGTTGATATCATAAATTTTAGAACTGTACGTAACTTGGTAGCTTTTTTGATTCATTAGAACTGTTCCAAGTTCTTGATGCGTCCCATAGCAATGAATATTCCGAATTACCAATAAATACTTGGCTTCGGAATGATATTATAAATTTGAATGCTAGACGTAACTGAAATGGAAACTTTTTCAATTCATTTAGTCATTCCTCCTTTATAATAAGATGAGAAGAATAAGGCATTGGTTTTTAAAATGGTCACAAGCGAGATTTTTTGGTTTTTCACGTCTGCAATGTTTTCGAGTGGTGTATTTAAGATTTTCGCACGTTTTATTTGAATTTTTTTTCCACTTTACAAAATAATTACAGATTGATAATTTTTTTTTTTTTTAATAATGTTTTTTGCTGATTTGTGAGACTTTTTTCAATTTTTTTGAAATTATTCTCAGTAAGGTTCATGATTTTTTTTAAGAAATTTTTTTTTACTCTTTTTTGTCATCAGGAAACAAGGGATCATCAATGTACTTGTCCCGACCTTTTTTTCCCGAGGGGAATTTTTGGGTTTTATGAGGTATTCCACGTCAAACCGGCGGACTTTTTCCCTGACCCCCGCCGATTTGGTTAATTATTTTTTATGATTATATGAAGTCTAAAAGACGACCCGGAATTTTTTCAGATTTTTCTGGAGAGCCATTTAAAAAAAAAAAAAAAAAAAAAAAATTTCTAAAAAGTTAAAAAAAAAAGCCCCTTTTTCAAAATCTGAAAAAATTTCTAAAAATCGCTGATTATATGCCAAACACTTAAAGCTACAGCCCGTAGTGGAAGTACGATTTTTTCTGTGTGTTAATCGGCTAATAACGTTGAAAGAATTCAAAAAATGCCGAAAAACACTTACTCCGAACCAATTACTGAACTGGTTACTTACTGAACCAATAGTTGAATATTTTCGTATTCAAAAATTTTTTTGGGATATTTCAGACCAGTACAAAACAAAAAAAATTGAGCCAGGCAAAAAGTTGAGGTATTCATTCAATACTAGCTGTGCGTGCGGGCTTCGCCCGCTGCATAGAGCAGGCGCATCTAGCCTATTCTAGCTGTGAATTATTCCTATTCTAATTTTTTTAATTTAATTTTTTAGATACATGAATTATTTCGTTCAGAGTTGAGTTGTTTGTGAATCTACATAAAAAAAAATTTTAAAAAGTATTTTGATGTTACCTGGGCCATCTTTTTGCGTTTTCTTTTCAATTTCAGACATAATTCTTCAGTTTTCTTCTGGATAGAATAATCAAACGAAAGATTTTCGTATTTTTAATTTTTCATAATTTCATTAAAAATGCTGTAACTTTTTTTCTATACCGAATTGAGCATTCAACCACAGCTCATTTTGTTCGTTTTCTAATTCCCTTCAAATTGGTAAATCGTTTTTTTTATTTATCGTTAGTATTTAACTACCGTCGAGTTTTGAAAATTGGAGAATGAACGAAATCACTAAACTTTTTTTGCATTTCTGTAAAAATTGAGATAACGAAATTTTACAAAACCACAAACTCAGTTTGAATCGTGATATTTAATCTCGTGAAAGATTCATTGTAATCGGTTCAGCCGTTTTCGATTGAAAAGCGGATGAACATTTTTTAGCGAACAGATTTATATATAGAGATTATCAAATAATATGTGAATCTATGTTTTGTCGTTTAGTCTTTGTGTTTTTATTGAGATGAAATTAAACTAAATTAAAAAGTCACAAATTTGTTTTGGGAAAAAGCCATAAAGGCATAAAGAACCCATTTTATTAAAAGAACAACAACATGAACAGAAAACGAATAATTAGGTGTGAATAATTGTGTGTATGTTGGTTGTGTTTTCGGGAGGAGCTGATGCTCGACTCCTACGGACGATCGAGGAGATCGTCGCGTTCGTTAGTGAGGATCTGACCTCAGGCGTTGGATCGGTTGGCCAGACCGATCGCTGCCGTTTATGAGTTTAATTTTGTTTGAGTAAATTGGAATAGGTAATCTCGATTTATCGATGTGATTGTGTTGCAGTTAGACTCAGAAATTGAATTTATCGCGAGATGATTCTCTTTTCATCCGAGACGTTCGCGCACGGTGCAAGATCTCGAGAACACTAACTGCCTTTTTTTCTTCCGTTGCCACAACAAAATCTCTTTCTTTTTTTTTGTCAACGCCTTCCCGATGACAACGTTTTTAATGTTCATTTTTTCCTACTATCGTTGTCTTAATTCCTACGGAACAATCTATTTTTTTCCAACACTAGAAAAGATCCTTCCATGACCGGTGTAATAGCTCCAAATATTGTACGTAAAATGTTATTATATTGGGAATTCGTAACTACTAGCGGATCAAGGTATACATCTAAGTTACCGCAGATGAAATATCACCATACATCACAAATTTTCTATTTGTCATGTATCACACAAAATAATAATAATGAATGAATTAATTAATGAATAAATTAACAAATGAATAAACAAAGTTAAAAAAAAGTAGAGAAAAATCAGGTAATACCCATTCAAATATTCTCGTACTTTCTCTATCTCTATATATTGTGACGTGGTAATTTTTCCCACGTCACATAATGATTCAAAATTGGCACGGCACGAGAAAGGAGCATTCTTCGGCATCGAAGAATTTCTCTCGAGCAAATCCAGAAGGGCTAAATGCGGGCGTATTACCGAATATTAATTTATCTTCATTTATTTTATTATTGTACGAGCGAGCGGCGGTTATCCAGGATAATTTCGAGTCGGAGAGCAGAGGGAAATTCAAATTTCGAGTTTCGCTGTTAAAGGTCATTACGCGTGGGTGGCTAACTCCATGCCCTCACCCTCAGCTGTCTAACCTCAGGATGCGTATATCAGCATCTAGAGATCGCCATATTCTCGTTGGAAGCCGAAGGCACAATTTCATCGTGTCGAAACATCGAAAATACCGCTCAACCAAACATCGAAGTTTTACCGCTCAGCATAACGTCAAACGTATCGACTCAACATATCGTCGGAATTTAAAATAATACGTTGAGGTCAGGTCGGCGAGAGAAGGTTCTTGAAATCTCTCGAAAATTCTAGAATAAACGGTTGCGATTCTCGCGAGTAGGCTAAGGGTGGGGGGTTAGGACCCTAGTCCGCGTACTTGCTCTCGCGACAATTATCGAGGACTCGAATTTTGGGCAGCAATGACGGAGGATGTCTTTTCTCGGGCCGTTGCCGTTCCTGATCAAAAACCCGACGCCGCCAGAATAACGATGGAGAGATTTTCCGTGGTCTTTTTCCGGATCTCGTCCTACGGAAACTGTAGTGGTGAGCCGTCGTTTCGCTCTTATTGTCATTTTGTGATATTTGTAATGCATTACTCGCGAGTATCTTTTGAAGAACTTTATGGTTTAACGAGCGATATTGTTTCGGGCTACGCACGCGTTTGGAAAATCCTGGTTACGCCTTGTCTCGCGATTTTTATCTCTCGCGACTTGTCGTTGTCGTTTAATACGAAATTTGAATTGCCGAGAGGAATTCTATTATAATTTTGTCCAATCTCGAGATTCATAGTTTTAGTAATTGTTGTTAAATAATTGTCGGTATCGATCGGGTCACATATCTTTAAAGTGCGTTAAAGGCGAAATCCTTATCGTTACGAAATTGTGTACCGTGGACGATCGAGCCGAATACTCTGTAAAAACGATTTGTCGACGGTTAACAGAATTTTATTGTAAAATCATTTTGTTATCGAAAATTTAACTTGAAATTATTCTCTTATTTTTATTATCGAAAGTTTGAATAATTTGTAATTTATATTATTCAATTTTCCGGAAAAATATTTTTATCATTGTTTTGTTTTATTTAATAAATTCCAATTGTAATTCCGGATTTTCATGTGAATCAAAAATAATTATTTTGTAACTCGCCTAGACACGCCCCTCTACCAACTTGGTTCAAAACTACAGCTACGACCGGGAAACCTCTATATTCGTTCTCGATAATTTCGAATAAAATTTGTCTAAGGTCATCTTAGGCTGGCGTCCAAGAAATTATCGAGATCGGAATATTTTTGTGCGACCGTTGGAAAAAGTCGTCACAATATATAAATCTGTTCGCTAAAAAATGTTTGTCCGCTTTTCAATCGAAAACGGCTGAACCGATTACAATGAATCTTTCACGAGATTAAAGATCACGATTCAAACTGAGTTTGTGGTTTTGTAAAATTTCGTTATCTCAATTTTTACAGGAATGCGAAAAAAAAGTTTAGTGATTTCGTTCATTCTTCGATTTTCAAAACTCGACGGAAGTTAAATACTAACGATAAATAAAAAAAACGATTTACCAATTTAAAGGGAATTAGAAAACGAACAAAATGAGCGGTGGTTGAATGCTCATTTCGGTATAGAAAAAAAGGTTACAGCATTTTTAATGAAATTATGAAAAATTAAAAATACGAAAATCTTTCTTTTGATTATTTTATCAAGAAGAAAACTGAAGAATTATGACTGAAATTGAAAAGAAAATGCAAAAAGATGGCCCAGGTATCATCAAAATACTTTTTTTATTTTTTTTTTATGTAGATTCACAAACAATTTTTATTCCTCATTCCTCATCTCTATATATATAAATCTGTTCGCTAAAAAATGTTTGTTCGCTTTTCAATCGAAAACGGCTGAACCGATTACAATGAATTTTTTACGAGATTACAGATCACGATTCAAACTGAGTTTGTGGTTTTCTAAAATTTCGTTATCTCAATTTTTACAGAAATGCAAAAAAAAAGTTTAAAGATTTCGTTCATTCTCCAATTTTCAAAACTCGACGGTAGTTAAATACTAACGATAAATAAAAAAAAAACGATTCACCAATTTGAAGGGAATTAGAAAACGAACAAAATGAGCGGTGGCTGAATGCTCAATTCGGTATAGAAAAAAAGTTACAGCATTTTTAATGACATTATGAAAAATTTAAAAAAAAATGAAAAACTTTCGTTTGATTATTTTTTCTGCTAGATATGCCGCGGGCGAAGCCCGCAGACACAGCTAGTATTATATAAAACTGATTCAACTCTGAACAAAATAATTCATGTATCTAAAAAATTAAATTAAAAAAATTAAAATAGGAAAAATTCACAGCTCGAGTAGGCTAGATACGCCTGCTCTATGCAGCGGGCGAAGCCCGCACGCACAGCTAGTATTATATAAAACTGATTCAACTCTGAACAAAATAATTCATGTATCTAAAAAATTAAATTAAAAAAATTAAAATAGGAAAAATTCACAGCTAGAGTAGGCTAGATACGCCTGCTGTATGCAGCGGGCGAAGCCCGCACGCACAGCTAGTTCTATATACATTTCATCTGCGGAGACGCTCTACCCATTAGGCATTTTAAAATACAATTTTTCCTATCGGCTTCAATTTATTCTGCACCATTTGTATCAATAATAGATGAGGAAAAAAATTTACAATTTACAATTCAACTTTGGGCACAAAGCGTATGAGTAAAAAATCGATTGAATTGTACCTTTTTTCCTCATTTAGTATTAATGTATTAGTAAAAAATTATTTTACGAGATCACCCCTGAAAAGCCACACAATATGGTGAATTATTCAACTCCGAAATTTTTAAAGCATTTTTCGCAGAGCGTAGATGGCATTTACACTATTTTTACTTTCACTGTGAGAAAAACTGTTCGCGTAAATGCCAAAATTTGTCAATTTTTATTCACGATTAACCAAAGATTGCACGAACAATCAAATTTATTTAGGAAAAGTTATGTGAGAATATTAACTATTGAAAAATTATGTTATTTCCAAGTGGGATATTGAAAAAAAATATCCAATGAAGCGTTGTCCCTGATCCTCCTTACAGTCTGTCGAGCAATTTCGACTCAATAAAACGAGAATGTAAATAAGAAAAAAATAACGGGGTCGAAGATAGCAATTGAGGGATCTCGAAGGTAAAAGACTCGGCTATTATTGTCGAATTAAGCGATAAAAAAGTGCAGGCAAAAATGACTGAAAAAATGTAATAAAAACAAATAATAGGGGAAATTAGGCGAAAGTGGACATTTTCTCGGGGAAAAAAATGCTCGATTGAAAATCTTTACTTATTTTCATACATGTATAGTGTAATTGCATGGTATTCGAATATTGCGAAAAAAGCAGGGGCAAGGTGAACTCTTGTTCGCGAGGAACAATTTTTGAGACCATTTTGCCCCATTTTTTTTTTTTTTAAGATAACTTTCCGGTCCACTTGCAAATTTTGAAGTAAGACTTCTCCACATTGTTCGTCCCATCGAAATAAAAAAAGATTCAGCACATTGTTGCCATTGTTCTCTGTGGGCTGTAACTTTTTTTTAGTAAAAAACTGGGAGATGCTGTTCAGAAGTACAGCTCTCACGACTTGTTCACGTGATAAAATTTTTGCGTTTTCGTTTTTTTTTCTCTTTTTTCTGCATTTCATGCCAAAAGTGAGTTGACATCTTGTGGGCAAGTGTCGATGATGATGACATCAGTCATCAATGCGATTTTTATAATTAGTGGGAATGAAATAACCATCTCTTAACAATTTGTGCATTGGTCGGTACCCTGAATCTCTACTATTGCAAGTTTCACAGAAAATAGCGAAATTTTCAATTTTTTATTTTACATTCTTCATGTTTTTATTGCTCATTATCTCGAATTTATTTTGCAATATCATATGAAAATTTGCAGAAACGGAAAATATAAACATAATCTGAGTTTAAAAGGGAAATATTGCAATTTATTTTTATTTTATTTTTGAGAGTGTCCATTTCGCCCCACGTTCCCTTGATTACCTCGTGCGTACGAGGAAAAAAAACTCAATGTAAGGCTAATCGACCCAGCTCGAACGTCATCAAGTGTAAATAGAACTGGGAAAATAATGCCAGCTGTAAATTTCAACAGGCGGGCGGTTCTCTATCTGTCTTTTTTTTTCTATAGTTCTCACACATTCCATGTCAATATTACGACCTTCAAAAGCCCGATCGCGTCTAGCGAGGAGCCATATATCATTGTGCTTTAGCAGGAGCCGATTCGGTAAGTTCGAAAAATTGGTTACTCTGCAGTAATTCGTTTAATAATGGAAAAAGCTCTAATTGTTTTCAAATAATTCCGTCGTAATAAAAGTAAAAAATTTCGTATTTCATAAAATGTAGACCTACCGATCAAAATTTTCGACCAGTAAAAATGAGAGTTAAAATGGTCGCATTAGTGAAAATCTCATTTCGGATTTGGATTTTGCGACCTCGAAAACTCTAGAAAATACGAATGTTCATTATACTGAAACTATTTTTAATTTCAAAAACCATTTTCATCAAATTGAAACTTTTTTTGAAGTTCGCATCTGCTTTATATTGAATCCGCTCTTCCTATTTTAAAACTTTGGTTTCAGATTTCAATTCTCCAACAAAAAAAATTATGAAATACAAGTTTTCACTGAATTCGAAACTTATATTTTCATTTCTTCATCCACCAAAATCAACTCGCCATTTTGTATTTAAAAACTATAAAAGTCAGCGTCGGCTTTAGCGCCATCAAAAATCGACAGTGAACAATTTTTTTTTGAATACTCTTTCATGACTCGTATAACACAAAAGTAGCTCGATTTTTTCGTCCATATTATTATTATGTGTGGCATTACAATTCACGGACAGAAACGCGAGCGTATCCACACCAAACAGTAAAGGAATCAGCTTCAAGTTAATCTGTTTAAAAATGATGTTTTCTAATACAATCGTTAACCTTCCGCGGTCACACTGGGATGGTTTCGTCCCAAGTAAAATTTGAGACGAAACTTGGGACTTTATCATTTTCGGACTCAGATACCAGTTTATAGCACAAAACATAATATCCCGTGGCCTAAAATAATGGTGGATTCACGTTCTAGAAGAATTCAAGAATATGCGTGAATTTTTTTAGATTTTTCAAATCGATTTAAGACGTTTCAGGTGAATCTGACAGAAAAATATGCTGTTTCATACGAAGCTGGACACCGTCGTTTATCCCCTTAAAGATCGATATTTATGGAATACTGAAATGGGTGTTCAATTATTTGTATTGTAGAATATTTATGCCAAGTTTCCAGCAAATCTGACAAGAAACATGTTATCTCATGAAAACTTAAAAACTCTGGTTTCGCCCCCTTGAAGGGTAAATTTCGATTTTTGGTACTCATGAAAAAAATCTAATTTTGGGTCAAATATGAATAAGTATTACTATATACATACATGCTTCAGAGGGTGGGTCGTCGAGATTATCTTTGAGAGGCCAAAGTTATTCGGGTTGACTTGACTGCCCAGAAAATTAGTACTTATTTTTTATCTTCTTTTCAGTGCAGTTGGAATATTACGGCGGAAGTCATCGTAGTCCTTAAATATGTTAGCTTCAATGATGCTATTAAAAATCGTCATGTGCATTGCTCTATCGGTACCGACAATTTCTTCAGAATATTGCGGTACTACGACCATCGAGTTTTACATTCGGTCGTCGAACACATGCGCAGCTTACGATGGGAGCACACGAGATCGAATGATGAAATTCACGTTATGTGAAATATCCGTATGCGGTGACGGAAAACCGCCTGCCGGATGGTATTGCGGCAAGGGGTCTTGTAACATATTCGGTCACAATTGTGTTGACGGATGTATCGCGGGGAACCCAGCCCGAAATTTCCATGCGAACAATCCTACTGTCTTGGATGCTTACAAAAAAAAAACAAAATAAGAACGAACCAGCCAAGTAAGGAGGATATCCTCTATGCGATCTGAACTGTGTATCACGAACCATTTTTTTTTTTTGAATAAGTTGAATAAATCCGTTATTTGTTTGTTGAAAGTGATTTTTGTTTTGCGTTCTCGTTTTCTTTTCTACCCGCTCTCTTCATTCATGTAGCTCGAATTCACGCGTAACGGGTGTGGTGGAAAAACGAACCGTTACAATATAGATATAGAGATAACACATATAATGCGCTTCGATATTTTCTTCTATCCCCTCCACCCTCATGCACACAGCGAATACGTAAATGTACTTGTCTCGAGTCGCTACTGCTAGATATACATCTAACAAGGAAAGTCACCTTAGTGTACCCCAGTAGTAAGGCTATACCAGTTCTGGCTCACTTTTAGGGAGGGGGAAAAAGTGGAAGAGGGGGAAGAGTAAGGCTAGTTTCGGGGGCGGGGGAAGTGGAGGGTCAGCGGTCCCTGCAAGGGATATGTTTGATCTTATGCGACAAGTGTCCCTTTTTCTGAGAAAAAGAATAAAAAAAGATATTTATTACCAGAATTCTTTACAAAGATTTGTCACACCCCCAATGATAGATTTATGAGTTCCGTTACACATTTTATAATCTGCAGAGACGGATATTTTTACCAGATTGCGTAAGAATTTTCTTTGAAAAGTGCCCTTCTCCGACTTTTTATCTCAAGTTTCAATTTCGGGGAAATACATGAGATTTCGATTTTCCGCCAAACATACTAACTTCACGGTTAATGGGCCACTTTCATCTTACACACTTCAAAAGATTTCTAAGCGTCACACTCCTGCAATAATTGATTTATGTATCCTGGTCACATTGAGATCAGATTGAGCAAGGATGGTCATTCGCGGCATTTTCTTTGAAAAGTGACTTGCCGTACCTCTAAGTTTTTATCTCAAGTTTTAATCTCGAGGACGACATGAGAATTCTATTTGCCACAATAGTTACTAGTTACGTTAATAGATGGTGGATCTTTTTTCATCTGCCTTTGGAAAAGTCAAAATTCAAGAATTTTCATCCCTCCGACGCATAGTCACTCCCTGCCTCAACGTCTAAATAAGGGCAAACAATTTTGGAGGATGATCCAGATTTCGTTGAGACGACGTAAAAGTTACATTTCGAGTCAAATCGCCTTGAAGTTCAACGCATCATGTCTCTCACTGCCGATATTGCTACAGAGCAATTGCTACGCATGCAAGCGACTTTACTACGGACGCTGGAGCAATTTTTAGTGTGGGAATATCAATGTGACACGCTCATCAAGTCATTAGAGGATCAAGTTCGATCCAAACGGCCGCGATTTACAACGAGATATCACCATTCAGTCAGTTCGCAAATCTTGCGTCTAGAATGTTTGAAGCAGGCAACACGTCAACTCTTCTTACATACGGGCGAAGGATTGAGTGATCAGGGATTAACATGGCGAGAAATTGACACGGCATTTGAAAATCGTTTGTCAACCGATGCTGTTATCAATCGTGATTACATCGATCCACGTAAGTTCCTGCTAGATTCATATGATCTAGTAGCGAAACAAGTGACGACCTATGTCAATAAATATAACAGCATCAAAGTCAATACCATGTTCAATGGAGAGTTCACTGTATGAGTTCATTACAAATAAAGAGTTAGTTAGGAAATTATTTGTTTGGTGTGTCAATAAAGATCGAAAATTTTTCAGAGTTGTGAATAAACAACAATTAACAAACTTTTGTATTTCATCAATCGTAATGTGGCATACCTTGTTTTTACTCCGAATCGTCAAAAATATCCATTTCATTAGAAAACAAAAAAATTACCTTTACTCAGCTCACATACGCACACGCACACACACATTCTTCCATACCGTTGAATCGTAATTCCGAAGACAGAGAGAGAGAGAGAGAGATAGTTTTGGCGATGAGTTCTTGATCCACGAGGTTTCCGCCCAAGGTTCTCGATTCGAGGTTGTTCCTTTTTGATTATCTTCGCCACGTTAGACGGAGTTCGAACGAATAAAACGGGGAATCTCCTCCATGGCGATAGACGAAAATGGATGCGTGTTGTTTCGGTGTAATGATGGATCCGCAGAGTCGTATTACGACGATATATCGGATTGAAATTTTATATATATCAATAATTCTCGCGTGAGAGTTCAGCGTTCGATGACGGGCTGAGCGAGAAGACCTCTTGATATTCCGCGAAGAAGGAATGAGGTGTCGACTTCCCCACTCCTCTCCATAGAAACGATGGAATTTTCGTCGTTCACATTCAGCAATTTTATAACCGCCAAATTTGAAATTAACGTGACGAGCTCACAACTGTGGGCGATAAGCGTGCTAATAAAAGTATCAATACGGGAAATGTTGAACTTTTCACAACATCTGACCTGAGTGAGTGGTATCAAAAGCGCGTTGTGGAGCCAACACTGAAATCGCTTGAGAAGTTCCAAGAAAAGCGACAGCGGTTGGACATTATTATCAACAATATCGAATTTAACCGTAAATATAAACAAATACAATGCAATGCGTGCGGGATGTGACATTCCTTTGACGAGGCGCATACAGTTGAAGAAAGCAGTTGTAAATATAAAATCAAAGAATAACGCGTGCTTCTGATGGGCGATGGTTGCTGCTCTCCATCCAGCAGTGAAAAACAGTGATCGCACAACTTCATATCCGCATTATTCGACGGTATTCAAAGTATCAACTTTCCCATGACGTTGGACCAAATCGGGAAATTTGAAAAGTTAAACAATCTTTCAATCAACGTCTACAGTGAGAAGAAAGACACTATTCTGCCGGTTCGCGTTAGCAAGGAGAAAAAAGAGATACATGTGAACTTGCTATACATTGAAGATACGTCGAGCTGCGGGATAAGACACTTTGCATGGATTGAAAATCTATCCCGTCTAGTGAACTCGCAACTCAATATTCATGGGCACAAGAAATTCATCTGCGATCGGTGAGTACAGTCATATTTACGTGGTATAATTTTATATTTTACTATGAATGATAGAATATTGAATAATATTGAAAATTATAATTTTATAGAAGCCTACATTACTTTCCATCCATGGAAAAGCTGAGGTCACATGAGGTGGATTGCTGTGTGCTAAACGATTGTGCAGTTCGATTACCAGCTGAAAATGATAAATGGCTGGATTTCACGAATGCCAATCGGAAGGAGCGTCTACCATTCGTAGTCTACGCAGATCTTGAATGTATCTTGGAGAAAACCAGCGCTAACCCGTGAAAAAACGACCGAATGGCCCAAGGGTCGCCCAGCGCTGTGCCAACCGTATCTGACGGTTGTCCGACCGTTGGCAGAACTGGTCGGCCAACCACTGAATCTGCGTTGGAGGTGATAACAACGGTCCCACGGTTGGCTACAGCTCGGGACCAGCACTGGCCCAGCGTTGGTCATGACAACGGCCCGATGCTCAGCCAACCGTTGAGCCAGTACGATAAAAGAATTGTTTTTTATTTAAAAATTTATTTAGACTCGCGTAGGGGCTTTTCGCCTTCTACGAATGAACTCGACTGTCTTGGGCGCTCGCATTTTGAAATTGGGCCGAAGAAAAATTTCCTGTCGATCGGGGATTCGAACCACCTACCTCCCGTTGGCAGTCGAGGACGCTATCCATTACACCACTCGTGTCATGACATTATTCATTCAAGAAATCTATATCAAATGGCAAAAATCCCCTCACGGGGAAAAAACCCGGACAAGTACATTGATGGTCCCTCGTTTTCCGATGATATCACAAAAATTGTACAAAAATTCACTTTCTTTATTTATTTCTTTGCATCTATTTGTACGGAAAAAATTAATTCAAACATTAGAAAGAAACGACATAGAATTGGTGTCTTACAATAATTAATAGTCGAAAAAATAACTAAAAAAAGGTAGCCATTCGAGTTACGTGCAGCTGTAAAAATTATGATATCAATACGAGGACAAGTATTTATTGGTTATTGAGAAGATATCAACATTGACGTATACTAAAAATACTTAACAAAATTATCAATTTTTAATATCTGAAAATTGTGTTTAAATAAGTGCTAACGATACGTGTCTGGCCCATTACTTTTTATTATAATTGCTATTCAAATGGAAATCAAATTAAAGGTGGAACAATGTGTTACGTTTCGGCGGCAGAAACTTATAAGAAAATCAATTCTTCTCCGAATTTCAGGATGAAAACCCTGGTATCAAACACGACATTCGACGTCGATTCAATCGGAATTAATTGTGTTTAAATGCGTCTTAAGAGTACTTGTCCGGCCCATCACTTTTTATTCAAATTCCTCATTCAAAGAAAAATCAGGGGTTTCTTAGAAAGGGATCACAAGTATGTACACGGAGCAAATTAAAAAAGTGAAAACTACCGTTACCGTATAGAAACCAGGGACGACCTTGAATGATTGGAAATTTCTACAGAGCATAGTGTACAATTGCCGAGAAATGAAATTAACTTCCCTATAACAGACATGGGATTGTGTTTTAATTCCATAAATATCCAAAGTTTGCAAGGTGAAAGTTATCAACCATTCAAAATCATCTCCAGTTTCTATTACGGTAACAATAATTTCTAGCCTTAAATTTTTTCCTCGAACTTGATAATTGTTGGTAAAAGCTTGAATTGCACTTTTCTAATCAATATCTTCATGCCTAGCTATCAAGGACTCAATAATAAAATGAACGAATCAATATTGTTTTGTATGAAGTTTCCGTGATACGAAAACTTTTGATTGATATTGAACGATTTTGCCATGGCTTGCATTGATCTTCCAACCATTTACCAGTGTTAATATGGATCTCTGACCAATAAATAGTAGCTTTTACTAATGTGATAAGCTTTAATGCTCACAGTACAACTTCTCGATAATATAAAACTTTTTATTGCATTAGTTTACACTGGAGAACTCGATGCTTATAAATTTCAGACTAAAGTGAAATTCAACCACGTGTAAACGTGTGAAACGTATAAGAGTACACGTCTATCTACGGATATATTTCACTCCAGTCTGAGGTAATTCTGGGACGCGTGCTCCGGTGTGACCTAAGCTATTGCTGCGATGTTTTACGGAGTCGCATCTCAAGGAAATTTACAACCGCCTAAGCCTTATATACGTGTAATTTTGTCAAAACTACGAAAACGATGACATCCCGTTTGAATCGACATTAAAAATGTTGTTTATGATACAAAGGTATCCTGCAATTCGGAGAACAATGATTTCCTCATGAAACTCTGCTGTTGAAGAATACCAAGCCTCAATTTTTCATTCGATTTTTCTTTGAATGAGGAATTTGAATAAAAAGTGATGGGCCGGACAAGTACTCTTAAGACGCATTTAAACACAATTAATTCCGATTGAATCGACGTCGAATGTCGTGTTTGATACTAGGGTTTTCATCCTGAAATTCGGAGAAGAATTGATTTTCTTATAAGTTTCTGCCGCCGAAACGTAACACATTGTTCCACCTTTAATTTGATTTCCATTTGAATAGCAATTATAATAAAAAGTAATGGGCCAGACGTGTATCGTTAGCACTTATTTAAACACAATTTTCAGATATTAAAAGTTGATAATTTTGTTAAGTATTTTTAGTATACGTCAATGTTAATATCTTCTCAATAACCAATAAATACTTGTCCTCGTATTGATATCATAATTTTTACAGCTGCACGTAACTCGAATGGCTACCTTTTTTTAGTTATTTTTTCGACTATTAATTATTGTAAGACACCAATTCTATGTCGTTTCTTTCTAATGTTTGAATTAATTTTTTCCGTACAAATAGATGCAAAGAAATAAATAAAGAAAGTGAATTTTTGTACAATTTTTGTGATATCATTGGAAAACGAGGGACCATCAATGTACTTGTCCGGGTTTTTTCCCCGTGAGGGGATTTTTGCCATTTGATATCACGTCTTTTTTTTAAGTATTTTCAACGTAAAAAAATTACATTCGTAAAAAATTCTGACCGAAGTATTTGGCGAGTGTTTTTCGATTGAATTAGCATAATGTATCAATCATGATCACGAACTCGCCAATAACTTCGGTCAGAATTTTTTTCCACTGTAATTTTTTTACGTTTACAATTTGGTTGATGACACAAATGTAGTTCCGAAATTTATTATGTTTTGTATCTGCATCCAACCATATTCGAAAATTCCATATACACTGCCGACCAAAAGTATGGAATCACCAGACAACAATTACAGCCGCACTAAAAACTCAATAACTTTGTGGAAAATCAAGATATTTGAATTTAAAAAGCGGCATTTTGAAGAGGACAAATTTACCTTTAAATCCCTTTTTTTCAAAGTTTTCTACGATCCTTTTGGTTTTGGTACGCTATTTTGAAAATTACTCTTTTCCGGAGTTTTTCTGTTCGTTGAAAACTGGACGCATGACTCGATGAAATTTTTTCTGTCGAATTTCTTTGAGACAACTTCACAGGGAGGAGCAATAGCTGCAATTGCGTTTTTGAAAAAGTTTGATACGATTCTTTGTCGCAGAGTTATCGTATTTTTTCCTGAAAAAGACTATTTTCAGAAGATACGGCTGAACTCGAAAATTTCGAGACTTAGATGAAATTGGTAAATGGGAAAAAAGTTCTGAATCGACTGGAATTTTATCAGAATTTTCCTTCGATATTTTTTTTTCGTCATTTTCAGTCAGAACTCCAACATCTAAAATGGCTTAATTCGAAAACCATGGGGTTTGGGCCAAAGTATCAAGAGAGGAAATCTTTTTATTTTTGAGTTTTTGATCGATGAGAATTTTTTCAGAATTTTTTCGGAATGTTCAGAAAATCAAAATTCGGAAAATCGCCGAACCAATCGCCAACCAGCAAAGTGCTGCTCACGAGCAGTACTTTAAACTCTTAGGAGCAGCACTTTTCGCTCCTAAGAGTTAAAAGTGCCGCCGAAGCGCTCGGAAAGGCGAGGAAAACGTGGTTGGAAAAAACACTATTTTTTTAGATAGAAACGCTGGAAATGAATATAGACAACTATAAATTTTTAGAAGCTTCCTTTTTTTGGTGATGAATCTGTCAAATAATTGGAGCCCCGAAATTCAGTGGGGGCAGATTGACCCATCTTATCCGGCTAGACCCTTTTAACGCAATCAGAACCAGAGCGACCATGCATGGAAAAAAACTTTTCAAACTTGAATGTTTCATTTCATCATGCCAAATCGAAGCTAATCAAGGAACACTTGCATGGAAACTTCATGTCACTTTACAAAAATTTTGAAGTCCATAGCCATCTGTTGCATTATGATGATAAACTACTATCAGACACACTATCAGAAAAAGAGCCCTCGAAGACTTGCTGAAACAAATTTTTCGAATTCATTTTGCCAAAGTAGAAGACGAAGAGTGAAAAAACGTAATGTTCACTCAGTCTAACAAAATTGGAAAATTTCGGAGATATTCATTGTGTTCTGAAGCCAAAAATTTGTATTCCATCCAAAATTGTGCTTCCGATGACTTTTTATGATCATATTTCACATTCATAATACACAGACAATCAATGATGAATAGTAGAAATGCTTAACATACATGTGACTTTATTAAATTTTTTAGTTTATTACTTTATTAAAGTTTTCAGTCATCCGCTGCATTCCAATTATCTACATTTTGATTCTACCCAAAAATAAGCAGTAGAAAACTTTTGAAAACTGCTTTTCGAATGTAAGAGGTCAGAACTAAAGAAAGAAAGTGAAGAAACACAGCGCACTTCAAGCTCAACACAAATGAGTAGCCGAAGACTTTTGGATCAAATTTTTCAATTCATATGACATATAGTCGGAGTCAAAAAGTGGAAATACTTGGCATACAAGCCGCTTCACAGAAATGTATAAGTTTGTAGGTATCCGCTGTATTCCAATGAATCGAATTTTGATACCATCAGAAACAGAGAGCATCCAAAAACTTTCTGAAACAACTTTTTCCAACATATTATGAGGAAAGTAAAGTGAAAAAGAGTAAAGCATAGTGCACTTTAGAACCAACAAAATTTCAAAGTTTTAAATTTATTTTTCTCAAGATTTTTGAGAGGAAAATTCTGATTTTATCCAAAAATGAGCAGCGAAAGACTTTTTATAATAAATTTTTCAATCCATAATGCTAAAATTAGAAAGAAAAAGTTAAGATCTATGACAATTCTTTGTCGCAAAAAATTTCCGAAGTTTATAGGTGTCCGCTGCATTCCAATTATCTAGTTTTTGATGCTAATAGAACTAAGACAGCAGAAAACCATTTGAAACAACTTTTTTCAATTCTCCATGCCAGTACTAAAGAGGAAAAGCAAAAACCACAGCGTACTTCAAGTCCAACAGAATTCAAAACTTTTTCAGGCATTGATGGGGTTACAAAGACAGCAATTTAGATCCTAGCTGTTCAAGAACAAGCCACTGAAGACTTTTATGACAAGTTTTCCAATTCATATATCACCGTTGGACCCGGAGAATAAAAATACTTGGTAATTATGTCGCTTGACAGAAATTCCAAAGTTTATAGGTATCCGCTGCATACCAATGATACAAATTTTGATCCTACTGAAAAAAAGTACCCGATGACTTCCTGAAATCTTCTTTTCAAATTCATTATGACACATGTAGAAAAGAAAAGTGAATAAATATTGTGCACATTGGGTCGAAAGAAATTCAGTAATTTCTGTTGTTTCCGAGGCTATTCACAGATAAAATTTTGAGCGCATCAAAAAGTAAGCAGCCATAGACTTTTTATTATGAATTTATCAACCAATAATGCTACAATAAGAAATGAAAAGTGGAAAGACTCAACGTACACGTCGCTTTATAAAGTTGTGAAACTTTGTATGTGCTCGCTCGATCTCACCGATACCAATTCTGATACTATCAGAAAAAATGCACCCGAAGACTTTTCGAAATAACTTTTTGAATTTATTTTACACAACCGGAGCGAAAAGTGAATAACTTAGCATACACTGATCCCAAAACATTTCTTAAAGTTCGGGTGTATCCATTAGGTCACAATGAGAAACATTTTAATCCTGTCAATTAACGAGCAACTTATAAAGTCTTTTTGTAACAATACTTTCAACTTATGTTGCCGCAGTGGAAGCGAAGAAGTATAATTGCACAGCAAACACATTTTCCAGCACACTGGTGAAACTTGACATCGTACACTGCGTGTCGATGCGGAAATAAATGGACCAAAGAGCACGACCAAATTGAGTAAAGATAACTCCCGTCTTTTTTTGCACTGCGGGCAGTCGGGAGTTAAAAAATATGACAGCTCAATACATAATGATGAAACAATAATTATATAATCAGCACACATTTATTATTATGATTTTTTATTCGAATATATCAATAAATCAATACATATATACAATAATTGCGGGTTCCCGAAATGAAATTTCTGACTCCAAGTTTATAGGTTAACCTAGATTTATCGCAGCTGGGTAATAAAAACGCTTTTAAATATTGATGGCACTTGAATAACTTTTTTGATGTTTATTATGTACGTAAGGTTTTCTTAATATTATGACACCACACCACCAATTTTAATAAAATAAATAGATATGACCAACAAAAAATTTGTTGATATAACGATTCATTTCTCTCAATATGTAAAAGGTTAATCGGGATACGGATTATAACGCGGTGTAAAAGTTCACTGCAACAACATAACTGTGATTTCTAAAGAACGTTTATTTTTTCTATTATTTTTTATCACTCATTAACTGTTCTTTTTATCAAATCGCGGCTAGTTTTATTTTATTATGATACTGACACCCGTCTATCGTTTTTCAAATTTTTTCATGCTGCCGTGTAGGCTGCTACGTTTTACTGATACGTCTGAATTCACTGAGTATGGGTGCGTCAGAACCAACCAATCAGAAACTCGAGAGGCATCAAAATGCCTCTGATGGTGTTATATACAGACACGTCAATTCTTGAATGTGTTAGTCACTTTTGCATAATCTTGAGCCCGTGCAAAGTTTTTTCTCAGCAATTACGCGACCGATCATGCTGATTTTGGGCGCAATCGAAAGAGAATTTCATAATTAGCGAAAAGTTCAATTTTGAAGTTCCTCAATTGCTTCTGAGCTTCGTAATTCATTAAAATGACATGCCGATTTTACCCCCACCACCGCGAAAAGTTTTGTTTCGAGAAAGTATAGTCTCGGCGAGCTCGGGCCAGCAGACGACAGGGCTGTCAATGTACTTGTCCCGAGACTCTACCGAGTCTCTTGATAACCAGAAAATTTTTTCATGCACTATTACATTTATTAATTGTCGACAAGATATGCCAAAATATAATTGTACAATCAATACATAAAAACGTATTGTTGTGAAATATTTCAAATAAGCTTTATAGCGTATACATGCGTTAGTACGATTATAAAACTTAAAATACATTTCGATGTATTGGTCGTGGAAAATTTCTGCATATCCCGTCGATATTTAGTAATTTTGCTTCACAACAAATTTTCCATTCTAAGTTTGATAACGTATGTATAATGTGTTACATTATACATACTATATATATATGGGGCATTCCATGCCAAATCAGCCACTTCAGAACCTTACAGTTTTTAAATTGGCTCAAATTTTTTTATAATGTTCTATGTATTGAATGAGCCTTTCTTGATTTCTTTCAAATTTTTCCCTCGATTGCCTAACGAGATATATTTTTTTCAAAAATTCGATGATTTTTTTTTCGAAAGCTCACAACTCTTCGAAAAATGGACGGAATCGAACTTTTTTTTTTTCAAAATTTTGATTTTTCATTGTACTTTTCAAGTGTGATAACGAAAAAATTATAGTTGAATTTTTTCTCTATTTTTATTCAGGTTGAAGAACAAAATCGACGATTTCAAGATGATTACATATTTTGATTTTTTTCAAAAAATTTTCAAAAAAACTTAGACCAAATTGAAGATTTTTAAGACCAGTTACATCGTGGGCACGCTATAACTTCGATTCGATTTCGTATTTCGAATTTTTTTTTTCGTTTTTTCAGTAAATTGAAATCAATTTCAACAGTCACACAATCCACAATGCTGTTTTCCTAACACTAAAAATTCTTTCCTATCAATAGATTGTAAATCGCATTCGTTTTTTTTTTTACTAATTACTCCTTGGAAATGAAAAATTCCGCGATGAATGAAAGAGTAGATCAGTACTCCTTACAAATTGTTCGTTTTCAATGAGAAATAAATACATTTTTTTGGCGTTTAAACAATTTGTGCACTCTGAATACTTTTGAAAAAGAATAATCTTTCACAATCAAGGTATTCTCTCCATTCTTTCCGTTGTAGTCGTACGTCGATCGACGTACCAAACCACTACGATCGATCCATTAGTTTTGTCTCAGCAACACGGTCATTTTTAATGGTATCAGAGGAACAGTAAAGAAGATTGTTGCACGAGGAGCGTCCAATTGCTGATCACTAAACAAATAATAACACCATGTGTTCTATACGAATCGGCCTGTAGACCCCTAAATCTCCCTAATGTAGCGGTTAATTTTTTTTCAGTGGAAGACTACGGTGTTGCTGAGACAGAACTAATGAATCGATTTAAACGTACGACTACAATCAAAGGTACTGAGAGAATCCACTGTATGATCCCAATAAAGGTGGTACCACCCATTATGGAAGATTATTCTTTCTAAACAGAATTCAGAGTGCACAAATTGTTAACCATCAAAAGAAAAAATTTATTTCTCATTGAAAAGGAACAATATGTATAGAGAACTGATTCACTTCTTCATTCATTGCGTAATTTTCCATTTCTAAGGAGAAATTAGTAAAAAAAAAAAAAAAAAAAAAAAAAAAAAAAAAGAATGCGATTCACAATCTCATTATAGGAGAAAATTTCCAGTGTTAGGAGAACAGCATTGTGGATTGTTTGACTGTTGAATTTGATTTCAATTTACTGAAAAAACGAAAAAAAAAATTCGAAATACGAAATCGAATCGAAGTTATAGCGTGCCCACGATGTAACTGGTCTTGAAAATTTTCAATTTGGTCCAAGTTTTTTTGAAAATTTTTTGAAAAAAATCAAAATATGTAATCATCTTGAAATCGTCGATTTTGTTCTTCAACCTGAATAAAAATAGAGAAAAAATTCAACTATAATTTTTTCGTTATCACACTTAAAAAGTACAATAAAAAACCAAAATTTTGAAAAAAAAAAAGTTCGATTCCGTCCATTTTTCGAAGAGTTGTGAGCTTTTGAAAAAAAAAATCATCGAATTTTTGAAAAAAATATATCTCGTTAGGCAATCGAGGGGAAAATTTGAAAAAAATCAAGAAAAGCTCATTCAATACATAGAACATTATAAAAAAATTTGAGCCAATTTAAAAACTGTAAGGTTCTGAAGTGGTCGATTTGGCATGGAATGCCCCATATATAAAACTTTTTTTTTTGCTCGAAATGAGGAAAGAAGAAAATGGATCGCGATTCGTGAGATGCCTTTCCAAAATAAATACCGGCTTAGCCCGGGCTCTTTGTCAGCCGCCGATGGCGGAATCGACTTTAGAGTAAACAACACAGTGAGCAGCATCGGCCTGATGCTGGGCGAACACTCGACAACAAGAGTCGATCGACGTTTACAACCCAACAATTGGCCTAGGCTTGGCCGGCCGTCTGAGCCGATGCTGAACCTTAGCGTTCGTTAAGCATAGGCACATACGTTGAGCCATGTTCAGGCCAACGGTTGGTGCCAATGGTTGGCTGCCCAGTATTGCCCCGGACATCGGCCGTGTTTCAAGCGTCGGCAATTTTTTCACGGGAAAGAGAGGGAGAAGAACAAGAGCCAATATCATCGCGTCTTCAGCGTTGGATACTACGTCAAGTGTTCCTACGATGATTCACTGTCGGGGTATCACGTACGCCGAGGCGAGAACTGCGTAGAATGGTTCGTACCACAACTTAAAGAACTAGCGTTGCGTGTTGAAAAAATTCTATTAACGAACGTTCCAATGAGAGATTTGACTCTACAAGAATGGGAAACATTTCGGGAGGAAAAGAACTGTCACATTTGCGAGAAACCTTTTGTCGGGGGTGATGAGCGTGTTTGCGATCATTGCCATCTGACGGGACAATTTAGAGGTCCAGCACATTCAAATTGTAATTTAAACTATCAAAACTCATTTTTTATTCCAATAGTTTTTCACAATTTATCCGGTTATGACGCACATTTTATCATAAAAGAAGTAGCAACTGCGTTCGCGGGGAAAGTCGATTTGCTTCCTATAACAAAAGAAAAGTACATCTCCTTCTCGAAGACTGTTCAAACCGGTAAAGACACACGAAAAAATATAAAATTACGTTTTATAGACTCATTCAGATTTATAAATGAGGCATTCCATGCGGTTTCGAACGGTCAAAAAGTTGACCGCTCCCAAAAAAATTGAAATTTTGTCAAATCTCTTAAATATATGAAAAAGAGATGTGTACATTATTTCAGAATTTTCTGATCGCATTTTTTCGAGCTTTTCAACATTTCAAAATTTCCTAAATACCTTTATATACCGAAATTTTACGATCGAACAGGAAAATGTTTCAAACAAAAAAGTTGCAGTTTTGCATATATTTTATGAAAAAATTTTTGTTTGAATTTTTTTAGTTTAAAAAGTGACTAATTTCATAAAAAATATACGGAAATAATTTTTTTCGGTCTGTATGCCACTCTCGATTTGTCTCAAAAAATTCCAGAATGTACTCTAAAATGTTAACAATAACAAGTAATTTTTTTGTGATGGCTCAATTTGTTGTTCCAGCGCTATGCTTTGTTTTATTATTCTTTTTGGTTTTTTTTTAGTCAAATCAAATATTAAAAATTATTCTCCCAAAATTTTCTTACATTTTTGAGATAATAAACATCGATCAAAGTAATGAGTTATTTGAGCTTAATTATAATATATCGGTAAGATATACAAAGTTGACCTTGCTATACGAAGTAACGTTCGTCATGCCATATGAGAAAGTATCGGTGGCCGCCCAATGTAAACATTTTTTTACAAAGTAACGTGCGCCTTTTACATTTTTTAGTTCATCAAAATTCCCCCTCCGTAGCGAAATACTACCGTGGGTCTCAGTGTATTTTGATTTTTATGGGACCTGTCTCTTCACGAAGAGGATTTTGGCGTTCCAGCGGAATGGCATTTCTTCGCGATCGCTCATGGCAAGGGACCAGCATGTGACGGCGTGGGAGGCACATTGAAGAGACTTGCCGCTCGAGCTTTAATGCAATTGCCGTTGGATCAACAGATTTTAACTCCTCGAGATCTTCACGAATGGGCAGCTCAACCCGCAAATGTTCCTGCTATCACCGTTCGCTATTCATCCTCTGATGATTACAATTATCGAAAAAAAATGTTGGAGTCGAGATTTAAACAACTAAAACCTGTATCGAAGACCCATAAATACCATTGCATTATACCAGGACCGAATGGGACTCTACAATGCAAATATATTCGCTTGCTGCGGATTTCCTAACTTACCGAGTTTGGAACAATAAATAGCTTAAAACGATGTCTTTCACTTTTTCTCAGTTCTTACATCAAGTTTAATGTTGACAACAAAAAGAAAAAATATTTTAGAACAGAAAATGATTAATTTCATCATTGAATTTTTTTGAGTAATTATAGAGCGTAGCTTTTGAAAGAATTCAATAGAGTTCCATTTACGTTACCGATGAACTATGCTCTAATTAGCTCCAAAATATTAACATTATTATTGTCAATGTTCTTATATCTGAAAATTTGAGACAAACAATTTGGGAAAAAATAATTTTTAATGATAATTGATTTTACAAAAAAAAAAAATCGAAAAACATAATAATAAAACGAAGCATAGCGCTGGAATAACAAATTGAGCCATCACAAAAAAATTACTTGTTTTTGTACACATTTTAGAGTACTTTCTGGAATTTTTTGAGAAAAATCGAGAGTGGCATACTGACCGAAAAAAATTATTTTCGTATATTTATGATGAAAATAGTCATTTTTTCAACTCGAAAAATTCAAACAAAATTTTTTTCACAAAATATATGCAAAACTGCAACTTTTTTGTCTAAAACATTTTGCTGTTCGATCGTAAAATTTCGGAATATGAAGATATTTAGAAAATTTTTAAATGTTCAACAGCTCGAAAAAATGTGATCCAAAAATTCTGAAAAAATGTACACGTCCCTTATTCATATGATTCAGAAATTCGACGAAATTTAATTTTTTTTGGGAGCGGTCAACTTTTTGACCGTTCGAAACCGCATGGAATGCCTCAAATACAAGTCTCGATAAATTAGCATCATTTTTAACTTCCGACAAACTTACAACTTTGAAATCACAGTTTCCCGACGTTGACGATTTCCATTTATTAACACGAAAAGGTGTCTTTCCCTACGAATACATTGATAGTTTGTAAAAAAGCCGATTTGATGGATTTGCTAGGGGAGGGGGGTCGATTTGTAAATTTCTGGATTTTTATCATACCGAGCGAGATTTTTTTCTCAAAAAAAATGGCGTCACATAATAGTTATTAATTGTCTACGTTAATTGATAATAAACAATGAATAAATTGTTAATATTCATGATGAAATGTCATTTTCTAGTTCTAGTTTTTTTTTTGTATATCTTTCCTTCTCATATCGAATTCCAATTTCCAATATCCAATGTTCCACTTCCGAATAAGAAATTTATATCATAATATTCTTACGGGTTAACCCAAATTTTGAACTATAATTTTTAGTTCATTCAACTTCAATATGTTAGACCTTAAGCAGCCCTGATAAGCAAATACCATTTCCCACTATGATACTCAGAAGACGGTGGCAGAGTGGTTTCGTGCTAGGCTTGTGTTCCCACCGTTGCAGGTTCGAATCCGACACGTAAATCTTGTTTTTTTTTTTTTTTTTTTTTTTTTTATTTGACGAACTGAAAATAGTTATCTTCTTCAAATGCAAGAAGCATTGTTGATGCTATCGTTAGCTTGTTAAATGAGCTGAAACTGGACATCAAACAACTAATGGGCATCGGAACCGACAACGCTGCTGTGATGGTAGGAGTGAATAATGGGGTGTATAAAATTCTCAAAGAAGAGTATGGTCTTAAACATTTAGTGTTGAATAGGTGTGTCTGCCACTCGTTGCAATTGGCGGTTTCGCACGCATCTCAGAACACACTTCCAAAGAATATCGAGTACTTAGTGCGTGAAACATACAATTGGTTTTCCATGTCCCCAACAAGACAAGGAACTTACAAACAAATATACGAAACAATAAACTTCGGAAAAAAACCGTTGAAAATATTGAGAGTATGTGCGACTCGATGGCTTTCGATTGAACCGGCTGTAAACCGCATTCTTGACCAATGGGACGGATTAAAATTACACTTCGAAATGTCGCAGAACGCTGATAATTGTTACACGGCGTCAATGCTTCATTCAATATTCAAAGACGAGAAAAATAGATTGTATTTAATTTACATAAAGTCAATCCTCGGAGAAGTCCAGCAGACATTGAAAATCTTTGAAGGGCAAACCACAGATCCCGTGCTTTTATTAGATTCATTAACGAAGCTTTTAGAAAGTTTATGCCGCAAAATCATCACTCCCAACCCGAAGGTAGATTATCTTACAGAAAAGATCACCGATTATGTTGATTCCAGGGCATAGTTGGGGTATTTGTTTGAGGACACTTTGCAAAAAACTAATCTTACATCTGACGAAAAACAGGGAATCAGAATACAATGCATCAAATTTACACTAAAACTGATTTCCGAACTGCAACAGCGCTTACCCGAAAATTTCAAGATACTGCAAAAAATGACAGTACTCTCTGTTAAGGAAACATTGAAACGAACAAAATGGATGGAACTCATTAAACTTGCAGAAGCCTTCTGTCTAAAACCGGCTGAAATTGACAGAATTTTGATCCAATATAAAAATATTGGTGCTCACAATTGGGAAAATAAAGAAAACACTGTCGGATTTTGGTGTGAAATTTTAAAATATGAGGATGCTGCTGGTCTTAATCCATACTTGGAACTCGGCAATTTAGCGAAGATCATCTTGTCTTTGCCGCATTCGAACGCAGATGTGGAGCGCCTTTTCAGTTTCATAAATTTGATTAAAACAAAACATCGGAACAAAATGGGACTGAAAACAATGACATCGATACTGCACATTCGGTGTGGACTGAAGCGATTGAAAAAGTCATGCTGCACTCACTCTTTACCGCTCGAAGTTATTAAGCAAAGTGGAAGCGATGACAAGTACACATTCAAATTAAGAAAAAATTAAGATCCTCAGCCGTCAACATTTTCTGGGTCTAGGGCCTCTGAATGCATTAACTTAACCGACCAGACCAACAACGACCATTCAACAAATAAAGACAGTGATTTTTCGCTGTAATTTTTTTTTATTTCGAGGTTTGTGTTCTTGAAAATTTACTTCGAACTTTATTATAACAAATAAAAATATCCTTCAAAAATGAAAAAAAATTGTTTTGAATCGCTTTGTGTAGTTTTGCCAAATTTTTGCAGAAAAAAAAATGATCAAACCGGGAATCGAACCAGAGATCTTCAGCCGACTGTAGCGTTAAAGCGAAACACTTCGCCAGTTCGCCACACCACGGCGCTACCGTACATTAGGGCGCAGAGCAACACTAGCGCCGCGCCAGCATTCTCTTTAGTTTCTGTTGAACTGTTTAATTTGATCCTTCCTCATCCACAGTTAAACGTAGCAGTTTTAGTAAACCCACATGGACTGGCGGATACTTTCAGATAAATTATTGTGAATTATCCAGTTCGATTGATTTTTGGCCCTATCTAGCCCTTTTCATCGTGCTGAGCAGCCCCGTCTTGAAAAATCAAGGTGGTAACACTGCGAAACAGAGCTTCCACCTCGAGAAGCATTCTACAGTTCTTTAACAGAGTTGACAATTTCTGAGAAGGAGTATACTTATGCTAAAAATGTGTGGGAACGATCTTCAACTCGAACGCTCGGAGAATACAGCGATTTATATTTAAAGACTGACGTGCTACTATTAGCTGACATCTTTGAAAATTTCCGTGATACTTGTCTGAAAAGTTATAGTCTTGACCCTGCGTTTTACTATACTCTCCCCGGATATACCTGGGATGCCATGATGAAGTATACAAAGATCAAGTTTGAATTTCTCACGGATATTGACATGGTCTTATTCGTGGAGAGAGGTATCCGAGGTGGTCTTAGTCAATGCTCCAGAAGGCATGCCCGTGCTAACAACAAGTATATGTATTCGTATGATCTATCCTATGATATCCTCATACTTGATGTACATTGCCGACCAAAAGTATGGAATCACCAGACATATATCGGGTATAATAAACCCGATTAATTAATCCGGAATAAGAGTTCCGTGTGAACGTAGTAGTCATTTCTCTCTCTGCAGCTGTCACTGGAGACTGGCTTTCATGAAAATGGGTTATAGCTGGCATCAAGAGGCCTTTGATGGTGTTGTATACAGACACGTTAAATCTTTTATGTATTAGTAACTTTTGCATAATCTTGAGCCCGTGCAAAGTTTTTTCTCAGCAATTACGCGACCGATCATGCTGATTTTGGTCGCAATCGAAAGAGAATTTCATAATTAGCTAAAATTTCAATTTTTAATTTCCTTAATTGCTTCTGAGCTTCGTAATTCAATAAAATGACATGCCGATTTTACCCCCACCACCGCGAATCGGTTTATTCAGAGAAAGTATAGTCTCGGCGAGCTCGGGCCAGCAGACGACAGGGCTGTCAATGTACTTGTCCCGAGACTCTACCGAGTCTCTTGATACGATTCCGGAATCTCTCCATCAGCAGTCGTCGAAAATACGGCCGCTACCTCGTTACTTAGTTGAAATTTGAATCTTCGGCGATCCATTCCTGGTTTCAGAGTAAAGAGAAGCTGTAACTCGTCAAGTGGTTGTGTGTCGTCAGATCTATTGATCTTTTGAGCTCGCAATTCTTCCCCCATCATTACATATGATTGAGCGAAAACATTGTTTTCACGCATAATACGATCCAACAGTCCCAGTATGTTTGGATAAAGGGCAGTGTTTTGTCGCTGTACAGAACTGATTGCTTCATGGGAGTCTACTATGAACAACTGGCCATAAGTTGGCAGTTCATTGGGAGGTGGATGAAGGGCTGTATTTATCTGATAATAAATTTGGCCCTGTATCTTGAAGCAGTACGGCTCAGGACGTTGTCCTTCAAAGTTTATTCAATTAACATTAAATGAGGCGAATGAAAAGGACGCGTTGTAGTTTCGAATACGCTCGAAAAATATATTTGATTTTTCATGAGTTCCGTTGAATAAGGAATGTAATTCCGCTGGCATCTCTGGTAGATTTTCGAGCCGCACTTTTCCATGACTGCAGCAGTCGTGAAATGAATTTCGCATGTTGGATATTTTTTCTGATACGAAATGTGCAGCTGTACAGTGTATGCATAGCTCAGTCATGCCACCACCATAATGTTCTTATATATTAACAATCGTTCCTGCAGAAAATTGGTTTCCTTCTTCGCTTTGTACTCGGAATAATTGCTGCTGCTCTGTATAAACGACTTTGGGAATAGGTCTATCATTGTCGAGATTAGTTGGCAGTTGTACTTGCAGTTGCAATTCAATATTGCGGTCATTTGGTGCTATCAATTATTCTTCTTCGAGTTGAAAACTGCGTTGACGTGGTATCACTACTTCTTGATTGAATTCCACTCCAAGCTGTATCTGTACTGTCCGACCCGACTGATTAGTTGTAGAAATTCTATTTCTTCTCCTTCGTTGATTTTCAAGTTTGTTCTCTGATTTGCTTTGTTTGAGTTCTGCTTCCTCTTCCGGCTTTCGAAACGTTTTTCGTTTTCCCATTGTTGTGTATCGTTTAATTAATTACTATAGAGAATTATTCAATTAATCTAAGAAATGTCGTTTTGCATCGATTAAGACCAATCTGTTTTTTATTAATATAGTATTTAGTTTTTATCGTACCGAGTGATTTTTAGTGTATCTCAATGTATTAATTAATAATATTGAAACGGTAATAGATAATTATATGCATTCTCAAAATGATATCTAATCTACACCAAGCCAAGTGGCGTTTATGAAGAGATAATGTCATCAAAATAGTTAAATGAAATAACGGCAAAATAGTCAATACGTGTACCAATACGTTTGTATAATATTTTGTTGCCAGCAGAAGTTTGCAATTTTTATAACCATCAACGCTTAAATTGTTCGGTAAGCGATGACATTTTTAATCTTTGAGTGAAATCGTGTAAGAACGTTATTTATTATTGCTGTGAGCAATATTATGTTTATGAGACGTCACAATTGCATTCGGACCTGTATGATCATCTCTCAAATTCTGTCATTTCCACATATCAAATAATCATCAACAACATCATCATCATCATCATCGTGTCTCAAATCTAATCATTATTCTCACTATCAATATTATCACCCTAAACAATTGGTGATCTCGAACGATCTGCAATAGAGAAAAATACATGTATCAATACTTGATCGTCATGATAAGAATGGTTGGGGCGACCGGGGCACGCAAGCCCATCCAGGGCACAGCGGGGGCCACTTCAAAATTTGATTCCAAAACTCATTCTAAGTGTTTTTCTTAAGGTTTTCTATACAAATTTTCAATAAATCGACAATAACTATGGGTGATGCGTGATATCACCGGAAAAAAACAGATCGATATACGTCTTCAAACGAAACAAAAATTGTTTCCCATTTTTGGCAAATATAGATCCCACTAAAACCAATGTAACTTATTTTCTCGATAATGAACGTTTGGTTCAGTGCTCATTCTTTTTGTTGTCAGTTCCGTTGTAAAATGCGACTTGCTTGAAGAAGATCTGATCCTTTTTCGAGTTTTGGCGAAAGTTCAAAGTCAGACCATTAGTTTTCGTTAGATTTCATACAATAACTCATTTCCGTTCATTTTGACCGGTTCCCAAATTTACAATAATTGCGATATCGGAATCGCTCTTCAACCATTTTCTGAGTCTCGTCGAAATCTCACAAAAGACAGACCGATCAGAAATCCGAATTCGTTAATTTTTATCAAAGTTATGGCACTTTCAAAGTAGATAATCGCTTAGGTGGGCTGCCGTGTCCCGGGCTCCCTTATATTATTCTAGGTAGAAATGAAAATCGTATGGTTATTGTCTCGTTATCTTAAAACGATTTGAAAAATACGATATTTGTTGCATCGATACATTCAAATTTATCTGACGCGAAAATAGTTGTTCAGAAATATATTGTGCCTTATAGTAATCTGTTATCTTACCCTTTTTTTAATCAGATAAATAAACACTTATAAAAATTTGAAAATACCGAACAGTTTTTCGCATTTCACCTATTTTAAATAGAAAAAGGAAATGAAAAACAGTATCAGTGTCTATTTGTCCGCATTTTTATACATTTTTTTCTGAACTTCAAACTGGAATATTTACCCGGTTCGGGCTACTTTTGAATCTATCCCGCCTGGCCTATCATGCGTTAAAAAAGGAAAATTACTTCATTGTACCCAGGAAAACTTGACAGGAATTAATGTCCACTATCGACAGAATCTCGTCGAAACCACTTACCCTAATGGCTTAGAGCTGGTATGAAAGTCAAAGAAGGCCGTAAACAATATTAACTACTATAAAGAAAAACAAGATGCTCAAGAAAGACGATGCTCAAATTTTCCTCTATGAGGAATCATATTTTTAATTTTGGCCTCCTTATAGAGGAAGCTTTGAGCATCGTGCATCTTGAGGAAGCAATTTGAAAATTTCAATTTCCAACGTTTTTTGTATTTCCATTCAAGTTATACGATTTCGACAATATTTTTAGAAAGTAAAAAGGTAGCACGTACTTGTACACAATATCTTAGGAAATTTGCGAAAATTAAAGCAGTTAGACGATTTTTCGAAAAAATCAGATTTTCGTAAAATTCGAAAAATCATAAAATTAAAACCGTTCCACCGATATTTCCTAAATTTAATACCAGCCTTCCTATTATTATACTTTATTTATAAAAAAAAAAAATTAGCAATAAATATTAAAATTTTCGAAAGTTAGAGCGATTACACTTTTTTTTTAATTTCAAAACGCTGTAGAATTCGTATTTGTTTAGCAGTCCCGGCAAAATTCTCAGAGAATTAAGGGCTTGTTTAGATTAACATATATGCAAAACGACAGCCCTTTAGCCCAAACCGTTCTCAAGTTATAAACGTTTGAATTTTACAGCACCAGAACATAGGCACGCACGCACACACACACATACACACACATCCATACATTTCCGGAAAACCGGAAAAAAAAATTTTCACCATCACATAGCTTCCTCTATGAGGAAGCAAAAAGTCATCTCAGATATCAAAATTGGAAAACGGTGTTTCTTTTGATGGTGAACATTTTTATTCTATCAATATCAACGCACATTACAATGCGCGAAAACTGCAAAAAAGGGAATAATTTTCCAGACTAAACCATTCCAAGATCACTGGGCCGGTTTATTCAGTTTCAATTTGTTTTTAACAGTGGGCTCCGTACAACTATTTGTTGTCGAAATATTGGCCGTTGAATAAGAAAACATCCTTTCGTCTTTAATCATTAATATCTCAAGCACTCATGCTAATACAGAAAAAAAATGTTTTGAAAAAACATAAAAACTCCCGACTGAAAAACTCCTTCACTTAAAGAAAACAGTATTAAACTTTAAAAAGTCTGAAATAAAAAAAATAGATGTCGGAATTTTCGTCTGGAGATGTTTCTAACCGAATCATTGAATAAGAAGTAAAAACATCTCCCGACGAAAATTCCGACATCTATTTTTTTTATTTCAGACTTTTTAAAGTTTAATACTGTTTTCTTTAAGTGAAGGAGTTTTTCAGTCGGGAGTTTTTATGTTTTTTCAAAACATTTTTTTATTTCACACTTTTTAAAGACAGACGCGACAGACACGCGTCGGTTCGGATTGAAATTAGCAGCGCACAACGGTGTGAAGTTGGCGATAGTCGAGCATGACCTTATAAGGTCCCCTTTCGATATGGCAAAATGCGTTTGAATGTGAATATTAATGATTCCTAATTATTTCAGCGAATTTGCAATAGAATTGAACAAACTATGTCTAAGAACACTGTCTGTCACACATGAAAAGTAAATCCAAAAAAAAAAACGAGCCAAACGGAAACGGGCGCGGGCGCAAACCGAACAATAAAAACCGGCGTGGACGCAAATCGCACAAACTGAATGAAACGCAAAAAATTTGCGGTGCGTTTGCAACTTTTTTCCGCGCTATAGGATCAACAAAACCTCAGAATTGAATTTTTTTTTTTTTAAATCTCTAACGAGCTCAAGGTTTTTCTTTTCTATTCTTTATCTCTGATCACTTTTGAAGCCAAAGCTTTCGTTTTTGTATTGATATTTTTTTCGTTTCAAATTTGATATTTTCTTTTTTTTTAGATTGATATAATTTTTCTTTCCATTTCAAATTCAAAGGTTTCTCGTTGAATATTATTAAATTGTATTTGAACCTTCATCGCTATAATCGAATGATTAATAAAAAAAATAATTAAAAAAAAATATTTGTACGTTGTTCATTGTTTTTTTTTCCCTCATTTCCAAAATTGTTGAACCTAGGGCCAAAATTAATAATAACAAAATTCTTGAACCTAGGACCAAAATTAATTAATAAAAAATAAAAAAATGTTTGTACGTTGTTCACTATTTTTTTCTCTTTCATTTTTTCCAAAATTTTTGAACCTAAATCCAAATAACAATAACAAAAAAATTCCATTTCACTTTCTGAAACTTTCAGCCACCTTTGTGCATTTTTTTTATGAACTTTCATCAGAATTAATTTTTTTATCACTGTTGTTTTTATTCGGAGGTTATGTTCGAGAACAATTTCCATGTGACTTTTTCACGTTATCGCTTGATGTGACCACTTTGACACGTTTAGCGATTTCGACTCGACACAAACATCGTTTGGCACGTTGGAGTGAAACTAGCAACACACAACAGTGTGAAGTAGTCGATGATCGAATTATGGTCATGTTGCGATATGTTCAAATGATGTATAACATGAAAGTTAAATAAACAAAAAAGTTCGCGATGAAATTGGACATACTATAAATAAGAACACTGTCCACCACATATAGAAAGTTATGCCAAAAATTGGTCAAGACAATTATCATAGTTTCCGAGAAAACTGGCGACAAAGGAATATCCCCCCACCCACTGATCGCAGTGAAACGCATAACTCCCGTCTTTTTGCCCTACGGGCAGTCGGGAGTTAAAAAACGACTGGCAATTTTCGAAACGTGGAAAAATGCTCTACAAGCCTCAATTATTATTGCGGGAAAAAAAATTCATTTGCAAATCTTGGCATCAGTTTAAAAAAAGTACGAAACAAAACTTCTTTTGCTTCTCACAAAATCAACCATTACTTTACAAATATTGCGATAAATATTTCAATTCGATATATTTCCAAGAACTGTGCTACATTTTAAATTGTTCCATTCATCGGTTTTTTTTATCCGATTGACCAAAATTTGAAGAACATTGAAGGACCCCGTTTCTTGCTCCTCATGCATCGTTTGATGATTAGTGACAGAAGGAGGACACTTTCAATTACCTTATTTTTAAATGAATTTTCCTCACCTTTCTCTTTTTTATCAACAAAATATCAGGATAGGAACGTCAATATTCAAATTTAAGAACATTGGATGAACGTTTTAACGAATTACTATCACAAAATTACTTCATTTAGGATTCTTCGATCATTTTGTGTGAACATTCTTGACACCAAAACTAACAATTTTCTCCTATAAAGAAACATTTTCTGACGTTAAGAATTCGAGATATTGAATGTCCAATTTTTAACATTTCCCTTCTAGACGCATGAAATTCAAGTCACGTTTCGTTTATGAGGCGCGAAAAAATGTGTTTAGAATTTTTCTTTAAAAATTTCGGCTCATAGCCTTTCTGGCTATCTGCTAAAAAAATCATAAATAAAGTTTTTTTTGCAAATCGATTTTTGCAACTGTTAACGAAACGTGACTTCAATTTATACGCGTTTAGATGGGAAAAATGAAAAATTGCAAATTAAATATCTCAAATTTTAAACGTAAGAAAATATCTCTTTATAAGAGTAAAATGTTAGTTTTGGTGCCATTAACATATATTGTAACGGAACAGCCATAGGCATGCCACGATCCCCACCAACAATCACACGCTCACACTCTCTCGTACGCACGACGCCGCACACCCACAATCACACGTATACCTCGACCCCCACCGACAGGCATACGATCGCGCTCTCCGTACGCACAATGCGCGTACACGGGTAACGAGAGAGACAGACAACTCGATAGTCCAGATCAATCCAGATATCCCCTCTAAAGAGATACGCGAAATGCTCGGCCACGGGTATAAAAGGCGGGCGAAACGGACCATTCGTTCATTATTCTTCTCATATGATACCGAACTACCTGTTCTCCTTACATCCTGCTAAGTCTCAACAATTGCGTTGATGCCTAGCTCTAAGGAATCCTAATCGTCCAAGTGCGAAAGTGCCTAGCATCATCCCCTCCTGTTAGCACCGACACTTTTTCTCAGGTTGCGGACTTTGTTAATTTGTAAGTTAACAAAGAACCCACTTGTCTCGTCCCCTGAGCACGCCCGGCTCATGCCCGTCGACATTTCTGGACACTTGTACTGACAATAGCGTCAGCGCAAGGGGAAGGTCGTGACGACATAACATAGAGATAGTATTGCCTGGAGGACAGTAATCTTCGAATAGCGATATTCGTAGGGAGCTCGACTTCGGCCATTAAAAAACTAACAAAACAATTAATTTCTTTTCTAACGTCATACGTTCTTGGCCGCTACGGACCGGCGAAGTCCTACTCTTGCACACTCGGGATATTACAATTGATTTATTTTTCAAACGTTTCACGTTCTTGGCCGCTACGGACCGGCAAAGTCCCACTCTTGCATAGTCGAGATACTACAATTAATCTTTTTTTTTTTTCTTCAAAACGCTTTACGTTCTTGGCCGCGACGGACCGGCGAAGTCCCAATATTAAAATTTAAATTTTCATTTTTATTTTTTTTCTATCTTAATTTTATTCTTACAAGCCGATGATGAAGTCGTCCCGGTCAGAATGACCCACGAGAGGACGTCTGAGGCTTTTCAAAAAAAAAATATAATATAAAATTTCTATTTGAAAAGTAAAAGTAAAGCCTCGGCTAGAAAATACAGAGTCCAGTACACGAACTAGAGATTTTTCTATTTTTTAATTAATCTGAAAAACGCAAATCGTTTCAATATACAAAATTTCGAAAGAACCCTAAATAAAGTTGTTTTGTGATAGTAATTCCTTAAATTAATAATTTTTCTACCTTTGCGGTAATTCGAGTTTCTTGAAAAATCGTCGGATATCTTCAATATTTGTAAATAATCAGATGTCAAACTGATTTTGTATATTTTCTCAAACAGTACTTATTATAAAGTAGTTGGTATAAAAATTAAAAAGAATCGATCCACCTGAATTTCGAATTTTTTTAAAATTACATTTTCCCAAAACTTTAATAAAAATAAACTTCAAATAGAAATTTGCAGATTGCTTTTTCAGGGTTCCATAAGATGCTTAAAGATGCGGAGAAGCTAAAATTTTTTTAGAGGGGGCATCACGTATCGTGCGGAATCTCGGAGAAGAAATCCCCAAATATCTATTTTCTCCTTTTTTTGTCCCTGTATTAAGAAGGGGGGAAAGGATAAGGTTAATTCGATTTGAGGTGATCTAGCAGTCGCGTGATTGCGAGAGAGATAACCAAAAAGTAGATACACGTTTTTTTCAGACACCCTTCATATTTTGAGAAAAATGAAAGTTACATCTTCTTCTCTGGTGCAATATGAATAACGTGTAACTAATATTTTTCTTGAAATATTCAGTCTCTCTAAATAAAACGTGCAGGGGATTTTCACCGACCGAGCAAGTGATAGATCTCCTTAAGAACCACAGTCAATATGTACTTACTTATGTAAGGAGTACATAATAAAATGACATGTGAAGAATATTTCTTAAAATTTCCATTAATAGTTATGCAGAAAAAATGACAACAAATCTTCGGAGACGCCTCAAAAAAATTGCGGTGAACCGCGTAACTCCTCACTGGATCATCTGAAGTACCAAAAAAACCATAAACTATTAGTGGATGAGTTTCTTGAGGTAACGCTGTCGAAATGTATTTTTTAATTTTTTATCATTTCAATTTATTTTAAAATAATCAAGATTCCGATTTTTTAAATGAAAAATCGGTACGGAAAAAATGTTACTTCTAAGTGGGACGAAAAAAAAAAAAAAAAAAAAAAACTCGACAGCATTGCCTCAAGAAACTTATTAACTAATAGAAACTTATTGGTTTTTTTTTTAATTTCAGATGATCAGGTGATAAGATATGCAATTCATCGCAATGTAACTTTTTTTGGCGTCTGAGACGATTTGCGGTCAGTGGTTTATTTCTGCATAATTATTCGTCCAAATTTTACAGGATATTCTTCAAATATCCTCTTATTTAACGATGATGAAGTTCGCATCGTTAGAATGCACCAGAGTTGGGTTTTTTCTTGACAGAGCTCATGATTTTTATTCAATATATGGTCAAGACAGTAAAACGATTTTTTTTCACGATCCAAACACAAAATGGGTACGAAAATTATCATGGCTTTTGAAATTGAACAAACAATGAATGGGAAAAGGATTTTTCATTGAACCCCGACGTTGTGAACTTCAGCGTTATTTTATTTAAATACGAATTATACAAATTATATATAATATGTATAAATATTCGTGAGGATAATGAAGTTTACCTTTAGAAGATTATACGAATGCGAATTTGAAGATTTTAACTTCGATGTTTTTGTCTTCGTTGTAGAATCTGATTTTATCAATCTTCAAATACTATTTCGTCTCTGTCATCTTACTTGTTTTTTCTTGACGAATACATGGGAATGTCTCAGAGCATTGAGACGATCGATGGGGCATTTAAATGTTTGGCAGCTATAATATTGATATACGCATAGATTTGTTGGAATTTCATGGTGAGTAATTCAATGTTGTTGGCGAAAGATAGCATAGAAAATGAAAATATATTTTTCAATACTATTTGTTAATTGAATCCAAACTTACCTTTCGATTATTTTTAAAAATTTTCGTCTAAATACGTTTTCTTTGACTCAACCAAGTAGAACGTAAATTCGCTAATTTTTTTATGACAGGAAAGCTTCCTATCAATGATGTCAATGTGACATTAGTTCTTTGACAAATTTGAGGTTGCTCTTTCAACTGTTATTGAAATTCGAAAAATCATAAAAGTTGAACCGTTCAACCGATATTTCCCAAATTCAAGACTATAACCTTCATATGATGATACTCTATTTATAAAAAAAGATTAGTAATAAATCTTAAAATTCGTGGAAGTTAGAGCGACTACACCTTTTTTTTTAATTTTGAAATATGGCGTAGAATTTGTATTTTTCTAGCAATCCCGATAAAATTTTCAAAGAATGAGACCAGAACACACACGCGCGCGTGCGCGCACACGCACACACAGACAGACACACGCACATCCGGATATTTTTTCTAGATATGATTTTTCGGAACATTTTAAACGCATTGAAATTAAAACTGGAAAAAAAATTTTTTCACCGTCACATTGCTTACTTTACGAGGAAGCAAAATCCATGAACGGAGGATATATATATATCTATACGTGTATATCGGCATAATCTTGATGAGCAATCTCAAAATCCTTCAAATTAAAATTTTATCGAATTTGCCCGAAATTTCGCAGTTCTGTGAGGTATATTTTAACCAACTTTAAAAATTTGTGCATTTTGAAGGTAGAATTATCAGTTGTGATGGCTCAGAAGCTTGCAACATTGAGATTCAATGAAAAATACTGATTTCTATTTATTATTTATTGAATGTTGATAATCATGTCATTTTTTCGTGTCGATTGAGTTTTTGGCTCGCAAGACATGATCGTTTTATTATCCTGACCAAATATTGAATAATAAAGATGAGCTTGACTGAAAAAATTGTTGCATCCCAAGGATGTAAACTTCATGGTAGTCAGTTCTGTCTCTCAGAACTGTTTTTGCGTTATCATGGTATTTTGTACAAATTGACGGTTCCACCATAACACCATACGCCGTTGAAGCAAAAGGACGTGCTTTGTTTTTCTCAATATCAAATAATACTCGTTTACCGGGGATAAGTTTTTATGAAAAACAAAATAAATAAAATGCCGCCGAAGAAAAACATCGACAAATCCGAACTATCTCCGCAGTCGCGCGACATAAATGCGAAGGAAAAATCGACTTCTGGCAATCGATCCGGCAATGGACCAGTGAAATTCACGAGCAGTGAAACCATCGACGAGATGGTGTATCCCGATGACACGGTGTAAGTATCCATTCGAATTCAATCATTTATATTTTTGTTGCTCCAATAATTCGTCTTTTTTCCTTATAGTGAAATATTGGCGTACGTCGACGCCGTACAAGCTCCAAGAATTGTCGGTACGAAGGGGAATTTTAAATTATTTAAATTTGTTTTAAATAATAATGCAGGCAGACGAATCCAATGTTTGGCGTGGCAGGACCAAATCGAGCGAGTTGCGTCGGAGGTGAAAATGAACAAAGTTAGTAATAATGCACAAAATGATTTTCCCATTTATTTTTGCCTTCATTTAATAAATTTTTTCTCATATTTTCAGATTATTCATCTCAACGGTGCCGTATCCAAGGAAATTCTGAAGCCCCTGTACAACACAGGAAACGTCCCATTCGAGCTGTCAATCCAAAATCAAACAACCGTTGACGGAAAACGTAGCTATTTCGAAGTAAACTGTGAGGCAGAAAAACCATCAACGATCGTCGAGTGGTCGGAGCTCAGTAACATGGAAGGACGATTGATTGGTAAGTCAGCAAATCTTGATAAAAATATTAATAGTAAATTTTTTCCTGGCAAAAAAGCTTGTATAAAATAATAAAATTTCTAAAAAAAATAACGATACAATATTTTTTATTCCAAAGAGAGCCTGAAACACGAATAATTTATTCAAAAATATTTACAGAAATATCGGGGTGGCTTAAGATGGGATTCAAGATGACGAATCACAAGAGTGACGAGTCAGCGTATGGGGTCGGAGCTATAACGGATGGTAAATTAAAATTGACTATCCGTGTAGCGAGCTTCGATAACGTTCCATCAGGATTGAAAATCGGGTGTGTAATAAAAGCTGTCGGAGTAATGCACTTCGAAAAAATTCCGTATCTCCAACGTAGCCCAACGGATCATCAATAAAACTGGACGAAAAAAGCCCGATGGACAGCGAGTGAATGCACGATATTACGGGCACACCCAAAAAAGTACGCATAAAAAAGAAAAAAAAATTGAATATATAATCTAACAGACATTTCTTTTCCAGAAAGCGAGAACGGATAGGCGGCCTCCCCAGTGATTTTGCACCGCTCAGTGCGTTGGTGAAGAATTCCAAGAAAAAATATGATGGAAAAAAAATGATGTATTTGTTTGTAATAATAATATTATTTTCATCTTTACTGTTCGTACGAAAAATGTATAATTAGAGTTTTAAAAAAATGTTCAATTGAAGGGAAGCGACATATTAGTTATTAAAAAGATCAATGTTATTTTCCTCATTCTCCATTGTATGAAAAATATATGATTGGAAATAAAAAATGTATAAATGAAGGAAAAATTCAAAGCGGGATACAATACGATCTTTATACGAATAGAAAAAGATTGCAAATAGGAAAAGTCAAAACCTTGCGACACACAATGGAAGCTGAATGAAATAAGTACGTATTAATGCACTTACACACACATCTCACAGTATTTGACTCCATAACCTTCAATGGTTAATAGGCATTGAAAATCAGTAGAAACGATGTCAACTTTCCCCTTCATTTACTCGAAAAAATCAGTTAATATATACGTACGTATTTCATCCAGCTTCCATTCTGTATCGCAATGATGTGACTTTTTCTATTTGCGATTTTTTTCTATTCGTATATAGATCGTATTGTATCTCGATTTCAATCTTTTCCTTTATTTATACTTTTTTTAAATTTCTTATCAAACATTTTTTATACAGTCGAGAACGATGAAAATAATATTGATATTAATAGCAAATATATCGTTTTTTTTCTACGATATTCTTTCTTGAAATTCTTCAATATTCATTGAAAGCCACGAAATTACTGAGAAGGCCCCTATTCCGTCCTCGCTTTCTGGAAAAAAGGCATGTCAGATTGTCTATTTGAGTTTTTTTTATTGTTTATGCGTACCTTTTTGGTCGTGCCCGTAATATCGAGCATTCGTTCGCTGTCCAACGAACTTTTGTGGTCAATAAGTTTTATTCACAAAACATGAGGCACTTGGAGATTCTCAGTCCTGAAAGAACGTCATCGAAGCTCGCTATACGGATAGCCAATTTCTATTTATCATCCCGTTATCGCTCCGAACCCGGACGCAGACTCGCCACTTTTGTGATTCGTCATTTCGAATCCCATCTTAAGCCACCCCAATATTTCTGTAAATATTATTGAACAAATTATTCGTGTTTTAGGCTAACTTTCGAATAAAAAATATTATATCGTTATTTCTTTATATACTTTTAAGCTACTATTTTCCAAGAAATGAAGATGGTTTTTTGATCCTGAATAGCAAGCTCGAATAGGACGTTCTCTGCCTTGTATATGGACTTCGTTATTGCTTTTGATACGGCACCGTCTATGGAAACAATCTGAAAATAGGAGAAAAAATGTATTAAATAAATGCGCGAGTAATTGGGAAAATAACTTTTCACTACTACTTACTAACCTTATTCATTTTCACCACCAACTAAACACTTTCGATCTAGTCTTGCCTAAAAATAACGCCAAAAATTGGATTCATCTGCCCGTATTATAATTCAATGGAAATTTGATAATTTGAAATAGTACCCTTCAAAGAATTTTTCGAGCTTGTAGGGCATCAATGCACGCTAATATTTCGCTACAATAAAAAAAGATCAGTTACTGGAGCAACGAAAATATAAATGATTGTATTTGGATTGGTACTCACGTCGCGTCATCGCGATACACCATCGAGTCAGTTTCACTGCTGGTGAATCTTACTCGCGTATCGCCGAAAGTTGATTTTTCTGCACCTTGATTTCGTGCGACTGCAGAGAAACTTCGGCTTACAAACATACCCGTTATATTCTGATAGCAGCGTAATACACACGCATCGCAACTGTCAAACTGACAGCGGGAACCCGAACTTGGAATTCCCGTGTATAAGCCGTGTATCCAAGCAACCAATCACAGCACGAATAAGGAGGCTTCAAAAATTCTATATTTCGATATATTCGATAGATTTCGAGCTCATGAACTTTTTATTAGCGGATAAGAAAAGTGGGGCATCGTTTTTTAAAATGAATCGAATGGTGTATTTAAGATTTTCTCATGGTTTATTTGATTTTTTTTTCACTTTACAAAATAATTACAGATGTGTCATTTTTTTTTAATAATGCTTTTTGCTGATTTGTGAATTTTTTTTTCAATTGTGTTGAAATCATTCTCAGTAAGGTTCATGATTTTTTTTATGTAATTTTTTTTACACTTTTTTGATATCATCAGGAAACAAGGGACCATCAATGTACTTGTCCCGACCTTTTTTTCCCTAGGGGAATTTTTGGGTTTGATATTATGGCTTTTTTCTCAAAAACTCCTCAACCTTTTTTTGATGATTATAAGATTTTGGTTTTAATTTCTATGGGTTATTTCGTTAGTACATTTAAAAAAATTCTATGCTCATGGTAGAGACAAGCCTAACGTAAAAATTGTATATTGCAAACTTTTTTCCGCACCACACAGGCGTGGAGTTCCGGGTGCGTTTTTTTTAACATGGTATTCCCAAGAGGCCTAATCTGCATCTCACCTCTTGCAAATTCGTTGCTAGTTTATCCGTTGTTGAACCGTCTCTGCAAGTTAATACGAGTAACGACTGGGGTTATCGATAAAATTCAAGTCACCATGCTACGTTAAAAAATAAAAATGATGAATGAAAAAACGTTACCTTAGCTCGTCTCCAGGGCGATTGTGATTTTTTTTCTGCAACTTTAGTTTCTTTTGCCCTTTTGAGATGGAAAAATATGGAAGATTCTCGATTTTTAGGTGAGATATGAATTTCGGCTATTAACATCCAACTTCAGGATAACAACTCGTTTTTTCACTAAATTGTAAATGAAAAAACGTTACCTTGGCTCGTCTTCAGGGCGATTGTGATTTTTTTCCTGCAACTTTAGTTTCTTTTGCCCTTTTGAGATGGAAAAACATGGAAGATTCTCGATTTTTAGGTGAGATATTAATTTCGATTTCTAACATCTAATTTCAGGATAAAAACTCCTTTTTCACGAAATTATTTTTAAAAAATAATAATTTCACTTTTTATCAACAACGAGGTAAAGTCTTGATACTCTTCATTACCTTTGAAGGAATACCATAAGAACAAGAGGTGTCAGTTTTTATCATTATCTCGTTGGATTTCAGAGAGTTATAGCAGTATTTTCTGGGTGCTCCAAAACAACACATTGGGCAATGCAGACAAATTTAAACCAGAATCCTGCCTTAGAAATTAAAATAAGTTATTGAAACTATCAAATAAGGACAGTTATATCAGTTGCATTAGTCTCGCACAAATCTCAATGCAACTAGAACCATAGCGACCATGGAAGGCACTTATTGAACACAAAAAATGTTTTAATTTATTATGCCGAATCGAAGCCAAAAATCTGCTGCATTCCGATGATACATATTTCGATACTTCCAGAAAAAGAGCTCCCGAAGACTTACTGAAACAGATTTTTTAACTTATTTTGCCAAAATAGAAGTCGACGCGTGAGAAAACAAAATGGTCACTCGATTTGACAAAATTGGAAACATTTTGATGTATTCATCGTTTTCTGAAGCCGAAAATTTGTATTCCATCCAAAAATGTTCTTCCGATGACTTTTTGTGATCATATTTGAAATTCATAATAATACAATCAATGATGAAAAGTGGAAATACTTACAAATAGCACACATGTCACACTTTACAAAATTGTCAAAGTTTGCAGATATCCGCTGCATTCCAATTATCTACATTTTGATACTTACAGAAATAAAGCAGCGGAAGACTTCGCGAAACTACTTTTTGAATTTGATATGCCAGAACCAAAGAGGGAGAGAGAAAAAATACAGCGCACTTCAAGCTCAACGGAAATGAGTAGCCAAAGACTTTTGTAACAAATTTTTCAATTCATATGCCATAGTCAAAGCAAAAAAGTGAAAATACTTGGCACACAAGCCGCTTCACAGAAATGTCAAAGTTTGTAGGTATCCGCTGTATTCCAATGAATCAAATTTCGATACCATCAGAAACAGAGCATCCAAAGATTTCTGGAACAACTTTTTCAAATATATTATGAGAAAAATAAAGTAAAAAAGAGTAAAGCATAGTGCACTTTAGACCCAATAAATTTTCAAAGTTTTTTATGTATTTTTCTTAAGATTTTTAAGACAAAAATTCTAATTTTATCCAAAAATGAGCAGCGGAAGATTTTTTATAATAAATTTTTCAATCCATAATGCCAAAATAAGAAAAAAAAAAGTGAAAATCTATGGCTCATATGTTGCTTCAAGAAATTTTCAAAAGTTGTAGGTATTCATTGCATTCTGATGACAGAATTTTTTACATTATCATAAAAAGTGTATCCGAAGACTTCCCCCGAAACAACTTTTTATATTTATTATACCACAAGTAAAAGAGAAAAATGGAAAAACAAACATAGTGCACTTCAGCCCCAGCGAAATTCAGAAAATTGAGATGTATTTATTGCATTTCGGCGACAGAACATCCATGACTCATATAGTGCTTCACAAAGTTTTCAAAAGTTGTAGGTATTCTTGACATAACGCACTTCAGTCCAACGAAATTTGAAATTTTTTTATCTATCTATTCCGTTTTCAAGCCAGAAATGTCCATCCTATCCAAAAATGTGCCTCCGTGCCTACTTTTTATAATAATTTTTCAAACTCTTATAACCACAATCAAATCTGAAAAATTCAAAAACTTAGCACACATGTCGCTGCGAAAAATTTCCTAAGTTTGCAGGTGTCCGCTGCATTCTAATTATCTAGTTTTTGATGCCAATAGAATAAAAACAGCAGAAAACCATTTGAAACCACTTTTCCAATTGTTCATGCCCGTACTAAAGAAGGAAAGCAAAAAAACACAACGTACTTCAAGTCCAACAGAATTCAAAACTTTTTCAGGCATCGATGGGGTTTCAAAGACAGCAATTTCAATCCTAGCTGTTCAAGAACAAGTTGCTGAAGACTTTTATAACAAGTTTTCCAATTCATATGTCACAGTTGGAGCCGAAGAGTGGAAATACTTGGTACACATGTCACTTGGCAGAAATTCCAAAGTTTATAGGTATCCGCTGCATACCAATGATACAAATTTTGATCCTACTGAAGAAAAAGTACCCGATTACTTCTTGAAATATTTTTTTCACATTCATTATGACACATGTAGAAAAGGAAAGTAAATGAACATAGTGTACATTGGATCCAACGAAATTCAGTAATTTCTGTTGTTTCCGTGGCTATTTGCAGACAAAATTTTGAGCGCATCGAAAAGTAAGCAGCCAAAGACTTTTTGCTATGAATTTATCAACCACATCACAGCAAAACTTGATAACATGCGTATGCCAGTTTACACAATTACAGGAAAAAAAAATTCTCACCAGTCTGTTCAAAAATTTATTCTTGGGTCATTTTTTTTTACAATTTATCCAAGTTCCTCGCGAATTTTGCTATTCGTCAATACTGAATTTCGCTCAAAATCTCCGTCGAATTTTTTTATGAAATCAACTGATCGAAATTTTTCGAACGTCCTGCACTTGATTATGTCAAAACTCCGTTCATTGACCTTTTCACTGTTTAGACGTTGTTGTTCTCTCTGCGGCTGTCACTGGAGACTGGCTTCGATAGAAATGGGTCTTGAGGCTGGCGTTGAGGCCTATTATGGTGTTGTATACAGACACGTCAATTATTGAATGTGTTAGTGACTTTTGCATAATCTTGAGCCTATGCAAATTTTTTTCTCAGCAATTACGTCACCGATCCTGCTGATTTTGGGCTTCATCAGAGAAGACATCAATTATTGAATGTGTTAGTGACTTTTGCATAATCTTGAGCCTATGCAAAGTTTTTTCTTAGCAATTGCGTCACCGATCCTGCTGATTTTGGGCTCAATCGGAAGAGAATTTCTCAATTAGCCTCCAGTTCAATTTTGAAAGCATCAAATGGCTCCTGAGCTTTGTAATTAATCGAAATGACATGCCAAATTTACCCCCACCACTGCGAATCGTTTTATTCAGAGAAAGTATAGTTTCGGCAAGCCTCGGGCCAGCAGACGACAGAGCTGTGAATGTACTTATCCCGAGACTCTACCGAGTCTCTTGAAAAAAATAATTAACCAAATCGGCGAGGGGCAGGGAAAAAGTCCGCCGGTTTGACGTGGAATACCTCATATATATTTTATCCTATGTGATTTTTCATTTCTCCAGTTTTCTACAGAAATCAAATCCGCTACTGTTCGGAAAACTCTGAGGTTCATCGGCCTCTCGCGTGGGGTCCTCAGTGCACGGGTCTCGCTTGGGTTCGGTGGCCAGCGATATACCGGACATCTCTCCCCTCCTTCGTCCTTATCATTTCCGCGATCTTTCTAATTTTCGGTCTATTCGCAACGAATTTGCACACGGCACGCTTCGGTTTGCCTTCCTTCTCGCTCTCTTCGCGCCTGACCGCGACACGGTACACATCGATCTACGCATTTTTTCTCTTCGATCAACGTGCTCTTCGAACTCTTCAACGTGCTCTTCTAACCGGTGTACTTCTTCATTTTCACGCATTCTCTCCGATTTACAACCGTGTGTATTCGTGATTAATAAGTGATTCTCTTCCCTTCGGATCTCACTTCGTAACGGTTCGATTCTACGATCAATTCTAAAGTCTTCTTCTATCTCATTATTCTTGACCGCGTGTTATACTTTCGGAAGTGCCGCGATTTACAACCACGTCATTTCGGTAAATTGATACGTGCGTCTCATCGGTACAGTTTTCGTTATAATTCGTTTTATCTCTTGAGATTGACTAACTTTCATACAACCGGATCACTTCGATTACGGGTTACTTCGCTGGCTTATCGCCATCTTGAACACGCTACGCCGTGATTATTCTCGATATTGAACAAAAACCGTGACATTAATAAATAATGATTGTGATATCGTTTTACATATTTTATACATTGTTCATCTTCGGTTTCATTTATTTTTCCATCCGAATTAAATCCCCCTTTCCCAGACTCACACACCAGGTATTCCTTAAATATTCTGTTCGATGCATTCTTCTTTGTCTTGAGTTGCATCCGCTGTTGTTTTCACTTCCGTTTCATCAATGTTCTTTCCCGTTTCTTTTAAAGTATGACTTTTCCGATCGATCGTGATTATATTAGAGGCAAACAATAATGTCTGACCAGAAATATCACGAATCTGTATTTTCAGAAATTCATTTGCTCGGAGTGATGGTGGTGTGTTTTTGAGTACTCTCGTCTTCAAGTCATCAAAATGTGCTTCGACGTAGCTAGACGAGGAGTGGTGTGGAATCGAGCGTGGAATTACACTCGAAATGATCGCACTAGTCCAGAGTGGGAATTCCTGAGCCAAAATGAAGAGCCGTTCGACAAAATCTGGCAGGTAAAATCGATTCAAGTTTTCACCGACGCTTAAAGTTGTCTGTGCTTTTTCTTTTTGCGCCGTTGACCATGTGACTAATTTACTTGACTCGACTGACTTTCCCATATCGGATTCACTTTCGCAAGGTCCATAATTTCCCTTTCGTTCAAAAGCGAGTTCGTCTGTGTCAGGTGTTTTTTCCATAGCTTCTAAGTCCAAATTTTTTTGTCCACCAGCGATTCTATTTTCGAGTCTTTTCCTCGCTTCTTTTGTCAACTGCACTTCGTCCAACCTCATTGTGCTATCTTCGTAATTTTGCAGCCCTACTGCACAGGTGAGGAAGAAAATTACCCGAAATTCATAACCGATGTCGAATCGACTATAACCCTGGAGATTCAGCAAGTCTCTGGAAAAAGTCCCAGATGGGACTCGGAATTTGGGACTTTAGTGGACAAGTAAGACTCACTTGTGAGTCCCAAATGGGACTTTCTCCCCTCACTCGGTGCGAGACGGGAATTTTGTCTAAGGTCAGTCGCAAAAAAAACCCTGTTTGGGACTCTGACTCCTGATTTGGGATTCATGACGTCACAAAAAAAAGTCCTATTAGGGACTTATTTTGGGTCTTACTTGTCCACTTAAGTCCCGAGTCCCAATTGAGACTTTTTTTGAATTTTTTTGAGACTCGCTAATTCGTCAGGGTAAGGGCCACGCAGCGAACGAAAAATTCCTTAATGCAACGTATCACCGGCTTGAAACATTTCCAGTGACAAACTATATGTGTTACATGTGAAACGTCAATCCGGTAAATCGTGCCAGGCTTTCCAGGTCTGACTAATTGACCACCGATAGCAATGGAGAAGGTCCATTCACAATACTCCTTCACTGTACACCCGGTGTATACCTTGCATAAGTTTGCAAGAAGAGCTCTGGAGTAACCGCAGACGACAACCTTCGGTTTTGGTGCGCCAGCACGATCCTAGTGGTTCAAGAAAAACGTGATGACATCTGTTCCATAAGCTTCTGAGAGCATTTGATATCCCGGTGAAGTTGTATTTTCAAAGTTAATTACAACAGAATAAAGAAATATATGACCACTGAAATCATTCTCGCCATGGTCAATTTTTTTTATAAGACTGCCAGTTGCATCTAATGAAAATGTTGCTGCGTTTTTGGTAATGCGGCGATAATCTTTGTAGGCATTCATCTCTGCAGGAGTGCAATAAAATACGAAAAAGGGCTTGTACTGATCCACGATATTATGCCTGCATACTCTGGAGTCTTCGACATTTTCAAAATTTTTTGTACGACATCTTGTCCATCGGTTTTTTTTAATGTTGAGGTCCATATCAATTTTTTCCTTTTTGGCATTCCGCAGAACATTGTCATATGGCATAAAAGGAGGCACCGTGTCACCATCCTTCATGTGCAACGGTGCCTGGTCTCGTTGCCAGTTTTTGCACCCTTTTGCTTCCAGTTCACGTTGCACCTCACGTCGACGGTTTCCATTTAGATGTCCCTTGATCGGTTCATGGAAGACGGTACGTACCTCACTTGTTTTAACTTTTAGACAAAGACCGTTTTGATCGAGTAGTTGCTCGCCATAAGCATATATTTTAAAACTTTGAAAAAGTAAAAAAAGAACGCCAAGTATTAAAAGATCGCGACCTTAATCATACAGTAACCATTCTACATCTTTTTGTTATTACATTTAAATTTACTTAAAAATATTCTTAAAAAAAAAAAAAATATATGAAATCATTCCAACGTAGCCAAGAATGGTAAATGGGTTTCTGCATGGACTCATGTACATCTTACACGGTACCTGTTGAAGGTTGTGAGATTTGTTTATTCTCCCTTTTTTTTTTTTTGCTTATTTCGTGCGCGAACTTAATTTAAGAAAAAGAAAATTAAAGGAAAATTACTGAATATATGATTCTTGACAATTTGTAGATTTATTCGTTTTTATATTACGCTCAACACTCCGATTTACACACGCACGCGCACACACATTTACACATATCCATACAATTGCGTTCCGGACGAAATATTACCGGATTAGTTTGCTTTGTCGATACGCAATTTATTCTGAGTTATTGCGAGATGTTGCGCGTATCGACCAAATTTAATTGTTAACAATGTCATAAGAACAGGCGACTTATCTTGCGAGAAGGATGCGCTCGATTGGTGGCTCTTTGTACTCCGGGACTCGGGATGACGGCGATGATATCTTTTGAGAAGGATCTCCGAAGGCGATGAAGGCTGCTGGATTTCGAGATGGCCACCCTCGAAATCTTGATTGTGTGTTGGCCTCGTGCAATAATATCTTCTTCGTGAGACGATCCGATTCTTTGGCTGGCTGGAGTGATCCCGATGACGGTCCCGGAGCGAAAGAGCCACCAATCGAGCGCATCCTTCTCGCAAGATAAGTCGCCTGTTCTTATGACATTGTTAACAATTAAATTTGGTCGATACGCGCAACATCTCGCAATAACTCAGAATAAATTGCGTATCGACAAAGCAAACTAATCCGGTAATATTTCGTCCGGAACGCAATTGTATGGATATGTGTAAATGTGTGTGCGCGTGCGTGTGTAAATCGGAGTGTTGAGCGTAATATAAAAACGAATAAATCTACAAATTGTCAAGAATCATATATTCAGTAATTTTCCTTTAATTTTCTTTTTCTTAAATTAAGTTCGCGCACGAAATAAGCAAAAAAAAAAAAGGGAGAATAAACAAATCTCACAAGGTTAAAAAGAAAACGAAAGAGCAATTAAATCGAAAAGCGTGTTGAGATTATCGAAGAGAAAGAGGGACGATAGGGTTGAAGGGAAAGATAACTTTCGATATAAGTAAGTACGCTTTCTTAGTTTTGTGTTAACAAAGTAACTTCTTATTGCACACGTCACGGACTAACTGAATAAAAATTACCGGTGACGCAATTAGTGCGCTCCGGCGCCTTAATACTAAGTTTTGCTCACGCGTGCGCAGTGAGCCTATCGACGTGCGATAACTTTACTTCTCAACACTCCCGCCGTTTGAGTGCGTCGAGGACCCTACGCCTAAACCGTTACATATGTCTCGTCTATCGCGATACGATGTTGTTCAAAGTGAGATGGAACGAATCTACAAAGGTTGTAAATCTTTGTATAGATATCAATTATCTTTATCGCGATTTGGAGAGCTTTCTGATCGAGTTTTTACGCTTGATCAGAATATATTGTTTAAAATAAATAATTATTTTGCCGATAATTATTAAACTCAAAAAACAAAGATTTTATTTTATTTTCCTTTTAATAACTAAAACGGAAGATACAGAAAATGTTTAATTGTTACTTATGTTAAGTGAATGAAATAGTGGAATTTTTCATGTTTTCGTGGTGAAGTTTGATTTTAGACTGTTTTCAGTGACCAGCAACAAACCTCTGCTGGTCACCAATTATTCAAGAAAAAATCCTACCCGAAGAGTGGGAGGGTTGAAATAAAATACGGGCCCACATGTTTTGGCCAAAGGACGGATAGTCCTACAAAAAATACATGGAATGTAACACGAATACAGGATAATTTTTATGTACGCAAAAAAATGGTCGTTCACCTGAAGGGTCAAGCAAAAACTTCTTTACGTTATAAGTTCATCTTTATTTTCCCCAAAAAAACCCATAGTCGCCTGAGTTGCAAGTATCATAAAAAGGATTAGGCGTTGAAGCGCTGGTACTCTCACGCGCCTACTAGTAATTTGGGGAAAATAACTGATCGAATATTTTTTATTGTTACCATCTGGACACCAGACATTGGAAATCCCAAGTCTAGGTTTGTCCAGTGGATTATGACCCCTTCATCGTCGATCAAGAGAGAGATGGAGAACTCGTACCTGACGACGCCTTCGGGGTACAATTAATTTGAAGGTTTGAAGTTTTTGATTAAATTTAAAAAGTTGTATTTAAACTTATCGATTTTATACCATAACACGCAACGACATAGATGCTGAAACTTTATCTTTGGAAGTGATTTGGTAAATATATCAGCTAGCTGCTGATCAGTAGGAACATATTCTATCGATATTTCCCCACTCTCCACAGTTTCGCGAATATAGTGATGCTTAATGTCTGTATGCTTGGTTCGCTTGTGGAACTCCGGATTTTTGATTAATCGAATTGCACTTTGATTGTCTACTCACAAAACTGTCGCAGTTACCGGTAGACACCCGAGATCGTTTAACAATTTCCTCAGTCAAATGGCCTCTTTCGCAGCTGCTGCTGCCACGACGTACTCAGCCTCCGTTGTGCTGAGTGTGACTAGCAGAGTTTTTCTTGTTACACAACATTTTGAGAAAATGGTCTTTTTTACACAGGTGACGTATTTACGGGGAAAGAATTGCATAGAATTTTATAATTCAAAAAATAAAAATAAAGCTTGTGCTCCCCGTTTCAAGTTTTCCATGAAAAAAAAAACAATGAAATAAAATTTTTCACAAGTGGTTGGTCCAATTTTGAACAACTAAAAGAACGGCGAAAAATGACTATGTTCAAAGATGTGTACTGGATCCAAAAAACATCGAAAGAATAATTTAAAAACCCAAAACAATAGCGGAATATGTCCCCTTCAAAACCCTGTTCGCAAAATCGGAATATCTGCTTTTTTGACCAAGTAATCGGACTTTTAGCGCGACTCGAAATTACGATTGATGTTCCCATACGTTTGGCTGGCAGTGTATATTTTTCTCTATTTTTTATGATTGGAGCTGGCTCTGGTCTACGCTCTGCAGCGAATTCACCATACGGCCATGTAAATGTGACTCAGTGTTGGTTAGGCTTATTATTAGAAACTGGACCTTAAGCCCGAAGTACGTGCCATACTTCACGGCGTCAACAGTGTCTTTTCATAAGGCATAAGGCACCAAATGCCAAGTTTAAGTAGACATTAAATAGGAAAAGTGCAATAAGAGAGGTGTGATGACGAGATAAGGCGTGCTAAATCGAGAGTTTAGAGGCTTAATGAATTGCATGATAGAGTTGATGATGCGTAAGCTAGGTGAGGCAATTAGAGATTCAATATTGTAAGGAGGAAAGATTTTGTTAGCAGATAGAGAATGAGTGAGAACTAAACGATGGGAATAGTGCTCGGGACAAGCCCAAAAAACGTGGTTTAGATCTTGTGACTCTAACCCGCAGGAGCAGGCCGACGATCGAGAGAGTTGTTTTCTGAAGAAGCTGGCTTGTAGGCTGTAGTGGCTCGAACGCATTCTCGAGAGTGAAACTATGGATTTGCGGTCTAAATGACCCTTTTTGGTGAACCATGGTTTGGAGAATTTGTAGAAGTTTCGGAAATAAAAGGTGCCTTTAAAGGTGCCCTGGTGCCGTAAATGACGATCTAAGGAATCGAAGCACATTTTGCGAGCTAAAGGGAATAAATCGGACGGAGGCAGAGAGGTGTCGTAGTGTTCGCAGTCCGAGATCGCTGCTTTTGCTAGGGAATCGGCGGTTTCGTTGCCAGGAATACCACTGTGGCCTGGGATCCAAACTAAGTTAATATGCAAACCTTGTTCGATAGACTTGACGAGAGCTTTGAATATTGCAACGATAAAGGGGCAGCAAGACCCCGAGGTCGAGAGAGACTGAAGGGATTGAAGGCAGCTGAGAGAGTCGGTGAATATGAAAGAGTTGTGAATGTTATTATCATTTATTAATTTAATGGTGTGAAGGATAGCTAAGGCTTCGGCTGTTAAAATTGAGGCGTAGGACGAGATACGATATTTAAGAGATAATGAAAGAGAAGGACAGTAGATAGATAAGCCGACATAAGAGCCAGGGTCAGATTTAGAACCATCAGTGTAGAAAAAGTGCGAGTCGTTTAATTTGTCGAAGCGTGAGAGAAAGTCGAACTTGGGGTTAACAGAGGTCTGTAACGACCTGCCTGTGTTGAGGTCTATGAAGAAGTCTGAAGGATCTGAGGAAAGAATGATGTCGTAGAATAGGGGAAAGGGGTGAGTTACAATCGTTGGCTTGAGATGAGAAAGTTTGTTGTAAGCTTTAAGTAGAGCGACTTTAAAAGTGGAATGATAAATATTATTGGATCTTAGAAAGAGAATCAAGGAAGGTATAGAAGATAGTAGAGGGTGGTCTGAAGCAGAAAAAATTTTAAGCAAGTATTTGTCACAGAGAAATCGAATACGGAACGGTAGAGGAGGTTCGTTTGATTCAGCAAGAACGATGTTGTTTGGCGTGGAATTGCGGAGGCCCAGAGCGAGTCTTAGGGCTTTTCGCTGGATAATTTCTAGTTTTGCGAATAAAGGCTGATGTATGAGTGGGATGACTGGAGAGCCATATTCAATGGAGCTGCGTATTTGAGCTCTGTGAATTGAGATCAGTGAGGAAGGGTCCGTGCTCCGCCAAGTAAAGTGGAGGCAATTAATAATGTTCAATAAGTTTTTGCATTTCGAGGTAAGGTGCATCAGGTGGGGTTTCCACGATAAGCGGTAATCGAGAGTAAGCCCGAAGAATTTGGCTTGGAGGCAGCCGTATACTCGTGATGAGTCGATGAGGACGGATGGTTGCCGGGGGTCGGATTTGTTACGCGAGAAAATTACTAATTTTGATTTTGACGGTTCAATAGAAAGAACTTTAAGTTTTAGATAAGCTGAGACTTGGTCGAGAGAAAATTGGATCGAGGAGATACAATTGGTAAGTTGGCGCGATGTAGAGAAAGAACCACGTCGTCAGCAAATTGAAGGCAAGAGCATTGGGGATGGCGATTTGGGTCTAGATTATTGGTATAAAGAATATAAAGTAGAGGGCTCAAGATACAGCCTTGAGGGACTCCCTTATAAGTTTTGAAGAGACCGTGGGTGATACCAGCAACTTTGAAGTGAAGAGAACGGAAGGAAGTAAGATTATAAATGAATTTACAGTAGGAACGAGGGAGGCCAATGTGTCTGAGATAGTTGGTAAAAATGCAAGGGTCGACGTTGTCGAAAGTACTGGACATGTCTAGAAAAATAGCAGCAGTGTATTGACGGGACGAGTAACTTTTATAGATTTCTGTGGTGAGGATAGAAAGGTTGTCGAGGCAAGATTTGGATTTGCGAAATCCGTATTGAGAAGAAGCGAGTAAGAGATTGTTTTCGAGCCATTGGATAAGACGAGAGTGGATGAGTCTTTCCATGAGCTTCAGAAAGCAAGAAGCAAGGGAGATGGGGCGAAACTTGCCGGTAGTTGACTTTGGGATAAAGAAGACGAGGTAATCATGCCACGAGTCGGGAAACAAGTGAGAGTGAAAATGTTTGTTGAAGGTGTCCAAGAGCAATTCGAGGGTAGAGGTAGGTAAGTTGGAAATAATAAGGAAGTCAATTTTGTCAATACCAGGTGCGGATTAAGTGTTGGATCTTGAAATGGCAGATTTTAGTTCATTGAGTGAGAAGGGGCGATCCAATTATGGGTTTGCTGCAAAAAGGGATTCATCTGGTGGGAAGTTAGGTAGGAAACAAGAAGGTGGGCAGATAGAAGGGATGAGAGAGAGAATTTTTTCTTGGCTGGACACGTTGGATGTGGCAGATTCGGGGTTGAAGAAATTCCTATTTCGAAGGCTCTTGACCTTGGCCCAGACTTTGTTCGCGAGATATCGAAAGTCGATAGTTTTAGTAAACTCGGTCCAAGAAATTTTCTTAGTATTTTTAAAAGTTTTTTTGGCAAGAGCATCTAATTTTTTTGCGTTAATAAGATTTTCCATGTTGCCTGCGCGCCGGTAGAATGTCCAGGCTTGCTTGCGTGCAATGTTTGCAGCATTGTAGTCCAAATTCCACTACACAGCAGGACGTGATTTGAAGGTGCGGATGTTATTGGCTGTTGCTAATGTGGGCAAAGAGTTGAGGATAGATTCATTTATAGCTTTCGTGATTTTATTGTATTGAGCTAAGGGTCTGATACGTCGAGAGCCATCGAGTCAAGGGACACTCTAAAACATAGCCAGTCGAGGTCATAGCCAGTTTTTTAAGAGGATACCTATTTGAGGAGAAAGTTAAAGTTGAAAGTGAGATGCCGATAGAAATGGTGATAGAAAAATGGTCACTGAGAAGGGAGTCTTCTTCGACCTGCCATTCGCAGAATGGAAGAAGGTCCGGGGAGACAAGAGAGACGTCAATGCGGATGGATTGTGATTGAGGTTGGTGGGGTTAGTGGTATACGACTCATCGTTAAGGAGGAAAATATTGTAGTCGATAAGAGAGTCAGACAGATGAGTGCCTGAAGGGCTATCAACCAGTGCTGTCAGACTGCGAGTAAAATGTTTCCCTTCCCAAGCGTCTCGCGTGATCTCACACAACGCCAGCGCGTACGTCGGTGTGTCGAGATCCGAGGAAAGCCGAAGGGACCCGAGTTGGCTGCGGTTAAGCAAGGAGAAATGTTTCCCCCACCGAGCGACGCGGAGAGCGTACACACACTACGATGCTGTGTGTACGTGTAACCGAGCGAAGCCGAATATAAAATTAAGAGCGCGAGGAAATTCCTTCTTTCAATTTTTTTTTTTTTTATCAAAAGTAAATATCATGATATTTACTTTTGTTAAATAATTGTGATATTGTTTAAATAATATGGCACGTTTAATGATAAGAAGTATCTTATGCGTTTAAATGAAATGGCATACAAAAATATTTTATTGGCGATATAAAATTGAAAATAATAATAATAATAATAATAATAATAATAATAATAATAATAATAATAATAATAATAATAATAATAATAATAATCCCAAAAGGTAAGGGTGACCCTAACACGCCGTTGGCCTACCGACCGTTGAGTCTACTTGACACGACAGGTAAACTTTTTGAACAACTACTGAGACCGAGACTGACGGATGCGATGCAGGCCGGAGGAGGTCTTTCTGACCTGCCGTTCGGCTTCAGGAGGGGTCGATCGACGATTGGAGCGATCCAAAAGGTGGTTGACTCGTTCCTGGAACTGGACAGACACTGCTACGCAGCACGACCTGATGGTGACACTCGACATCAGGAATGCTTTCAACTCGGCCAGGTGGGTGGATATCTTGGAGGCGCTTAACAGCAACTTCGGGATCCCATCGTACCTGGCCCGAGTTGTGGAGGATTACCTGAAAAACAGACGGATAACGTACGAGACGATCGAAGGACAGGTAACAAGACAGGTCACCGCTGGGGTTGCTCAGGAGTTGATACTAGGACCGGACTTCTGGAATGGTTTATACGACAGTCTGCTCTGGCTGGAGATGCCACTCGGAGTGCTCCTCGTCGCCTACGCTGATGACGTGGCGGCGGTGATCACAGAGAGGTCTCCTGAGCTAGCGCAGCTGACGTCGAACCAGACTATGAGACGAGTGGGACGCTGGATGACAGACCACGGACTACAACTCGCAACAGAAAAGACGGAACTGACGTTTCTTACGAGAAGACGCATACAGACAATAATGCCAATGAGAGCGGGGACACACGAGACGGAGACCAAGGGGGAAGTCAAGTATCTGGGGGTGACCCTCGATACGAAGATGATCTTCTGGCCTCACAGACAGAAGACAGCCCGGAGGGCGGCCGCGAGGATAGCATCCTTGAGTCGCCTGATGGCAAACACGACGGGACCGAGACCAGAGAAACGACGACTGCTAATGGCGACCGCTCACTCGATCCTCTTATACGGCGCGGAAATATGGGCAGACTCGCTGAAGACAAAGAAGTACTGTAAGACGATGACAATGGTACAGAGACAAGGCGCGCTGCGAATCGCTTGCTCCTACCGAACAGTTTTTGCACAAGCTGTTTTGGGGGTTGCGGGCGTAATACCCGTGGATTTCCTTGCCTTCGAGCGCAAGAGGATCTACGGGAGCAGCGCGGACATAGGACGAAAGAACGCGGCAATCGCCGAGCGCGAAAGGACGGTAGAAGTATGGCAAAGACGGTGGACAGAAGAACGAGGTGGAAACTGGATGAGACGACTCATACGGGACCTGAGACCGTGGCTCGGAAGGAAGTTTGGCGACGTGAATTTTTACGTCACCCAGCTCTTGACGGGGCACGGTTACTTCCGACGGTACTATGCATTAATGCCTGGTCAGCTTGAATGAACGATGATTTTACCGACTATGTATCGTCATTTGTTGAAGTTCTTTGAAGTTCGGACAAGTTTCAGGCTGCGCTGTCACGCGTAATTTTTAATCCCCAAGTTGGAATTACGTTATTCCAACTTAGGGGTTGAACGGAGAAATGACAACGGCGACGAGATGCAACCTCAGCCCGAAGATAGGTGGAAAATGTGACTGGAGGTTAAATCGTTCAAAATTGGACAATAAAATTTAAAAAAAATTTGATAGATATTGAAAAAAAAAAATGTGACATTGCGTTAGAAATAGAAAAGTTATATGCATGTTGATTGATTATATAATTAAGAAAAATAACGTAACTGCATGAAACTTTGACTAGATTTGAAAAAAAAAATTAAATGAACACATTATCGCATCACAGGTAGCTGTGAAAAAGAAACAATCTCACCGAAACTTTGCCTACAAAATCAATAAGTCCGACCTTGAAAACAATGGTTTCTATAAAAAACGTTCCAGAACTGGCTCAACCGTTTCTTCAATTGGATTCGTTTGCAGCTCATCAATATCCCATTTCATAACAGATTAGAACACATTCATTGTCGAAATATTCGAATTTCCAATTTACACCAATGAATGTATAAGCTTACCGCATATCCAGATGAATCTAATATAAAAACAGATGGCATGCCAGTGTTTCGAGTGTTCGCTTACCGAATCAACCGATTTCGTGCGTGGATTCGTGTGTCTTGGCACATTGAAACATGTATTTGTATTTTTATACTTTTTATACTAGTATCGATAATGATACAACCGTTCACATTCCTACAACCGGGTGAATCCAGTGATAAGCGCAATGATTTTTGTAAGCCTTGAGTCTTCTAAAAATAATTCATCCATACGGGAACGTTGATTCATTTGCAATTTGAAAAAAAAAAATCATGCATCTCTGAACTATTGCAATTCTTGGCTGACAAGTATGGGGTAATAAAATTCCCGCTTGTCCGAATGAATCTAATATTAATGATAGGAGCCTGCAATTACTTGGACAGTTTACTTCCCAAAATGTCGTCGCAAATTGGTCGATTCATCGGTCGTAGAGCATCGGAGAAAAATGCTGTAGGTTTGTGGGTTATTGTGAAAAAAGGAACGATATGTTGGAACCTTTGCCTACAAAATCGATGAGTCCGACCTTGAAAACAATGGTTTCTATAAAAAATAAACGTTCCAGAACTGGCTCAACCGTTTCTTCAATGGGATTCGTTTGCAGCTCATCAATATCCCATTTCATAACAATTGCAGCTTAGTAATATCGCATGTGCCTCGGTGCAATGATAAAAGTGTTAAATTTTTTTGAAATTTTTTGCAAAATATATTCTCATAAAAATGTCCTTTTTTCAATGGCTAATGATAGTACGAGAATGCTTGAAAAAAAAAAATTGATTAATTTATTTCATTATATATTGCCTACAATAATCCTTGATAGATTCATTTCAAAAATACGTTGTCAATTTGCTGACATTTCCTCTGGAGCACGAGATTTTTTCCATTTAGAACATCATTTGTTGAGACTACTCAAAGTCTCAAACATGAAGACAAATTCTCTTCCACCGATTGCGGCCCAGTAATATGAAACAAGCTGCTTCTGAAAAAATCGAAGAAAAAAAACGATCGATGAGGACGATAACTGATTCTCGATTCATTGAGAATATTAATGTCAGTCAAAATGACAGGGTACGTCCGAGGAGTCGCAGTAAAATTCGAAAAAAATATATCAAACGTGCCAGAGATTTTTGGTCGCGTGGTGGTCGGCTTATCAGATATATTTCAAGAAGGGGATAGTCGCAGTCTCAACAAGCAACAACTGGACGAAATATTAAACCTGGCTTATTCAAAGCGATCACCGCCCAATAGACGGAATTGTATTGTTACGAATAAATAAGGAAACTCGCACGTAGAGGTTCAACGATTTGGTTTACTTGACAGACACGTCTCATCTTTCTCACGGTTGTCCCTCGACTCCCCTTTTTTCTTTTTATTCCTCTCAACTTTCTTTTATTTCCCCGCTTACTTCATATCTACTCGTTACACTATTCCCCTCCCTCAAGAGTTGTCGTCCCGACAACTATTTTCTGGTTTTTTTTTTTTTTTATTTCATTTTTATGTTTAAACGTGTCTGTCGTTTGCCCATATCAATCTTTATTATTATTTCATTCTTAACTAACATCGTCCTGGTATTTACCCAAGTCCCGAGGGAAAAACTGAATGATAGCAAAAAACCTGGGAAGGAGCGATGTGTACAATCGATTTTTTTTTTATTTTATTTTTTTTTTCACATTTGTATATTTTCTTCTTAGATCTTTTAATTTCTTTTCTTCTGCCTTGCCATATTTGTGTCAGTCCACTGTTTTCCTAACTCAAACGGGAAACAAATTAAACTTAATTAACAACTTAAATAATGTAATCTTTTTTTTTTCAACATCATTATTCGCATTTTCATTCTTCTGGTTTATTCTTTTATCATTTTACAGCGTTTCTGTCTTCCAATACAGATTTCACTCGAGGGAAACTCTGTTTGGGTATCTTTTTTTTTTTTTTTTTTTTTTTCAACATCGTTATTCGTATTAACATTATCCTGGTTTAATCTTTTATCATTTTACAGCGTTTCTATCTTCCAATACAGATTTCACTCAAGGGAAACTCTGTTTGGGTATCTTAATTTTTGTTGTTTTTTTTTTTATCTATTTTTTTTTTTTTTAACATCGTTATTCGCATTAACATTCTCCTATTGGACAATCATTGTGTTAGATTAAAAAGTTATAGACAGAATACATTATTCAATTTACTTTTGCAAAAATATTTGTGCTCAGTCAACTTTCTGAATTGCAATTACAACATCTTACATACCATATGGAGTCTTACATAGAACTTTTTTTTTTTTTTTTTTAAAGAACAGGTTACTAGTTTACAATTGTTATTTGAATTTAACAACGCAATTTCTCTCATTTCACTTCTTCCAATGAAATGACTTCCTATAATTTCATCATTAATAGGGTACACATTCCTTCTGTCACTTCCCTCCAGTGCAGGTATACTCTCTTTTATTCCTTTTGTCACTTCTCTCCAGTGCAGGTAAACTTTTATTTTTTATTCCTTCTGTCACTTCTCTCCAGTGCAGGTAAACTTTTTTTTTTTAATATTATTAACAGCTTGTGTTCTCATTTCGTCAATGTCAATTGTTGGTTCCTCAATATCGGACTACATCAATTTCAATGGTCTAGCAACTTTTCCAATCATTAATTCCAATGGACTAGATTTTGTAACTCAATTAATTGTAAAATTAATAGTCAATTGTATATCAGGGAGAGCCTCTTGCCAAGAACGATTTTTACTCGTTTCTACAGTTGTTAATAGATTTTTTTTTTTTTTTTTTTGGAATAAAGACGGGTGGAGACGAATATGGACCGAAACTTGGTTCAATTACTTTTTGGGTTTTCATTTCTTCTAATAAATTTGATGTTTTTTCTTTGTATTGTATTGGGATTCGTCGGGGAGCAATTTTGAATGGTTTCGCGTTTCCTGTGTCGATTTTATGTTTAATATAATCGCAGGTACCTAAATCGTTTGGGTTTTTAGCAAAGCTATCGTAAAGATGACTGAAAAATAGTTTAAACTGAACTATCTGTTCTGTGGTCAATAGTTCCGTTGATTTTTAAATATAGCGATAAGTTCAGTTCAGGATTTTATGTTATTTTGACATTAGATGTTTTATATTTTCTTTGAATGTTTCGAATTTTGATAATTTCTCTTAGGGGCAAAATAGTATTTGTTCGCGTGGGAAGACGAACCAATGTTCTCGTTAAAAGGTCGCGTGTATGGTTCTTGAACGTATTTTTTGCGAGTTCGATGAAACGGATTTTTTTTTTTTTTTTTTTTTTTTTTTAGAAGATTTACCGCCTGAATTTCTTTTGCCCGAACTACTGCTCTGCGTAGAGATGAAATACTTTCCAGCCTGAGGACTCTTCGTAAGCTGTAACTTGCAATTCCCGAAATAAAATGAGCACATGCGATTTTGTCTTTAATAATTTCATTCGTTTCAGGGACAGCTATTCTGACTAATGTTTTCAAGTCAGTCGCGAACGTTGCCAGACTCTCATTTGGTCTTTGTTGTCGTGCATTAAATTCATTGAAGCTAATGCTCTCAAAATGTTCGATTCCGTAGCTGAAATTTAGTGCTGCTTTTACTTTTTCGAAATCTTTTACGTCTTTATTGTCTAATCGGTCAAGAATTTCTCTCGCGGAACCACGAAGAGATGAAACGAGCACGATGGCTTTTTCATTAGAATAATTATTAAAGATGGAAATTATTTCAAATCGTTTCGAATATTGTTCCCATGAGCTTTTCCCATCATATACGTCGGGTTTTAAACAATTTTTACTCGAGGTGTTCTGGGAATGATTTTCCCTGACGTTAATGTTGTTAGCGGATGAAATTATATTCGGAATGCTTGTGTGAGGGAACGACTAGGTAGAAGCAATATTGTTATCAGTAATTTGTGAGTTAGAGTGGGAAACGATATTACCGGAAGGATCATTATTGAGATTTTGAGTAATTCCTATTCCGCAGAACTCGGTTCTCAATGTTTGAGTCGTTTCTTGATTTGTTTGTGATGTCATGGTAATAGCTTCGCGAGCGGCTTTGCTGATTCGATGATCGTAATTTTAAATAAATTTAATTGATTATTTATTTGTTGTTGGTTGTTTTCTAATGTTTGACGCAATTCTTCTTGAATTAAATCGAATTGCTCTTGCACCCTGGTATTTGAGTTTTCTTGTGAAACATTTTGACGTGTTTTCCGCAAACTCATGATCACAATTTCTCGTTATTCGACCGTTTTTATTTTATTTTTTATTTTTAGTTGATTCCCATCCCACTTCTGACACCAAATGTTACGAATAAATAAGGAAACTCGCATGTAGAGGTTCAACGATTTGGTTTACTTGACAGACACGTCTCATCTTTCTCGCGGTTGTCCCTCGACTCTCCTCTTTTCTTTTTATTCCTCTCAACTTTCTTTTATTTCCCCGCTTACTTCATATCTACTCGTTACAGTATATTAAAATTGATCAAGCGAAATTGGAGCGTTTTAGACAATTTCGTTAAAAAGAATAAAATACAGAAGCATAGGAGAGATGATTGCGAATTGTAAGTATTCAAAATATACCGTTAATTTAGAACAATGGAGATCTTAAGACCTGGTGACAAAACTGTATATGAACGGAACATGGTTCCGTTCATATTAATTTTTGTAGTAAGAAAATCAGACTCGAAAACTACCAGCAAAGATACCAAAACATCGAAAACTACTCCTAGAAGTTTTGATGCACCTAAAAATCAGCTCGTCCCTTCTTTATGAACTCTTAAATTATTCAGGGGTAGGTTGCATTGAGGGTGATATTTTAAAAATTGAAGGGCATTTTATAAGGGTATAAATGATCCGCAAATTCCTCAGAATATAATACATGTTCCAGGATACTCATATTCCGATTTGGATCAGCATGAAATAATACGAAATGGGTTATAACGTTTTACGCATTGCTGTAGAATTTTCTCCATCTGTATGGTTGATCATAAGGGTTGGAATGATTGCTAAATCTTCCAGAATATGCTCGTGTGTTGCGCAATACTCATATTTGGATTCTGATCGAGATAAAATGAGAAAAATGAGATAATAACATTCTATCTATTGAGCGGCCAATTTCTCTCAATTGAGGGTTGGTTCAAAGGTTTTTATTAATCCGGAAGTTCTTCAGGATCCCATTACGTGTTCACCATGTGCCAACCTAGCGAAACGCTACGAAAAATCTCCGCTGTTGAGAGGTTAACAAGGTTATTTTGACAAATAATATTATTTAAAAAAAGTACATGAAGAAGTAAATTTGTTATTTAGCGTCTCGATAGTGAATCGCGCCAAGTTTTTTCGAGAACATTTAAAAACTGGTTCCGTATATTGCTGTTTACTCTGATAATTTGAAATTGGATTTTTCTCACAGCACATCTTTCTTTGAAATTAGGATGGCGGCCCGGATGGAGCTGCTTTCAATGGCAGAGCACGGAATTGAGTATGTTGGGTAACTACATTCAAAATACTTGGTTCACAATAGGTCAAACGTAATCACGAATTCTATACAAACTGTCTGAAAAAAATTATGTGAATAATTTGATTAAGCTCAATCGAAGAAATTGTTTTTTTCGTTGATTCCAGAGACGTGATACCACCGGTAGAAACCGTAAATGCGCAGCTGGGAGATGAAAATCCCGAGGTGAATTTATTTTGTTCGAATAGATGAATTGGAGGTTCATAAAGTTATACGTAATTTGAGCTACGAACCGATACAAAATTCACCATGAGGAAATTGAGATATTTATTCATAATTAATTGAAGTCAATGAAAGTGCCCAAGCAAACAAAGTATGCTCCTCTATCACAATTTAAATGGGATGGTCCAGTACCGCGTAAAAATATATATTTCCTCAAAATTGTATTTTATTTACAAAAAAGTGAATATTTCTGTGAAAAAAAGCAAAATATTCATAATATTCGTATAATTTTGGAATATAATTATTTTAAGTTCTGAAAATTAGCCACGTTAAATGATTATCACGTATATTTTTTTACCAGCCAGTCATCTAATGTCATGGAAAAATCCCTATTTTTTGCTCTAAAAACCCCTAAAAGTCTTCATGACTTATGAATTTTTGTCAAAATTAGCCACCCTAAATATAAAATGAACATAAAGTAGCGAGAGGAACATGGTGAGGAATCAAATGGAATTTATATTTCGTTGTTACAGACTTCTAAGTTACGGGAACCTGTTAGGAAGAAAAGACGGCGCAAAACTGAATTAGAATGCCTCAATATGTAATATACCAAATGTCGACAAATAAAATAAAAAGTTTTCAATATTGTCTTGTCTATGCTCTTGCAGATTTTAAGTCCACGCAATCACTTTGACGCTACTATTTATCTCTGCGTGATTCTTGTTTCTATTCTTCTTGAATCTCCAAAAGTGTAGGTCCATGTTACTCTTTCATATATGAAACAGTGTTCGCTCCAAGACTTTTTGCTGCGAAGATCACGGTCTTTGACCGTTTTTGAGCACTTTGATAAACAGTTTCCAAAATTCTCAAACTATAACAGCAATCCGGAGAATGTTATGGCTAAACGTAAGTTTTACTTTTTTTTCTTCCGATCGTGACTAATCGCTATTGTGTAGAATGCGTATTAAAGATTCCTCTCCCAGCTATGGGTCTATATTCAGAGCGAGAGTTTGAAAAAATTCCAGCGCCCGTATATGAACAGGAGATTTCTTTTTGATCGATATTTCTTATATTGACGGTTTGCATGAGAACAGAAAAATATATAGCTATTAAAAAATGCGTTTTAGTGCTTCACGATGTTGTTGTTCAGTTCTGTTCCGCGATGAATGGTCTACGGCGTCTTTCAACGTCATTCCAACGCATTTCAAAAAGTTAAACCATATAACAGCAACGAAATAATTCACCGCTATGATCTCATTGACTAGTAGGCATATAAATACTTACAGCAAGATAACGTTTTTCCCCCGATGCTCTACGACAGATTAATCTACGCATTTGAGACGACATTTTGGGAAATGAACTGTTAAAGTAATTGCAAGTTCCTATCATTCGTCATCATAATATTCGATTGATTCGGAGAAGCGGAAATTTTGTTACCCCGGACTTGTCGGCCAAGAATTGCAATAGTTCAGATGTATTTTTTTGAAGAGTCCGAAGATCTGGTTTGCAGAGAATAAACTAAATTTTCGAGGAAGAAGGAATTTCTGAAGGAGTTAAATAACAAATAAAACACTGAAAAGAGTTTTGGTGTGTAAAATAAAATATATCAGTCTTTATTCTTCGTTGATAAATGAATTCTGTCGAAGCACTTATTTTAAATATGACGGATAACCGGCACGCGGTCGCCAAAACGAAAAGTACCGGAACGAAGAGAATTATCGAATATTAATCGAATGAAGTGTACCGAAATTGAATAAAGAACGTATTGAAAACCGCACAGACTTTTCCTATGAACGTGGTTGTAAATCGCGATAATAATCGCGCCCGTAATAAAGACGTTTGAAAAGAAAAGAATATCGGTGAAGAGAGACACTTGTTGCTCGAAGCACATCCGGGAAGCAAGAGAGTGAGGGCCGGCACGATGCCGGTGAGCAAGAAGAAGGGCTTGAAAGGAGGGGAGAAGTACAGAGCCGCCGGCAGCGCTGCCGAGCCCACGCGAGAGACCGACCGTCGACTGAGGGCCTCACGCGAGAGCTAGAAGAACTACAAGCTTTTCTGAACATCAGAGATGCATGATTTTTTTTTTAAGTTGCAAATGAATTGACGTTCTCGTGTGAATTAATTATTTTTAGAAGACTCAAGGCTTACAAAACCATTGCGCTCATCACTGAATTCACGCGGTTGTAAGAACGTGAACGGTTGTATCATTATCGATACTAGTATAACGGCGATACTAGTATATCGATACTAGTATAGGTATAACGGCGAAAAAAATGACCTCGCAGAGTTCGAACTTTGTGAAAGGCTGAAGCAAAAGAACTCATCCATTTTCCAGACGTATCCACGATATCCAACGATGCCAGGTAAAAATTTGGCTTGTCGTGTGACCAAAGCCACCTGTCGCATCGATGGATACGTCTGGATAAGTTATGACGATAATCGCCACCGATCCCTGAAAAGGACTAAAATTCAGGGAGAAAATAAATTAAATAAAGACGAAAAATTAGGAGGAAATCAATCACAAAATATTGGCTTTTTTATTATAATAGAAAGTCCCGTACTTTTTCGTTGATTTAGGCGTCAGTTACTTTTTAAAATAAAAGTAACAAAAATGAATACAAAAATAAAATAAATAATTCCTTTCTTTGATTTCTCCTTTTCTTTTTAACAATGATAATATGAATAATACTGGGGGGGGGGGGGGGGGGGGAACTGTACAAATCGGGGCTAGCGTAAAAAAAACAAGTTATAAGAAAAAAATGATATCACAAATTCGCAGGAGACTCTAATTTTAATCTCGAGGATCGACGGGTTCCTGTCACTCAGGCGTACTTACAAATACCCGTGATTCGAATATAACAAGAAAAAAACAAAAGGAATTACTGATCACTTGTGCGAGAAACAATGGCTCGCGATCACTTCTCTTCTGAACAAAATAATTTAATTAATAATGTTCGCTAGAACGCAGCGAAATGAACAAATAACGGGGCAAAAATAATTTACAGGTGGTTTACGGCGTTGTATGATGTGCCGGTTCGAACACGCGTCCGTACGAAGGACTATTCGTTGAGCGTGAGAGGAAGGGGGGGATTTGCACTTTATGACTTATTTCTAATTTGATATTAACACCACAGCACTATCGCAACGAATGATGATCGCGAAAAGTCTTTTTAAATTAAATTGAAACGATGTCACGAGTCAGAGGGACGCGGACGATTTATTTATCGGGGAAAAAAACTTGCGAATTCGAAAGACGCGTCCCGGCGAAGATGGCGTCAAGCCACGTGTCCTTTGCTGAAACACCGTGGTGAGAAAAAACGACTTACTTGTTTTATCTCGTAACAAAATGACACCAAAAGTCCACTCGATTGTCGATTTTAATAATTATTATCACAGAAAAATATTCAAATAACTGAAGAGCGCCCACGGTACACACGCCGAGTCGTTGTAGAAGTGACGTCATCTTCTTCTTCGTTCGTCTTCTTCGATCGATTCGAAGCTACTTGATTCGCGCACGCCCGCGAACCAAGTAGCGCCCGATAATTGCTGCCGCGCTGACACTCGGTGGTAAGGGAGGATGGGGGAAGGAGAGAGGGACTCATCGCAGGGGGTCTCCGATTGGTGATCGATGCCCGCTCGGGACGCTTGCATCGTCCTCGCTGTCCCAGAACGCCACGGTGGTGAAAATCCGAACCCGGTACTGAACTCGCAACATGGCGATCCGTGTTGTTCGTTCGATGTGCGGTGCGAGTGACAGGTGTCATGTTTCGGTGTTTCTTTTCGTTGTCGACGAATCTCGGCGACGTGTTGTGACCGAAGTGACGGAAGGTAGGAGCCTTGACGCCGGGGGACTCGTCCGATTGACGTATCGTTGACGGGCGAACGTTCCTCATCCAAGGATGTTCGGGTTTGGAGGTTAAGTCCTCCCGACTCGTCTCCTGCCGTCCTCGGATTTCTTCGATGCTTCACGACGCTTCGAATCTTTGACAGGTAAGGGAATTATTCCCTTACCGTAGGTGAGTTACCCGATTTACGTTCCCGGGGATAATTGTGAGGAAATATGTGGGTGAAGGGAGTTGTTCGCGGTGGGATTGAGTGCTGGGACTTGGTGCGTGGTCTCGGTGCTCTTGATGAGTATCTTCCTCATCGTGGACTCGTGGTTGGGCTGTTTGTGGTGCTCTTGACGGTATTCTTAGTTCTGATGGTGTCTTGCAGGTCGTTGCGGTGATCGTCGGGGCTGGCGTCGATGTGTTCAGTGCTCGCTAGTGCTTTGGAGAGGTCCGACGGGGCCTCGGAGAGGCTAAAATAGAGCTACGATTCCCCTAGGGGCCTAATATCTATGAAAGCGAACAGTGCTGTGGTGGATTCCACTGCGACGCAGCATGTGACGAGGGCCACAACGTCACAAAGTATAACGGCAAAAAAAATGACCTCGCAGAGTTCGAACTCGGCGATAGGCTGAAGCAAAAGAACTCATACATTTTACAAATGCATCCACGGTATCCGAAAATGCTAGGTGAAAATTTGGCTCGTTGTGTGACCAAAGCCTCCTGTCGCATCGACGGATACGTCTGGATAAGTATAACGGCAAAAAAATGAATTCGCAGAGTTGAAACTCTGTGAAAGGCTGAAGCAAAAGAACTCATACATTTTCCAAACGTATCCACGGTATCCAACGATGCCAGATGAAAATTTGGCTCGTTGTGTGACCAAAGCCACCTGTCGCATCGATGGATACGTCTGGATAAGTATAACGGCAAAAAAAATAACCTCGCAGAGTTGGAACTCTGTGAAAGGCTGAATATCTACTGTTTATCTACGTTAATTCCAAAGGTTGAAAAAAAACATTATTCGTCAATACTACTGTATTGAGTTATTTTTATGAATCAATCTAATATGGAAGTAATTTTCTTCAGCTGTGAATGAATGCAAAAACCAGAGTTTTTTAATTCTTCCCAATACGCTTGTGGCTCACGAAAATAACTGCGCTCAACGTCGGATTTGCTCGGTTTGTTGATTGAGTAGGGTTGTTTCACTTACAAGACCACGGTGAAAACAGCAAAATATAAATAATTTTTCAATGTGCCAAGACATACGAAACACCTAGGATAGTCATTATATTGGCAAAAAAAAACCGTCAAAGCAATGGCATCATCTGTTGTGATGGAGGCAACTCTTCGCAAAGTTCGACCGTTGCGAGATCAGTTTTGTGACGATGGATTTATCCAGACGCATCCATCAATGCACCAAGTTTTTATGGTTTCAGAACACGGACAATTTTCGCGTGGCATCTTTGGATACCGTGGATACGTCTGGAAAATAATGACTTCGGTCGAGGCAGCCTTTCGCACAGTTCAAACTCTGCGAAGTAATTTTCCTGAACGACGCACTCATCCAGACGCATCTATCGATACCCCAGGTCATTTTGGTCACATATCGAGCCAAATTTTTTCCTGGCGTCTTCGGATACCCGCAAACAAACCCAAACAAATATACATCCATTCACCAATTTCGGAAAATTATTTGTTTCTCAAAGATGGAGACGAATCCTATGTGAAATTTGATTTTTTCGTTCAGCCTTTGATACAGGGTGTCCCATTTTAATCTTACACCTGACTTTTCTCGGAAAATATTGCTGGGATCAAATATTGTGTGAAACAAAACTTTTAGGGGTTGAAGGGGGACGTTTGAAAAAAAATGGTTTGTGAATCCAAAATTCAAAATGGCGGCGTTAGAATGGCCGACATGTTTTTTTTAAATGGAAACATAACTTTTTTTCATCACCAAAAAATTTTTTTTGGTGATGAAAAAAAAAGCTCCAACAACACGAGAGAACATGTAGGAGCGGATAAGAGCTGCCTGCTGTGCGATCCCGAGAGACGTTCTCCTACGCACAGTTGATGGTTTCGAGAGAAGAGTTCAGGCATGTTTAAACATGAATGGAGGGATCTTCGAACATCTCTAGGGACGGAACAGAGTACACTCACAAGGAGGGTTTGGAGTCCAAAAATATTGCGGTAGTGACGAACCGTAGAGACCTAATCCTTGTGAGTTCGTACCTATGGGCATAAAGGCATTGCTTGCCCCTCATTTTAAAAAAAGTTGAAAAATAAAATGAAAATAAAAAACACACACATGCACCTCCACGTATGCACGCATATGCAGACGCACACGCAAACGCACTTGCATTTGGTACGTTTAAGATCTCTTCGTGGTACATCCTGAATACCTCTAAAACAGTTGAAAATGATGTTTTCACTTAAAAATTATAAACTTAATCAAAACATTTTCCAACATAAGTTTTTTGTTTTGCGCTGAAAAATTTTTTGGTGATGAAAAAAACTTATGGTTCTATTAAAAAAAAACATGTCGGCCATTCTAACGCCGCCATTTTGAATTTTGGATTCACAAACCATTTTTTTCAAACGTCCCCCTTCAACCCCTGAAAGTTTTGTTCCACACAATATTTGATCCCAGCAACATTTTCCGAGAAAAGTCAGGTGAAAGATTAAAATGGGACACCCTGTATATTTTTGCCGTTAATGAGCCATCATAGTTGGATTATCTCTGGGTATTGGTAACCATGGCTCAGCGAGAACCTTCGAGAGACAAGAAAACATGAACGAATTCGAGGACGGAGACGATGACGGATATGAGGTTAAAGAGGGAGATGGAAGCGGGGGCAGAAATGTGGATAATGACGACGTCGAGGACAAGCACAACGATGCAGATGAAAACGACAGCGAGAAGACAAGATAAAAAAATCATTTCTAGAACAAGGAAGAATACGTGGACAAAAACGGAGATAAGGACGAAGACGACTACCAAGATGTGAAGGCGAGGTATAGAAGATGGAAAAGTAGACGAAGACGAGGTATACGACGGAGACGCGAACAAAGACGATGACTTGGATAACGACAACGACGATGATAACAAGGAAGAACTCTTCGTTAGGGAAAACTAAGTAGAAGCTACCTTCTTGGGGCGTAACTGCAACAGAAACGGGAGAATTAAAAAAAAACCAATACATGAAAATATTTATTCTGAAAAACATTTTATTTTCGTGAATATTATAATATTTTTTCATCATATCTGGGACGCTGAGGAAATCGGTTGATCCAGGATGTTCCATAGACTGGAATAACGAAAGAGAGCAGTCACAGATTAATTAACAGTGGGATGCCCTACTTTAATGTAGAAGAAATGACTTTCCGTGAAAATTAAGTAATATCTAAATATTAATTTCGCCCCGAACTCAATATAAATTGAGGAATTAAACTGAATAAGAAGGAAAACTTGTGTTCCATGATCTTACTTTTGAAAAATGAACGAAAATAATATTTGATGTTTTCATTTTTTGACAGATTCATTTCCAGCTGTCCAAAAAAATGATGAAAGTAACAACGCTCACGTATGAGAGGCCTCATTCCCACTATTCCACTGGAAGAACGCTATGTGGTTCATGAACCAAGCAATTGAATGTTTGTCAGGTCTTAGACATGCCTGTTCGCTGCTAGAATGCTGGGGCTAAACAAGGAAAAAGAATAAATTTCGAGGATAACATTGACTTTCTAGAAAATTACACACTTGCCGCCCCCATAATTGGCTTTCTCAGCAATTCGTATCTGCGGATCAAACTCATGAAAAATCTTAGCGGGGTAACACATCTTGAGAAACAAATGCATGTTTTAACGAGCACCCGGTCATCCAAATGAAAATATGGCCAACAAAATTTACGAAGTTGCATCCGCTTGAGAACTTGTGGAACAACACTTCGTTTGCTGTAAGACAAAATCGTTATAAGACCTGTAGAAAATGTTTGCTTCTACTATAATTAAAAGTAGTTTTGGAATGTAAAAATAGTATTAAATTTCCAAAGATATTGTGAAGCTTACAGGGAACGGTTCTCAGTACGGGATCCATAATCCGTTGTTCTCGATGACACACTGCATGCGGTTCGGCATCGGGTTACGAGATTGAGGCAAATTTCTTGCCTCGCCTCGATATCTCGCCAAACACGATGCACGTGTGCCACGAGAGCTTCCCGGTTCCTGTCTTCACCTGATTTCCACTCACGAACCATGATACCTATGGGGGTTTCCAAATGTTCATTCACGTACGAAAAATTTATTTTATGTACGATTTATTTTATGACTATTAACATGTTTCGCGTACTGAACGATCCGCTCCACAAATAGCTATGCAAATACAAGTGAATTTTGATGAAACATACTCCACAAGTTTTCGATCGGATTCAAATCTGGAGACTTGCTAGGCCAATTTATTATGGTGACGTCTGGATGCTCGTCAAACCATCTCATCGTCTCACGACAAGTATGTACCGCGGATCGATCTTGCATAAATTGTATACGTGGGTACTGATCAATTGGAAAGCGAGCTTTGGCGGCAGGGAGCATAATGTTTTCAAGAATCGACATAATCCCCGGAATTCATTCTTGCCGGGATTTCGCATAGAGCCATCGCTCCAGCCGCGGACATGCAGCCCCAAAACCCAACGCATATCCGACCGCTCCATTGTTTTTGCACCACATCAAGAGACTCGGTAGAGTCTCGGGACAAGTACATTGACAGCCCTGTCGTCTGCTGGCCCGAGGCTCTCGCCGAGACTATACTTTCTCTGAATAAATCTTTTCGCCGTGGTGGGGGTAAAATCGGAAAGTCATTTTGTTCATTTTCGAAGCTCATGAGTCGTTTGAGGCCTTGAAAATTGAACTGGAGATTAATAAAGAAATTCTTATTCGAATGAGCCCAAAATCAGCTTGATTCGTGCCGTAATTGCTGAGAAAAAACTTTGCACGGGCTTAAGATTATGCAAAAGTTACTAACATATTCAGGATTTTGACGTATCTGTATACGCGTACTGACCGCTACAGACAAAGGCTCCGTGTCCTCCATGATCACCAATCCTCGGTGAGAGAAATCTTGTTCCAACCAATGAGCGGTGAGAAAATTTTTGGGCCAATTACATTGAAGCTACGAAATAGCTTGCCTGACTTGGGCCCGCTGCACACGACGCTTGTTCTCGTGCTGGATTTTGTGCGTGATATATATAAATATGCAAAACTATTTGACGCACGAAAACAAGCGTCGTGTGCAGCGGGCTTTACTTTAAACGTGCTAAGTGCCAGAAGAATTTGAAATAAATCATCGTTGTGGTGCATTTATTGTCAGAACTACGCGCTACATCGAAGGATTTGACGTGTCTGTATATGGCCTCCGACAACACATGCAAAGGGGTCTGTGCGCCCATCTTAGCCAATCCCTGGCAACGAAATTTCTGATTGGTCGAGGCTGCGATGATTCCAATGGATCCGTCGTGGGCAATTCATGAATAAGTACAAACAAAAAAAAACAGTGCAGACGAGCGAGCGAAAAATGTCAGCTGATATTTCGAAGGGCCGTATTGACGCGAGTGTGAGAGAGATAGCTGAAATAAGTTCATATTTTTCCTTTCCGCCCTTAACATTTTCGAGAAAATAACTGTTACAACTTGTTCTTTGTCGAACAACGAACGTTGGCTAACAATTTATTTGCCCGAGAATGCAAGGTTATGGGAGAAAAATGTGTTGCAGGTTTGTCGTTACCGAGTCCGAACGAATGCTGTGATACAGCTTTAACAGCTCGTCATAACCTCACAAATTCGAATTTTCAGCTGGCATATTACCGACATGTGTCACAGTGTCGCGACTCATCGGCGCGACTTGTAGGAAAGACCCTTTTGACCAGTCATTATTCTAAAACTCATTAACCAGGAAAAACCCATTGTTGGGACCGTGTTCCTCACTCGAGACCTCAGCGCGACGTCACCGGATGGTACGGCCGACATCGCGACTCGCCGGCGCGACTTGCAGCTGCTCCATGGGAAAAACCCATTGTTGGGACCTTGTCCCCCACTCGAGCCCTCGGCGCGACGTCATAGCCTACGTCACAGTCACAACGCCAGAGGCTGCGACCGAACCCCTACTCACTCGACGTCATAGCCTTCGTCACAACGACGACGCCATAGGCTGCGACCGAACCCCTACTTACTCTACGTCACAGCCTACGACACAGCTGTAACGCCATAGGCCAAGACCATACCCTACTCCCGCTACGCCACCCCCGATACTGAATATTCAAGAGAGTCTAGGGGTATGCCACGCGCTAGCATTACAGCAGTCTTGTAGTAACAATCTACGTGATACCTTGTCCGCTAACAAATAAAAACGAATATCTGTTACTTTTACATTAACTTCGTTGTATTTCATTTAACATCTCACGTGCCTTCGTAGAGTGGTGACTGCTCTCTCAGGCACTGGCGATCCTACCGACCCAGGTTTCAAATAGTTGCATGACAATTTGGCGATCCTGCCAGGATATACGCTAGCGAAAACAAAAAACTTTCTTACTACGTATATCTCCGTAACGAACCACTTCTCACGCAGATCTGGAAAAAATATTAAAAAAAAAAAAAAAACAATCGAAGAGTGCGCGACGTGAATAGAACATAGTTAGTGAGTGTTGGTAGTACAGTGAACTCTCTGGTGAAGTGAAATAGAAATCCCAAGAAAGTATATCTCCTAGTAACAGAGATAGTACCTCGAAACATCACGTGAAGTGCAGTTAAAAAGTGGCATCGAAATCTACAAGAAAGTGCATCCCACAGCAAGCTGCCCGGAAATAAAAGTCGAGCCGCGCCTAGTGGAATCGAGAGGACAAGGAAAAGGACTCGAGATCATCAAGGAGAAAGAGAATCCTCGACACACGCCAATGAGACCAGTAATTGGCCTGCTCCTGCTCTCCATAACAAAGTAAGTCTTCGAATTCTTACTTACACAAACGAACTCTTTCAAAGTCGGGATTTTCAAAAAAAAAAATTAAAAAAAATGTATATATATATATATATATATATTGTGACGTTGTAGCCCCGTCACAGGCTGCGTCGTGGTGGAATCCACCACAGCATTCTCCGCTATCATAGAATTAGGCCCCTAGGGGCACCGTAGCTTTACTTTTGGCCTTCCGAGGCCCCGTCGGACCTCTCCAAAACACTCAGAACGTCGACACCAGTCGAAGAACACCGCAAGCACCTGTAAAACACCATACGCAATAAGAAAACGTCCAGAGCACCCAGAACAACCCAACCACGAGTCCACAACGAGGAAAACACTCGTCCAGAGCACCGAGACCACGCACAAAGTCCCAGCACTCAGTCCCACCCCGAACAATTCCCTCCACCCACACATTTCCCCCACAATTATCCCCGGGAACAACTCACCTACGGTAAGGGAATAAATCCCTTACCTGTCAAGGATCCAGGGCTCCGTGGAGCAGCAAGGAAAGTTGAGGACGGTAGGAGACGAGTCGGGAGAACTTAAACTCCAAATTCGAACATCCTCGGCCGAAGAACGTTCGCCCGTCAACGCTACGTCGATCGGACGAGTCCCCCGGCGTCAAGGCTCCTATCCTCCATCACCTCGGCACAACACTCCGCCGAGATTCTTCGCGAAAATCAAGAACTCCGAAAAAGTCCCACCTGTCACTCGCACGGCACACCGAACGCACCACAACACACTGAACGAAATAATGCGGGCCGCCATGCTGCGAGTTGAGTAACGGGTTCGGATTCTCGCCACCGTGGCGTTCCGGGACAGCGAGGACGATGCCAGCGTCCCGAGCGGGCATAAATCACCAATCGAAGACCCCCCGCAACGAGCCCCTTTCTCCTTCCCCCATCCTCCCTTACCACCGAGTGTCAGCGCGACCATGATTAACGAGCGCTAATTGGTTCGCAGGCGTGCGCGTATCGATTGCATTATCGATCGCCACGCGCATCATCGATCGAAGAAGACGGACGAAGAAGAAGATGACGTCACTTCTACAACGACTCGGCGTGTGTACCGTGGGCGCTCTTCGAATTTTTGAACATTTATTGCGTTATTAATCATTAAAATCGACAATTTTACAACGACAACCTGGCTCGACCCTCCTAAAACGATTTCTGGACATTTGTGGAGAATTTTGGTGCCGTTTTTGAACGAGATAAAAACAAGTAAGTCGTTTTATCTCACAGTGGTGTTTCGGCAAAGAACGCGTGGCTTGACGCCATTTTCGCCGTGACGCGTCGATCGGTATCGCAATTGTTTTTCCGCGATAAATCATTTGTCCGAGTCCTTCTGGCTCGTGACATCGTTTCAATTGAGTGTGAAAAGACTTTTCACGACTATTCGTCGTCACGAGAGTGCTGTGGTGTTAATATTAAGATAATTATACGTGATAACGTGCGTGCGAATTTCCCCCCCCCTTCCCCCTTAGAGTCATTTGTTCGGCCGAGTGCCCGAATCGGTGTGTCGTACGACGCCGTATCCATTGTACCTTATTTCTGCCCCTTTATTCGCTCAATTCCCTGCGCTCTATTGAATATTATTAGTTAAATTATTCTTGTTCCAAGAAAAGTGATCGCGAGCTATTTGCCGCACAAGTGTTCCGAAATTCTTTTCGTTTATTTTTCTTATTATATCGAGATTTCGTTTTCGTTTTTTCTTTTATTTTATTATTTTGAATCACGGGTATTTGTAAGTATGCCTGAGCGACAGGAACCCAGTGATCCTCGAGATTAAAATTAGAGTCTCCTGCGAATTTGTGATATCATTTTTTTCTTATAACTTGTTTTTTTTACGCTAGCCCTGATTTGTACAGTTCCCCCCCCCCCCAGTATTATTAATATTATCATTGTTGAAAAGAAAAGGAGAAATCAAAGAAAGGAATTATTTATTTTATTTTTGTATTCATTTTGTTTATTTTTGTTACTTTTATTTTAAAAGTAACTGGCGCCCAAATCGAGAAAAATTACGGGACTTTCTATTACAATAAAAGCAAATTTTTGTTATCGATTTTCTCCTAATTTTTCGTGTTTATTCAATTTATTTTCTCCCTGGATTTTATTCATTTTCAGGGATCGGTGGCGATTAACGTCACAATTTTTGTGGTGGATCGGTGGTGATTAACGTCACAATATAGTAGTAGTTATTTTTTTGTATATAGGCTTACGCCTTTTACAAAGGAGAGCGTTTTAGATGGTAATACATTTCTCATACGAATATTACGAATATTAAGGTTGCTAGAATCACAGTATGCTTACAGCTATTAGTGGTTCCAATATAATACTATTTTGACAAAAGGCTTATCTCTAATATTCAACATTATCTTATATTTAATGTTTCATCTTTGGCACCTGTTTATGTGCTTATAGTTTAATTTCAAATTTGTGTACTTAGGTTTATCCGTTTCCTATCATAGACGCTCGGATTTTACATGCTTCAAGTATATAAAATGCTAGATTTTTTGTGGATGATTCATCGAGGTTGTCTAGTGCTATTAGTGGGTGCGCAGTTTGAAGATATTTTTCTCTCATTGGTGCATAGATTGGGCATTCGCATAAAATGTGCTCGATAGTCTCGGGTTGGAATCTGTTACATAGTGAGCATATAAGATTACCGTCAATTTTGTAGTTTACTTTTTTAAAACGAATCTTTATAATGCCACGTCCTGATAGGCGTAGTTGTGCTGCCAACCTTATGAGCGTTAACGGTATTGGTGTTTCAAGATACTTTTCGCATTTTAGTTCGTTCAATTGTTTTACGTTTTTGTACAATGGGCTGTACGTAGACAATAGAGATCGAATTACGTTGGCTCTGAATTGCTTGTCTTTAATATTTTCCAGTAATAGTTCCATTTGTGCATTTATGGTGTTCGGTGAAATATTGTTTAAGATATCTGGGGTGCCTATTCTATTTATGTATTCTTTCAGGTTAGAGTACCAGTTGTATTTATTCTTGTTGTTACTTGCTGTATCTAGTGCTACAAGCTGGTCAAAGGCAATTTTTGGATATCGAGTAGGTCCCATTTCTAAGAGTTTTTTAACGTACAACAATGCTTTTTTTATTACTTGTAATGCAGTCACAGACGAGCCGGTTTCCAATCTGATCATGTAGTTTGGTGTACATTCTGGGACTGCAAGCACACTTTTATAGAAGCGGAGTTGTATTTTATCTATTTCATCCAAATGACGTAGTCCCCAAATATTCGCCGAATATAGGAGGGTCGATTTGACTACTGCGTTCAGTAGCTTCACTCTTGCTTTCCATTCGTTTACTTTGGCAACTACCATAGGGTCCCAAACGGTGCCCAACGCGATTTTTGCTTTTGAAACGAAGTATTTACATGCTATATTAAAGAGTCCTGATCCTGAAATATCCTTGTATTTTATTAGTCTGATTTTTTTTAATTTACCTTTTTTTTGAAAAATCATTACTTTTGTTTTACTCGTGTTGACTTCCAGCTGGTTTACATTGCAATATTGCTCCAATGTATTTAGTTTACTTTGCAATTCGATTATATCATCGGCCAGAAGAATGAGATCATCAGCAAAGAGCAGGATTTCCATTTTTTCTACAATGTGCGTATGTCCGTTATTTATAAAAAAATTCGCAAATATCTGCCAGCAATAGAGAGAAAAGGATTGGGCTCGCCGGGTCTCCCTGCAGTACACCCTGTGTGATGTCTATATCGTCTGTTTTTTTGTATTGGTTTATTCTTATTTTAAACGTAGCCTTATTATACAGATTTCGCAATACTTTAATTATTCTGGTGCTTACTCCTGCTTTATAGAGTTTGTCCCAAAGTATACCATGTCTAACTGAGTCAAAAGCACGCCGGAAGTCCACGAAAACTGCAAATAGTTTACCTTTAGGTCGTGATAGTGCTAAGCCAATTTTTGTATTTAAGGTGAATATATTATCTTCACAAGATCTGTTTCTACGGAAGCCCGCCTGTGCTTCTGGTAGTATATTATGTATTTCACACCAGTTTTGTAGTCTTTTGGCAATGAGCATAGTAAATAATTTGGTGATTGTGTTAGCAAGTGCAATGCCCCTATAGTTCAGCGGATCGTCCTCTTCTCCTTTTTTGTAGAAAAGTATTATTCCTGATTTGCTCCAATCTGTCGGTATTAGTCCTGTAGAGAAGACTCGATTAAACAGAGCTGCTATATTATTTAACCAGTTATGTGGAAGTGCCTGTAGAAACTCTGACGTAACCCCATCTGGGCCTGGCGCTTTTTTTGATTTTATTCTTCTGAGGATACCTTTAATTTCTCCCACCGAAATGTCTCCGTCCAACATCGGATTTACTCGCTCTTCAAATAGTCTTTCTACCGCCTCTCTTGTTGGCATCTGTTGCTTATAAAAATTTTCCCATGTTTCTATCGTAATAGGAAATTGCTTGTACGCTTTACTTTTTAGTTTTTTGTATGTTGTCCAAAATGTTCTGGCATCTTTTGAGTTTGAAAGTTCTTTCTGGATTTGTAACGTATGACTTTTCTTTTTCAGTTTGATCAGTTTAGTGTAGACATTTTTTGTTATTGCATACTCTTTTTCTTTATCAAGTTCCCTTTTCTTGACCCACTTGCGATAAGCTTTATTTCTTGCTTTTTTTGCCTTTACGCAATCTCTATCAAACCACGGTTTCTTTTTGCTATTATGAGTATTTTCCGCTACATAAATTAAATCAAGCTTGTAGGCTGTTGTCCATATTATGTCCAAGAGATTTTTATTAGCTTTTTCTACATCTAAGTCCAAGTCGTACCCTTCCGCAGATATTACAGCGTTCATTTCATTCCAATATTCTTCGTGCTTTGATTGATCCCATTTCAAATTTGGTACACGCATTTTATTTACCGTTTCTTCTTTTGTCAGGCATTGAACAGCAACGTCCAGGTCTACTTTTACTGGTAGATGATCTGATGTTCCCTCATTCAGTACTAAAAAGTCATCGCAGATATAGGATCCTGTAATATTCATCCAGACGTAGTCAATTGTCATGTTGCTTTTACCGAAAAAAGTTAACCCGCCATCTTTATCTGATCTCGAGCGTCCATTTAAGACAAACAACCCTAGTGCCTCCATTTCGTTTATCAATAATGATCCATTTCTGTTTATTTGTGTATCTATTGTTTTTCTTATCTGTGTGAAACTTGTGCCCTCTATTATTGTTTCCTCTAGTTGATTGAGATCACCAATCCGGCCATTGAAATCTCCTCCTATTATAATGGCTGTATCGTATTTTTCGCAGAGCTCGCGGATGAAATCTGTTAGCATTTGCAGTCTATCCTTATAAAAATTGTTCCTTATATATACGTTCAGCAATAGTACTTCATGGTTTCCCATTTTAAATAACCCTGCAATCCAAATATCGCTAATATCTAATATTGCGAAAGATGTTACCTGTTCTTTATTAATTAGTATACATGAATCTCCACTTGCCCTGCCTACTGTGTAGTCTCGAGTAGCCTTACTTGTGATGACTTCAAAATTATCCATTGTCTTTGGAAGCTTTAGATTCTCGTCGGTGCTCCATGTTTCGTTCAGACAAATTATTGTCAGTTCTGGCCAATTTATCTCGGACGGATTTGAGATCGTATCAACAAAATTTTGTACTCCATGCACATTCCAAAGTACGATGCCCTGCTTAATGAGATTTTGAGTATCAATATTTTCTTCTATATTTGTGATCTTCGATGTTTCTACCGGATCTTCATTCCATTGTCGCTTTTGTACTCTATGTTTGCTTTTGGGGTTAATGTGTCGCTTATGCGTTGTCCGCTTGGTTTCGACGAAAATTCTCCGTTAGCCCCACGCCTTCTTTCCAAATGTACGCTGTGTCGTTGATCCACATTTTTCCGAACCCCACTTTTATGACATGTCCTTTTGCCTCTTCATCCTTCGCGATCCTGCGGATTTCTCTCTGCATTTCTCGTTCCGCAAATGTAGAATCATGTTTTATGACGATGTTCTGGAGGTTGACGTTGTTCTTCTTTATCATCAAGTGTTTTTTCGCCTCAGGACTGCTCATTTTTACTGCTAACATAATCGTCTTCCCTGCTTTTCTTATAGGTGTCACTTCTTTTACACAGTCTCGCATGCCCATTTCTGTACTGAAAAAATCAATCACGGTCTTCTCCGGCGAGTCACCTATGATCTCCAGTCCTCTGATCACTACATTATTTTTTCTGTATTCTTTATCTCGGTGTTCTTCTTTTCTTTCCAGCTGGGCTACTCTGTCCTTTAACATTTCATTTTCTTCTTCCAGATATGTTAACTTTGTTCTGCATAATTCATTACTCGCGAACACTCCATCCAGTGATTCTTTGAGTGCGCTATAGTCTTGCTTAATTTCTTGAACATCTGTGTAATGTTTGATTTGATATTATTCCCTTTTGAAAGTTTCGATGAGGAGACTTTTATTCTTTACATGTAGTTCAACGTAACATAAAAAAAACAAATATATCGGCGTGGTTTTTACAGATAGGAATTTCTTTTTGAATATGAGATGTTACAACAAAAAAAATACGTATCCCTTCGAGTTCAGGCCTCGTTCGTGTCGTTTTTCGGTGAGTCCGGAGAATCCTCCCTGTTCCACGAACGAGTGAATGTGATCGTTGACCGGGTATCGTATTTTTTAATAATCGAAGAAAATTCAGATATTGACTCTCGTCGATAAACTTATTTATGAGATACAAATAGATATATAGAGATATAGGTCTTGATCTGACCACGTCAAAGATTTAATTCCTACTGAATCGTCGACGCTCTCTTCCACAGCCCCTCCTACATGAAATTTTGGACAATATGAGAGTTGGGCGTGGTAGATTTTGGAGAGCGTCAACCGAGCGGGTAATACAAATAAATGCGAGATCACACACATATGACTCATTACATCTGTTGTGAGGTTATGCAGTAGGCGTAGCACTTCTTCAATTCCTGCGGGGTTTTGTGTTGGTGTGAGATCGCTGTATGCATTAATGTTTGCATTTCTATCCTCTCTCTCAGCGTTATCTGTTTTGCGTTTTGAGGTTATGTTTGCGGTTTTTCTCAGCGATGATTGATCTGTTTTATCTGATGCTGTCACGGAGGTTTTTAGCAAATGGTTGGTAATTTTTCCTTCACTGGCGCCACCAGCGCCTTGGCGCGTATTAACACCTTTCACCATTTCTAACCTCAATTTTTTTACGATAATATAAATCTACGCCAACGAAAGAAATTACTTTTGGTACTTCAAAAATAACGCTTTCACAAGTTCACCTTCACTTCGTCTATACAGAACTACCAAGACCAGCGATTAAGATACTTTCCTTCTATTGTTTGGACACTAATAAAATAGCTACTGAACGAGTTCGATCTGCACCGTGCACGCTACCACAACGGTCTCTAACGTCACAATATATATATATATATATATATATATATATACGCAAAATAAACAAAGCTATAAATCTATATATATATAAGCGAAATACCACTCACTCACTCACTCACTGACTCACTCATCACCAGATCACCGAAACTATAAGCCCGATTGACTTGAAATTTGGCATACATACTTCTTTCGCTACGTACACGCTCACTGAGAACGGGTTTTATCCAAATCGTATCCAAAGTTTATTTTTCACCCTCATCATTTTCTCACTCAATCACCATATATATATATAGGAAAGATGTTATATATATGTGTTATATATATGTTATATATTGTGACGGAAACTTTTATCAAACCAAACTGCACAATGTCACAAAAGTCGTTCTCTCTCTTTTTCGTCGATTTTATATTTTTTTATTTGGGCGCCAGTCGCAAAGCGACTCGACGATGAAGAGAGAGACAGACGGTTGACCAGCTAATTTCAGCGGATGGGCGGGGTGAAGCTCGAAAATAATCGAAGAACACAAAATTGTTGTAACAACGATTTAATGAAATTATTATTAGAAAAAGTTAACAAAATAAGTAGAAGAGAAATAACACGGGAATTTTAAGTTAAACAAATGTAATATAATTGATAATTGATAATCGTTAATCGCTCGGGATACAATCGAAGGAACGAAATTATTTTAATCGCGTGTCTCTAAGAACCGCGGAGAGGAAAAAAATCGCGAAACCATACACTCGAATCACACTCACACTCACACCGATCGGGACCCTACACTTTCATACAATTTACCGCGAGCTCGTCTTTACGCGGGCTGTGGATCTACTCAACAGCGAGGCGATAATGATTTATTAATCGATGTTAAAAATACTAAATTGATGGAACACTAATTTTATTACCGAGCCCCCGATATTCGGTTACTCGGCCGAGCTTTTCTTTATCACGAGAATTTTATTGTCCCGATCCAATCACTCGAACTCTCACATAAACTTTTCACACACACTTTCTCCCGTTTTCGCGACCTTTCCTTCCGAGTCACAACTTACATTAACCGGAGACAATCATACGCAACACGAAAAGTTGAGATTTTCACGCACGGCCACGACACGAATTCTTTATCGAAAGAATCACGATCTACTCTACGAGAGCCAAGGATACGCGAAAAATTCGAGAAGATGTTATTTTCTCCGGAGATAGAACCGTTGCCGCGACTGAGTTTCTCGATGTTTTACGAGAACGACGTTTTGATAATCAAAATATTTCCCGAAACACCATTTTTATTTAAAATGAATTTAATTAAAGAAAAGAGCTCAACAACCGAATCGGAAAGCGAGAAGGAAGTGACTTACGAGCTTTATTTAATAACGGATGATAACGGGACGTCTGTCCTGCTCGATACTCAGCAAAAATCTGACGAATTCGGGAATCGCCGGTAGAACCGTGGGCTCTCGCTCCCTCCCCTCTCGTAATACGAATATCTTCGAAGTGATTGACAGGTCCGTCGCGCGAGAGATATATGCGAGCGTGAGACGGGGCCCCGAAAGATTTCGATGATCAGGAATATTTCTAATTTGCAATTACTTTTACATTTTTACCCCTAGCTCGACTATTATAATATTTTCCCGGGACTAATGGACCTTCACATGTCAATTTCAACCAATTCAATACGAGATAAAGTCAATCGCCGATGATTTAGATAATTATAATTTTTCGGGATCTTGATTTTCGGTACGAAAACGAAATATCGACAGTCGCCTTAATTTCTACCGCCCTGATTTTCCAAATCGGAGGTGTTCAACGATGTTAACCGACAATCAATTCTCGAACTTTCTCGAGTATTCCATAGTTCGAATCCTTCCCGAAATCTCCCGATGTTTAACGATGGATTTTTCTCCCAACGAAAATGACTTCATGATTTTGAGAGGAGTTGGAGATGGCCAACGTATGAGCTCCGCTCGAAATACGTGTTAATACGACGATGATTGGCCGCTACCTCGATCCTCGTTCTATTCCAAATGTCCTTGGATGACCGATTCGACAATATTCCTTCTTATTCTCATCATCCTTCTCTTTTTCCTTTCCTCGATATTGCTCGATATGAAAATTATGTAAAATTCGGGACGAAATTAATAAAGATACTTAAAAATTATCGCTCTAGGCAAGCCCTGTGAGATCGTTGCGTGGCCGGAGTATCGAGCTGGAGAGATATGAGCAAATTATTGGCTCGAATTATTTTAAAGGGACGGTTTAAAATAAAAAACCGTCACAATATATGTCATATATATATGTTATATATATGGTATATATATGTCATATATATATGTTATATATAAGTAGAGTAATAGGGAGAGAGCTGGCTCAGGGATCTCAGGGGGGGTGCGGGGACGGGGAAGGACCGTTGCGGGGCAGGGTACCCTTGGAAGGGGACTGGAGGGGGGGGGGGGGGCTGGAGGGGGGGGGGGGGGAGGTCGGAGTGTGATTTATGACTTTCACGTGAAAGTTTTTTTGTAATATGATCTTTCACATGATTTTTTTAAACCTAGAAATGTATGTAATGGTTTATGAGGGAGTCCTAAGTAACAATAGTAGCAAGACTGTGTAATGAAGTTTATGACCTATGGAATGAAAGATTTTTGGTCGTTGCAATATGACCGTTCATAATTAAATTTTACACTAGTACAATTATTGATTCATTGTTTCCCAACGATATGTCTGCCAGATTTTTTCCCCGATCCTGCGAAATGAATTTCGGTCTTCATGCATGACCTTTCCTAATCAAGTCTTCCGGTCGAAAGAGACTTTTTCTTCATGGCATCGTTTTACAAGAGTGGAGAAATGCTAGCGCGAGTGAATCATTGTTTTCGTAACATGTGTCCTCAAGTTTTTTCTCCGAATGGATGCCCACCCACATTTTTCCTCCGACTTCGCCTATTATCATCTAGAAGAAAATATCTATCGATAAATTTTTTCAGCTTAGAGCGTAATATGATAGTCTAAAAGATGCCGATCTGTGGAAACGTTTTTATGAAATGACTTTACATGAAAGGACCGACGTTTTTTTTTTTCTTCACGCTATATAATCAACAGGATTGGGATATTTAGTTCATACACCCCCTCCTCTCCTCTCCAAGAAAACGTTAACTTTTGTGGAAAAGTTTAGAGGGATGATGTCAATTTTGTCGAGATGATTTCAAAAATCGTGACATTCGGAATCGAGTTTTCTTCGAGTTCACATCGAGGTTTGAGTTCGTATTCTCCTCATCACCATGGCGAACGTCAACGATGATGATGTGGAAAAGTTTTTAAGTGATCGTGCGGTTGAGTTACAATCTGTGGAAGAGTATATTGCGTGGGAAGAACAGTGTGATGCGTTTATCGCATCATTGACTGGTGAAAATTCCTCAAAACGTGCTCGATGGAACATAGCGTCACAACGTTTATTAGTGGCGCGAATTATACGCATAGAAACTTTAAAATCAACAACCCGTTCACAGTTCATTCACACGGGTGACGGATTGAATGATCAAAGCTTGCTATGGCGCGAAATCGATACAGCATTTGCAAATCGCGTGCTAACCGGTGCTGTAATTAATAGAAGTTACATCGATCCACGACAATTTTTGCAAGACTCATATGAATTAGTAGCATTACAAGTGATGGATAATATTTCTAAACACAATAGTTTAAAAGTGAATACAGAGTTTAATGGGGAGTTTACTGTGAACGAGAGACGTGCAAATAAAAGTATAATTACGAAGACAGTTGAATTGTTCGAAACATGTGATATAAGTGATTGGTATCAAAAGCATGTTGTCGAGCCAACGCTAAAATCCCTCGACGAATTTCAGGAGAGTGATAGTGGTTGGGTATTAAGTTCAATTTTGAATTTGACTTTGAACATTAATAAGTATAATGCTATGCGTGCGGGTTGTCATATAACATTATCGAAACACATTAGATCGAAGAAGGCAGTGATCAATGTGAAATCTAATGATAATGCGTGTTTCGGCTGGGCAATCGTTGCAGCTCTCCACCCCGCTGCCAATAACAGCGATCGCCCATCATCATATCCACACTACTCAAGTATCTTGAATCTTGTGGGTATTGACTTTCCCATGACTCTAGATCAAATTAAAAAATTTGAGAACCTCAACAATATCTCAATAAATGTGTATAGTGCACCGAATGATGTTGTTCAACCTATTCGTTTGAGCAAACAGAAAAAGGAGAGACACATCAATTTACTATACATAGAAGATGTGATGGGAACAAATATGGGACACTTTGCATGGATTAAAAATCTATCCTATTTAGTAAGCAAGCAACTGAATACCCACAATGGTCGAAAATACATCTGTGACAGGTAAGCATACCACTATATATGTATATAAATGAATATAATAAGATTTTGTTAATAATCAAATTGTTTTTCTTTTACTTCTTCACAGATGCCTTCACTTTTTTCAATCTCATGAGAAACTCCAATCACATAGTGTGGATTGTGGTGAAATGAATGATTGCGCGATTCTACTGCCGAGCGCACATGATAAATGGTTGGAATTCAAGAATGTAAATAGGAAGGAGCTTTTACCGTTCATCGTGTACGCAGACCTCGAGTGCATTTTGAAAAAAACCACGGCTGAAGATATGGACAACAATAAATTCCAACATCATCAAGTCTTCAGCGTGGGATACTACGTCAATTGCTCGTATGACGAATCATTGTCGGGGTATCACACACACCGAGGCGAGGACTGCGTTCAATGGTTCGTGCGTAAACTTCAACAACTGGCGAAACAGGTGGCAACCATTTTGTATACAGTAATTCCAATGAATGATCTGACAGCGCTGGAGTGGCGAAAATTCAGGGAAAATGAGGAATGTCATATCTGTGAGAAACCATTCGTAGAGAGTGATATTCGAGTACGCGATCATTGTCATTTAACAGGCAAATTCAGAGGTCCAGCTCACCAGGACTGTAATTTGAACTATCAAAAGTCTTTTTTCATCCCCATAGTTTTTCACAATTTGTCAGGTTACGATGCTCATTTTATTATAAAAGAAGTAGCTACGGCGTTCGAGGGGAAAACTGATTTACTACCAATAACGAAAGAAAAGTATATTTCTTTTTCGAAAACCGTTATAACTTCGAAAGATTATAGAAAAAATATTAAGTTGCGTTTCATTGATTCATATAGATTTCTGAACACAAGTCTTGATAAATTAGCATCTTTCTTAACTCCTAATCAACTCACAGTTTTAAAATCTGAATTCCGAGACAATAATAATTTCAACCTGTTGACACGAAAAGGTGTATTCCCATATGAGTACATCGATAGTTTTGACAGGTTGGAGGAAACAGCACTTCCACCGCGAGCATCATTCTATAGCTCTTTAACCGATTCAACGGTATCTGAAAATGAGTATGCCCATGCTTTGACCGTTTGGGAGCGGTTTTCCACTCAAACGCTCGGAGAGTACAGTGATTTATATTTGAAAACCGACGTTTTATTACTAGCTGACATTTTTGAAAACTTTCGTAACACCTGTTTAAAAAGTTATGGTCTTGACCCCGCATATTATTATACACTTCCTGGATACACCTGGGATGCAATGATGCGTTACACAAAGATCAGATTCGAATTGCTCACAGATATTGACATGGTCTTATTTGTGGAAAGAGGTATTCGTGGAGGTCTAAGCCAATGCAGTGGTAGATATGCCCGCGCCAATAATAAATACATGCCATCCTATGATCCGTCAGAACCGTCTACGTATTTAATGTATTATGACGTTAATAATTTATATGGATGGGCAATGGGTCAACCATTACCCTACGATCAGTTCGAATTTATTGAGGATGTCGAAAATTTTCATGTAGAATCGATTCCATTGAATGGTACACATGGTTATCTGCTTGAGGTCGATCTAGAATATCCACAAGACCTGCACGATATCCATAGTGATTTACCATTCTGCCCAACCCATGAAAAACCTCCGGGTAAACAGCAGGAGAAACTCATTGCGTCAGTTAGTGCGAAAAAGCGTTACATCATACATTATCGCGCATTACAGCAATGTCTAAAACATGGTGTAAAACTCACGAAAATACGTCGGATTTTGAAATTTAGACAAACATCATGGCTTCAGAAATATATCGACTTGAATACCCAGTTTCGGACAAATGCAAAGAATGAGTTTGAAAAAAATCTTTTTAAATTAATGAATAACGCAGTTTTTGGGAAAACTATGGAAGATGTTCGAAGTCATATGCAAGTAAAACTTTTGACGAAATGGGCAGGAAGATTTGGTGCCGAAGCCATGATTGCGAAACCCAACTTTCATAGTCGCAGTATTTTCGCTGAAAATTTAATTGCTGTAGAACTTCGCAATTTGCAGGTGAAGTTTAATAAGCCGATATATGTTGGAATGTCAATTCTAGATATTTCGAAAACATGTTTGTATGAGTTCCATCATGAATTCATGTCTCCGTTATATCAGAATAAATGTAAAATATTGTACACTGACACCGATAGTTTAATATATCACATTGAATGCGATGATGTATATAATGATATGAAGAATAATTGTAGTAAGTATGATACAAGCGACTACCCCATCGACAATAGATATAATATACCGCTAGTTAATAAAAAAGTACCTGGTCTTATGAAAGATGAAAATAATGGAGCAATTATGACCGAATTCGTCGGACTTAGATCAAAAATGTATGCAACAAGAGTTATAGGTAAGAACGATGTGAAAAAAGCAAAGGGTGTTAGTAGTAATGTTGTAACGCGAACTATAACTTTTGAAGATTATACTAAATGTTTAAATGAGGAAATTGAGATGAAGCGCACTCAATCATCCATTAGATCTACATTACATAATGTATATACTATTAAGGAAACAAAAATAGCTCTAAGTCCGCATGACGATAAACGGTACATTATTCCTGGCACAGTGAATACATTGCCATGGGGTCATCGAGACATTCCGTAAATATATTTGAAAGTGATGTAAATAAGTATGAATGAGAGAGAGAGAGAGAGAGAGAGAGAGAGAGAGAGAGAGAGAGAGAGAGAGAAAGAGAGAGAGAGTTTGTACATTGGAAGTGAAATAAAAAGAAAAAAATTTCTGACCAAGCTCAATGTGTTCTTCCATTCTTTCCTATACCTGCTTTCCAAGGCTATTTCAACATCTGTTGGATGTATGGGGAGGGCTCATAAAAAGAAAAAACCCAGAGTCAAAATTTTTTTTTCCATCTTTTTTATTCATAGGTCATCCTTGCTTATCCAACTATTGTGCGTATTGTCAAAACCTAGCCATTTTACAAGCAACTGACAACCGCGTTTCTTCAACACTTTTTCAATGAGATAGATGTCGGGATACTTAACACGTAGTAGCTCTTGCTCGTAGAAGCCACCTGCGATGGGCTCATCTTGATAATCTTTTATGTTATAAGTAACTGGATTGGTTTTTCTCACTCGAGATATTATGAAAATTTCTGTTGTCCAATTTGGAGTATAACCTTTCTCAAATACATTCTTAAATTTACTTATACGCACTTTATCGCCAATTTTAAATTTCGCTCGTTTTCCCACCACCGTTCTATGAAAAACATCGCGCAATATTTGCTTTTCATTCGTAGCATTAACATTTTTCGGCTTCATCTTAATAGTACGATGTACAGTATCATTATATTTCGTAATTAACGTATCGAGAATATCGATCCATTTCCAGCTTCCGCGAAAACTGAATTGAATCCACATTTTATTCTTAAGTGTACGATTGAAGCGCTCACAAATTGATGCTTTCAAATTGCTATACGTAGAATACAAGTGTATATTATGCTTTTTCATCAAAGCCTTAAAGTCCGTATTATAAAACTCTTTTCCACGATCGACGTGAAGGTTTTTCGGCACACGTCCTTTGCTGAGAATTGACTCCATCGCAGCGGTGACATCTTTTCCACTCTTACTCTTCAACGGTTTGGCCCAGGCGAATTTCGAAAATATATCGATGACGGTGAGGAGAAATTTGTGGTTGGAGTTGTGTTGTGCATATGCAGACATATCTACAAGATCAGCTTGCCACGTCTCGTCCAGACCGCGTATATCCACATGTCGACGTGGATAATTACGTCGGGCTGGCTTATGCAACTCCTCCACCACAGCATGCTTCTTTTCACTCATTTTCCCCCACCAACAACACTTTTCATCACGTCTTCAAGATTGAGTTTTGTCGGTTTTTTTCGTTTCACATCGGTTTGAACATCTCGTAAAAGTCTGAAATCACTCTTAATCTCAGCGATTGCACTTTTCAAACCCTTTATCTCTCCACGAAGAATGTCGAGTTCGGCTTTTAAACGTAGTTCAAGCATTGTCATATGCGATTCCCACGCTTGCTCAATTGAATTTGTCACTGAACCTGTGACATGATTAAGCCCACTGTTGAATACGCCGAGTGTTACAACATCATCCACATTTTTCGGCTTACCAACATTGCACAATCGTTTTTGTTCCAAATCATAATGACCATCGGATGAAGTCTTGAAACCAATACCCGGTTTGCCTGGAGGACCTGCAGCACGTCTATTCAATTGTCGTCCAAACACATCGACGGTCATGTTGGAAATGTGTGAAAGACGAGTTCTCCGATGCTAATAAATGATTTCAGCTTCACGCAATTCCTCAATAATCGAAATAATTTCATTCGAATGCGATGAATTTCCAGCAGCTTGTGATGCTAGCAATAAGCGAAGACGATCCACTAGCTCATTCGGATCATCCCAATGAACGTAGTCGATGGAGGTATGCTTTCGTGCTACCTTATACTTGGGTAGATCACCACCTTTCTTATAGTTGCTACTACGCAGCATATTAGCTATATAATTTTTGAATTTACTATTTTTATCTTGACGCACTGCACCATTGCGTTTATAAAATTTTTTATGAACATTCGTTTTGATGACAATTTTCTGATATCTCTCCAAATCATTTGGCGTTATATATTTGAGCTCAGGCTCCTTTTTGAACAACAATTCAACCAAACCAATACTTTTGGGATACTTTTCAACTCCAACAGCTATATGGTCAAGTTCAAAACGAATCGGTAAATCACCAATCATTAATTTATTTCGAGCTAGATTTCGTACTCCATAGATAACATCAAGTCTTGTCTTATTATTGCTACGTAGTAAACTCAAATATTCACGTATTAAATCATCAACATCTCCAGATGATTCCGCATCATCATCATCATCATCATCATCATCATCATTGTCATCATCATCATTATCATTATCATCATCATCATCATCATCTCCATCATCATCATCGTTTTTTAAGGGCACACCAACATTTTCGTCATCATCATCATCATTGATAGCATCATGCCAAATATCGTCTTTAGGAGGAATGTCTTGTAGCATGTTGTTTTGCTTTTCTTCAAAATTTGGAGACTCCTCCTCCTCCTCCTCCTCCTCCTCCTCCTTCTTGACACGTTCTTTCTTAATTTCATGTTGAGGTTTTTTCGTATATGAAACTAGCTCCTCTAACGGTCTAACAATCGGTTTAAACACATCTTGCATTTTCTGCTGTGCAGTATCACGACCACTTTTCAACATTCGATGTTTCCGTCTGATTGCATCACTCGCCTTGGCAAGTTCACTCAATACAGCCCTTTCCCTCAACAGTTCCTCGCTCTTCATGTTGACACACGCAAGTCAGACTTTAGACTGTCTTGCATACTACAAAGAACAATCATTTATCATCATCCACGTTTAGGAAGGAATCAAATCCTCTCCTATATCTTCCCGCATTCAATTCACTATCCTTGTCAATCGTTATAAATCCATACTTGTCTGACTTCCAACACTTTACGCACATGTTTTTGAAGCACGCATAGGTCATATCAGTATTCACATGGTCATTGTACACATGTTTAAGATTCATATCATCCTGCTTGAATAACACCACATAGTTCGCGTTGTCTCTCACGAGATGTTTTGGAATACGAGTGTAGGTCTGACAGAGATAAAAACTATCCACAATCTCATGTCTTCCCATGGAGAAAAATGCTCTCACATTGTCCTGTTTCTCACATGCTATATCGTCAAAGATGAATATAGAGTTTGGACGCGCTTCATTAGGGGCCACAACTTGTTCATGCTCGTTAAACGGGAAGAATTCCACTCCGTCCACAGGTTTCAGCATTTGCTCGAGCAGTCTGTATTTCGGTTGCTTCAACGATTTTGAGTAGAGATAAATGTTTTCAAATCTCAAACCATTTGAATGTATTAGCAGTGTGAGTAGAGCATTCGTTTTTCCACAATTCGACGGGCCACAAAACACGGCACGAATGCTGTCTGGTAGTAAGTTTCCATGTCGCTTCTTCACACTACCCGCTCCCACAACAAATTCATCGAAATTTATTATGGGGAGTTGACCGCTCGAAACTTGTTTCTTCGACTTCATCTCGTATGCTACTGATTGAAAATATCATATAAATGTTACTTTATAATGTTGGAGTGTTCAGTCGAGTTGTGGCCACGGTGGAGTGATGATTGTACATGATAAACCAGGTAAAGGTTTGGTAAACAGTTTAATCAACAATCTCCCCGTGGAACTACATCTACCAGGCTATCAATATTGTGGACCTGGTACGAAATTGATTAAACGCATTGCTCGTGGTGATCCTGGTATAAACCCGTTGGACGCTGCTTGTAAAGAGCACGATATCGCATATTCAAAAAATCGTGAAAACTTGGAAGCACGACATCTGGCAGATAAAGTTTTGGCTGAACAAGCCTGGAAACGGGTAACCTCGAAAGACGCAAGTCTTGGCGAAAGAGCAAGTGCTTGGGCAGTGACAAACATTATGAAGGCGAAAAAGAAATTTGGTCTTGGCATGAAACGAGTGGTGAAAAAGGGCAAACCGCAAAAAAGTGTTTGCCTGAAAAAGGTCATCAGTGCTGCAAAGAAAGCCATGATCCGTAGTAATGACCCCCGTAAAATTGTCATGTCGGCATTGAAAGGTGCGCGTGCCAGTGTTAAAGGTGCTAAAGTACGCACACCTCGGGTTCTACCTGTTCCCCGCAAAACCGGCGGTTTATTGCCCTTCCTTATACCCATCTTTGCCGGCCTCAGCGCTGTTGGTGCATTGTCAGGTGGAAGTGCTGCAATAGTCAACGCTGTAAATGCTGCTCAAGCGGCTAAAAAGGAATTGGATGAAAGTAAACGTCACAACAAAACACTCGAGGCTATTGCTTTGGGTAAAGGCTTACATCTGAAACCGTATAAACAGGGCCTGGGTCTTTACATCGGTTCAAAAAACGGATAATCACGCTACCACATCAACCTCTCACCGACATCGATCTGCTGAAGTATGTGAGAGCCATGAAAATTCGTCATTTTCGTGGGGTTTTCATGCGTGACACTTTATCTGTGGATGGACCGCTCAAGCAAGAATCGGCAATCGTGAATTTGGATGAAAATGTGGGACCTGGAACACACTGGGTTGCATATAAAAAGACTGGCAGGAAGGTTACATACTTTGACAGTTTTGGCAATCTCCCACCTCCACCCGAACTCATGAAATACTTTAATGTTGGTAGCGTGGAATACAATTATAAAAAGTATCAGGGATATGATACAATAATATGCGGTCATTTGTGTTTAAAATTTTTGTGTAATCAGCTGAATCGGCGAGACAATTACGCACTATATAAATGAGCACTATGGAGCTGCGTGTTTAGTTATAAAGTTGCAAGCATCATGGATGATAGTTTGACGATTACAATCACTGGATCATCCTCCGTTCTCGAAGCACAATTTTTCCCACCCATCGAACTATCGCCCAACAAAAATTATACTCTTGGACTTGTCGAGCTGCTCACATTCAATTCGATTCCAAATATTGACATTGGCTGCAATGAATTTCACGTTGGAACGCAAGTGTTAACCATTCCAACGGGTAGCTATGAAATTGAAGATATTGAAAAATATTTGAAAGCTGAGTTGACATCTAAAAACATACAAATTCAGCTTAAGCCGAACAATAATACACTACGCAGTGAAATTGGAAGCAATCAGCCAATAAATTTCACATCGGAAAATTCGATTGGACCTCTGCTTGGTTTTGCATCGCGTCAATTGGAAGCCAATAAAAGATATACGTCTGATCTGCCTGTGTCCATTCTCAAAGTGAACGCCATCCGAATCGAGTGTAACATAACCACCGGTGCATATATCAACGGACGAAAAGTTCATACAATTCACGAATTTTTCCCAGCTGTACCACCGGGCTATAAAATCATCGAAGTACCATCGAGTGTCATTTACCTACCAATCACAACTCGTCGAATTGACAACATACAACTTCGTATCGTCGATCAAGACGGAGATTTGATAAATTTCCGCGGTGAAGTCATCACCATACGACTTCATATAAAATCCCGATGGGGATAGTTTACAATCATCGAATTGGCAATATTAATAAGTTAACATGGGATCGCGAAAGCAGTCGTCGATCAACGCTCAAAGCGCTAACACCTCAAAACCTGCTACTCTTGAAGAGTTTGGGTCTCAAAATTCGTGGAGTTCGCGAGTGAGAAATTATCTACTTTGCTCGTTGTGTATCTGCTGTCTACAATGGAGGAGGAAATCGTAAACATTCAGACACCCATCATGTTTGATGAATCTATCGTACATTATGAGGTTCATGCTCATCAACCATACGCATCGTCAACATACAACAATAGTGATGAAATACGTATTTCAATCCAGCATCAAGATTTATCAATTCTACCGAGCAAAAGTTCGATTCACATTTGCGGTAAACTAACAAAGGCGGATGGTACAGCGGTGACTGTAACGAGCCTCGTCAACAATGCTATTTGTCATTTATTTGAGGAGGTGCGTTATGAACTTAACGCAGTTGAAATCGATCGTAATAAGAATGTGGGAATCACATCTCTTATCAAAGGATACACATCTCTTTCATCAGCGAGGAGTGCAATGCTTGAGAACACCGGTTGGCTCGACGTTGAGGAGACGAAAAAAATTGTCGACTTGGCAGGCAACTTTGACATATGCATACCACTGAGCATGCTCCTAGGCTTTGCTGAAGATTATCGAAAAATGGTGGTGAATGCAAAGCATGAATTGATTTTGACGAGATCACGTTCCGACGATGCTGCAATAGTTCAACCAACTGTTGAAGACTATAAAATTACACTACGAAAAATTGAATGGCTTGTTCCATATGTCACTGTGGCGGATAAACGGAAAATTCAGTTATTGAAATTTATCGCCAAAGACACTCCGATCCCCATGAGTTTTCGTACATGGGAATTGTATGAATATCCAATGTTGCCTACCACATCGAAACATGTGTGGTCGGTCAAGACATCAACGCAGCTGGAAAAACCTCGATATGTCATCCTGGCATTCCAAACAGGACGAAAGAATAGCAAGAGGAAAAATGCGAGCAATTTTGATCATTGCAATGTTACTGATGTGAAATTATACTTGAATTCACAATGTTATCCCTACGGTAACATGAATTTGAATATACAACAAAATCAGTATGCAGTACTGTACGATATGTATACAAACTTTCAACCGATGTACTACAATAAGGAGGTCGAACCATGGCTCACGAAAACGGATTTTCTCAAATATGCTCCGCTCATTGTGATCGACTGCTCGAAGCAGAATGATTCTATCAAGTCTGGACCTGTTGATGTGCGCCTAGAATTTGAAACGAGCACAAATATTCCAGCACAAACATGTGCATACTGTCTAATTCTGCACGATCGCATCGTTGAATACAATCCTGTGAGTGGTGGGGTTAGAAAATTGGTATAAAACCATGTCGACAACTCATTTATACAACAGTCATCATGGATTTTATCATCGACCTACAAGGCTTCAGAGGACCCATCGACGAGTTCATCCTCAAAGAAATTTCAATCATTCGTGCGGACGTGAAGGATGCTGAGCCTCTCACTCTTTTCTTTGCCCCACCATATGCATGGAATTCTCTAACGACAAAGTATAAAACTGCAAACAAATGGTTGGAACATAATTTCCATGGATTATCATGGGATTTTGGTGTTATACCATACGATGCGGCTAGAGGAATAATTCAAATCGTTCTACGCGGCGCTCATACCATATACGTGAAAGGCTGTGAAAAGTCCGTATGGCTAACGAACTTTTTGGATCTATCAACGGAGATTGTCGATTTGGAAACTCTGGACTGTCCATCGTTGAAAAAATTACCGAGAAATCCTTCGAAATGCGACCACCACACCAACAAATCAAAATTCAATTGCGCAACCATGAATGTGAAATCTTTGAAAAGCTGGTTATATGTATATCATGCATTATGTAATAGAGGGATCTTTGAATAAACAAAAAAAAACATTTTTATTCTATCTATGTGTAATTTTATTTATATAAAATTCCTCCTCCTTCAACATAACATACATTTCATCGATGATTGAGATATATACATTTTTTTTTTTTTTCGTTGAGAAATATTAGTCGTCTCTTTGACAGAACTCAATAGCGTTCCAATCACCGCCGAGATATTTCATGTAAAGTTGTTCACAACGAGCTGTTTGCAGAAGTTTCTCGTATGCCGCAGGATTCTGGTCAAATGCCTTGACAACTCGTGGTGGCAGGAATATGGTGAATTCATTCCCGATTTCGGCTACGTATCTTTTGCCATATTTGGTGTTTGCTGTCCGCACGTCTGAGACGAGATATTCCTCGTTGACTTTGAGCTCTTTTAGTTTTTTAGTGGGAAGATACTCAGACTTTGCGCTGATATGATTGATTGCGGAGAACTCCATCTTACTATCGATATAGTTTCGAGATTTTTTTTTTTTTACAAAGAGCAAGTCTTGACTCAACTTTACGAAGATGTGAAGTGATGCTTTTTTCAGCCGGGCTCTCCTTTTTCTAGGTTTCCATCTACCCCTCCCCTAGAACCAAATCATCCCCTTCCACAAATTTTCCCATAATTTTGAAACAGGTTGAAACTTGATCTATATGGAAAACTGATACAGCCTTTTCCGGTGGTCTTCTGCTGTATAGGCTCACACGTGTCATCTGTTTGACTTCGCCGACGTTTTGCACATCTGCATTCTAAACTTGTTCAAACACGTTCAGCCCCTTCGCAACATTTCTTACAATTTCGACGTTGAGGGGCAGGACCGTCAATATGATCATCCATCGATGATACATTCCAATGTTCAATGCAGCGACGCAACAATGCAATCTCACTATCGGATTTGTAATATTCGGGTAAACGATCCCACAGAATATCCGTATATTCACCAAAATATTCTTTAAAGATGGTTGGAGATATAATTTGGAGCTCTTCCGATGTCATTTCACAAGGATTTTTGATTCGTAGAGTTGTATAGATATTCACAAGTCGTTCCATTATGAAACACTTTTCACAATTTCGACGTTTAGGTCTAAGAGAATCAACATGTGTACGTAGCCAGGGTTGATTAAAATGATCATAGCACATTTTATGCGATTGGACTTCACTATCACACTGTAAATACTTTGGCAACCGATCCCATAATATATCAATGAAATGACTATAATACTTCAAAAGCATAGCCTTCGGCAATGATTCAAGTTCATTTTCCGTTAATGCCCATGGTTCTTTTGCTGGGTGGATGGCATACATACTCGCACATCTCTCCATCTCGAGCTCGACTTCAGAAATGATTTAATTTCTTTAATTCCAATATCTTTTAAATATTCCCCTCTCCACTTCCATCATTAGAATTTCCCTTCTACTATCCCAATCATCTCGTGATATTTTTTCAATACTCCATCCCCATAAATCCATCAGGGGTTAAGATGAATTTTGTTTGAGAGAGCAAAAAAAAATGCGTGGGTGGGTATTTCCTTTTTTTTTAGTGCTAGTAAATCTCCGTTAGTTATACCATGGAGGATGTCTTCACATGCCATAAATCTAATTATGAATTTCATGGGTTATTTCCGAAATGGTCGAAAAAAACTTCCGCTCCTTTTCGTTCCTTGCCTGCAGGTCATTGCGGGTCTTGAGATTTTCCCCACCATAAAACTTTTTTTTTTGCTAGGAAAGTTCATTTTGAGAGTTTTTTCAATTTTTTAGGAAAAGTCATTGGAAGGGGCGCAATGCTTGCCATTAGCCGAAGTGTTAAGAGTATGTGAAATTCTACCCCTCCTTTTTTCTGCCTAAGAAGTCTTAAAAGGACATTTTTCTCACGAGGAAAGTCATTCTGCTCTCTAGAAGTCTTTCCCGACTCACCAAAGTTCGCAAAATTTAAAAAAACTCAAAGAAAAAAAAATGTGCGATATTGAAGTAATCGATCTCACAAACGACGATGTTTACGAGAACATCAACGTGGTGAATATCGATATGGAGGAAAGTGGTAGTGACGCCGATAGTGCATCACCAATCGATACGGAGGAAAGTGGTAGTGACGCCGATAATGCGTCACCAATCAATACGGAGGAAAGTGGTAGTGATGAAAATAACAGTGAGGGTGAAAAAAAAAGTGATATCGGTATTGAGACAGAGGATGATCTGTCTCTATACGAGCTCGCCGATAGTGTGTCACCAGTGATTGCTATGGATTACCCTCAAGGTGATTCACATTTGGAACTGATTCAGCAGCCGAATTTGTTGCTAACAACAATGTCCACGAGCTGCCGAATGCAGTCTTACTACATGGTTGAATGGGACTATTTCGTCTGCGCGGGATGCTTCATCCGGGATCCCGAAGTTTACGGGGCGGTGACTGCCCACTTCACACACCTGCGGGGGCAGTATGACTTCCTCGATGACCGGTGGTGTAATAATTGTGGGAGATCACTCTCCTTATTCATCGCAGATGGAACGTGCAGGATATGCATGAACTGATGGTAAGTCATTTATTTTCTATTAAAAATTTTTTATCCATATCATCTTTTAAATGGATAGAAAAATAAGAATTTTTGGTTTTTTTTCTGTTGCAGGAGGCAGATAATAATAATAATGATAAAAATATGAATAATATTAATAATAATAATTATAAGTATAAAAATGTATTTAGTTATAGAAATAAATAGATTTTTAAGTCAATTAATTGAATCAAACCAAATCCCGAAAAAGTCCTCCCAGAATCCCCTCTCCAGAAAGCCCCCACTCCCCTCCAGTTCCCCTTCCAAACGTACCCTGCCCCGCAACGGTCCTTCCCCGTCCCCGCACCCCCCCTGAGATCCCTGAGCCAGCTCTCTCCCTATTACTCTACTTATATACGTCATATATATATATGATTTTTTTTCAATCGAAAATCACTGAACGGATTTCAATGAATCTTTCACGGGATTTAAGATCATGATTCAAACTGAATTTGGGGTTCCACGAAATTTTGTTATCTTAATTTTTACGAGAATACGAAAAAAATGACGAAAAAAATACGAGAAAAATGAATTCCTCATTCTTCATAATTATATAAAACTGATGAAACTCTGAACGGAATAATTCATGTATCCAAATATTCTATAATGTGTGGTTTACAGTGAGGATGAATCCCACACACCGGTGTAGTGCGGACGCTACCCTTTGTCTCATGTAAAATATTCCACAATCCGTTAAAAAAAAATATTTGAAATTGGAAAAATAATCAGCTAGAAATGGCTAGATGCGCCTGCCCTATGCAGCGGGCGAAGCCCGCGGGCACAGCTAGTATATTATATATGTCAGATACACACAAAAAATGTGTATCAAAAAAATAGATTTAAATACCTCACTGACGGCCGCAGTGACACAGCGTACAGAATTTATTATATTTTGGAAACAAAAATTAAAAGGTACAAAATAATAGTGGTGCTAGCGGAGTGTATCACGCAGAGCCCTTCTTTTCAAAAAAACGATCTTTCCGACACGATGACCCGAGAAAGAATAATTTCCAATATGTGAGACCTTTTCGTCTTTCCTCTCTTCTTTGTCTTGGGCCTCTACGCGATACAACCCACTTGTGGTACATACACCACGCACCACCAACCAAGTCACTACATTCTAAACATTTGGGTGACGTCTCGTCACTCGACGCTCGCCATTTGACCATCCCTAAACGTCATAAAAAAAAGGTCAAGTGCGTCGCCCAAATCGCATCTTCGACTGCGACGTCAAAAAAAAGGTCGAGTGCGTCGCCCAAGTCACATCTTCGAATGCAATGCGACATATATACATATACACTACCGTCGGAAAGTTTCCGGACAAAAGTCGGAAAAAGTTGCCGCACTCTTTTTCATGTTATTCCGTCGATAACGTAGATAAATTAATTTAATAAACGGCATTTTAAAGGGCAGAAATCCCATTTCATTTTGCTTTTTTTGAAAAAATTTTGCGATTTTTTTTACGACTAGGACGTCATTTTGAAAACGACCATTTTTCGTCTTTTTTTTTCCTTTTTACAGAGCGACCGCGTTTTCAGTAGAAATTTTTTTTTCAAATTTCTTTGACCGGATCTTGAAAAGACAAAACTTAAGCTTCAATTTCGTTTTTTATAAAATCCGTTACGATTTTTTTTTAAGAAGTTATCATGTTTTTGGCGAAAAAAGACGGATATCAGAAATTCCTGCGTAACAAGAAAACTATCACATTTAGCAAAAAATCTTAAAGAAGTGAAAAGATGCCTCTGAGATTGTTCTAGTCACTCGATTCTTTCGAGATTTTTTTTCGGAAATTTTTTTTTTTTTTCGTTGATTTTAGTCGAACTCCAGGTCTATCAATATCCGTAATTTAAAAACTATGGGTTTTTTCACCAAAAGTCCAAGTACAAAAAAGTTTTATTTCTTCATTTTAAACATTTTGGAATTTTTTCAGATTTTTTTTCTCCGATGATGTTCATCACCATCGTCAACATCGTCGGATAAAAAAATTCGAAAAAAAATCTGAAAAAATTCCAAAACGTTTAAAATGAAGAAATAAAACTTTTTTGTCCTTGGACTTTTGGTTGAAAAACCCATAGTTTTTAAATTACGGTAATTGATAGACCTGGAGTTCGACCAAAATCAATGAAAAAAAAAAAAAATTTTGTAAAAAAAATCTTTAAAAAATCAAGTGACTCGAACAATGTCAGAGGCAACTTTTCATTTCTCTAAGATTTTTTTCTAAATGTGATAGTTTTCGTGTTACGCAGGAATTACTGAATTCCGTCTTTTTTCGCCAAAAACATGATAACTTTTTCAAAAAAAATCGTAACGGATTTTATAAAAAACGAAATTGAAGCTTGAGTTTTGCCTTTTCAAGATCTGGTCAAAGAAATTAAAAAAAAAAAAATGTCTACTGAAAACGCGGTTGCTCTGTAAAAAGGGAGAAAAAAGACAAAAAATGGTCGTTTTCAAAATGACGTCCTAGTCGTAAAAAAAATCGCAAAAATTTTTCAAAAAAAGCAAAATGAAATGGGATTTCTCCCCTTTAAAATGCCGTTTATTAAATTAATTTATCTACGTTATCGACGGAATAACATGAAAAAGAGTTCAGCAACTTTTTCCGACTTTTGTCCGGAAACTTTCCGACGGTAGTGTATACCGTGGAGGAAACCGCGAAGTAATAAGCCGTAAAGGAAGCTTTACGTGAAACAAATAAAAATGCCGAATTCGGTAACGTCGTGGGCCTTAGCCCAAGAAAGAATCCGCGAAATCGTGAAAATTATGATTAAAATTATTCGGAGAGCGGAAATACTCAGAACATCGCCCCCAACACCGACTACGTCGTCGAAGCTACAGGAACTTAGCGACCGATTTGCTGCCCTCGACGTAGAGCGATCTTTATATTATAGACAATTTTCTCAAAGCATTGTGCCGATATCAATCATAATATATCTCGCCGCAATGACAGATGAGGAAATATTTAATACGGATCCCTCCGATCCCTATCAAATATTACCACCACCACCTTCATACGAACAGGTTGTGGCGGAAACCAACGTTAGCTCGCGAATAGCACCGAACTACATAGAAGCCGGCATAGCGCCTGCTGAAACCGCCGGACTCATCGATAGAGATGACGGAGCATCCATCCGTACAACAGGGACGGTAATAACGAGAGCTGGATTGCCTCCTCAAAGAGAAAATCATCCAGCTTGGATGGTTTGGCGAGAACCTCGGGACCTTCGACACCATATGTCGACAAGACAACCCCCGCTAACGTCCAGAGCGGATGAGGACGCGAACCCACCCTCGGAGGTCAACAATCCCCAGATAGACGAGCTAGTCTTACAATTAGGCACTACGTCACTCACGACGAGAGATACGGCATTACAGTCGCCGCGTCTACACGGAGCAATTCCCACAAGACCACGCAATGGTAACGATGATCTAACAAGATCACAAGAAGGCGCGTCTGCACCATCGGCGCCACCACCAAGAGCACCATCGGTTCTCAGTCATAATGACCCCGAATTGAGAGCCATGATACAAGAAGCGATGCGAAAAAGTCTGGAAGACGCACAAATGACGCAAGAATCAACGATGAGACATCACACACAGCAGACTCAACAAATCCTCGGAGTAATGGCAGAACAGATCCGACAGCTGACCGAACAAACGGCACAAAGACAAGGAAGCATACCGTCTTCAATCCAATTGCATCCTACAGCGTTTCACACAGAAGGACAGGTAGAACCGAATCGCCCAATCTCGCGTCCAGGGATACCCCGAACCCCTAACCCAAATGGATTTTATCCAGGAGAATTTAGGAATACGGGTATAATTACACCGGAAATGGGACAAAAAGCCAACGACGTAATCAAAATCATTCCAACCTCCATTACGGGACAATCCACGGACAATTACAAGCATTGAATAAAACAGGTGTTCGGGAATCCGCATCGCCTTACAAGCGACGCGAGCTTCTCGTGCAACTCACGTCGGGGCAGCACCTCCTGGGCGCTCTCTCGTCGACACGAAGGCGTCGCTCTCGACAACGAGAGCGAAGGCTTCGTGCCGGCCAGTGGTCAAATGCGGCCATTTTAATCAGTCTTATCTCTGTCTTCGTCAAGTCTCGACCCGTCCGAGCCACGCGTGACTACGCGCGAACTCATTAACGCAGTTTTCTTTCATTTTAACGTTGAACAGAGCACTCATTCTCATTCTCAAAGGTTTTAATCACCCTTTTAAATTCACTCATTCAACTCAGGTTGTCGCAACGGTGCGCAATCATTAATAAAAGAGTACATTATCATTTCGAACTCTGCTCAACACGTGGTTGTGCCAAGCCACGTGCATTCGTACACATCTCACGGCTCTCTATCATTGTTAATCGCGGTTGTAATTAATATAATTCAATCTCGGTTAGCAATCGTCTCAAAAGAGACTTATCAATTCAGTGCATTATCATCTCACTGATCTTACAAATCAGTGAACTCATCTAGAATCATTTTCTCTATACGTTACGCGATCGAACTTCTAGGATTTTCTCAAGTGGAGCTCAACGTACGCGAATCATTATCATTATTCGTCGCGGCGTGTAACGTACACCTCTCATCTATACAATCGGGCTCAATCGAATTCCCAGAATTCTAATCATGCTATTCACTCACACGGTGAACAATCGAGTCTCCGAACTCTTATCAACGATACTCAATCGAATTCCAAGAATTCTAATCAATTTACGAACTCATCAAAAACTCAGTGATTTTACTCATACAAAACTCAGTGTTTTATTCATCATCACAATTTGTACTCAATGACCATCTCAATAAAAATGACAAACGGTTTTTCGTGCACTCAACCACGCGTTCGTGTCGACGTCTTTTATTTTCCATCATTGTCACGATCCTTTAACACCCGGCAACTCAAACTCATCGTTCAATCTCAAACAACAGGCCACCCTCGCGAATAGCTACTGCAAACCGTCGGAACAACAAATTTTCTTTTATATGTTAAAATCTATAAAAATAGGTCCACCTCTTTCTTTTCGTAAAGAAATTGAAAGCGCAGACAAAATCCAGGAACTTCTCTCCGCTATCCAAAAGATACGACTCGCGGGAGCACGCAGCTCGTGCCTCATGGCCGAACTGGCAAACATTAAGCAAAAAGGAAAGGACATAATGGACTACATCAATAGATTCAATGAAAAATATGATGCTGCTGTTATTGCATTTCAAAATGAAGAATTGAACCAAGGATACCTCGGAGAAGACACTAGACACATTGAGGCAACAGCCATCACCTACTTTCTTCTTGGCTTGGATCTGGAGCTCAACAGAATTCTTCGTTCTATCGATTATCCGAGTCTTGCACACGTACAAAGATCTGCAATCTCGTCAGCGAACGCGGAAAAACAATACCGGATGTTCAATCGTAATTTTTCACCATTCCAAACATCGGAATACACGAAACAACCACCGCGATTCCACGAGAAGACAAATCACCCGATGAAGACTTATCGTCAATCTCAGCCACCGCAAACGCATAAAATTCATAACTTGACCCAGGAAGAGCTTGACATCCTATTAGCGGAATCAAGAAACGATGCAATTAATAGCATACAACAAGAAAAAGGTTGTTTTAGATGTGGAAAGAAAGGACACTTCATTAGAGAGTGCAAAGCTTCCCTACCAGCTGATAAAACGCCTCAAAACCAAAATTTTCGCAACACCAATCGTACACCAAAACCTCCGTATCAACAGCGAAGAATAAACAACCTAACGTCAGAAAAGACAAACACAGAATATCAACAATCGGAATACGAAAGGACTGAGCACTTCGAAGAAAGGAGCGAAAGAGAACTAGCAAACTCCGAAAATTACGAAGATCCGAGGGAAACGGAGGACCAAGAATACTTCACGTACGACAGCAACGACTCCGACGAGTAACTATCGAACCAGAAGGATTCCAGGAACCTCTACGGTTATTGATTGACACCGGAAGTACACTGAACCTCATCAAGAAAAACAAAGTGCCGGTAGGAGAATCAATAATTAAAAAGAACACATCCTTTAACATGGGCGATGCCTCTTATACTATGAGGGAAAAGATAAATATTGCTTATCTTGGGTGTTCCGATGAATTTGTCATTGTGCCTGATAATTTTCCTCTCCGACCAGATGAGGACGGATTGATAGGACTATCTTTTATGACAAATCGAAACTACGTGCTGTCCATTGATAATATTACACTCGCAGGAATTGACCACGACTTACGAGATTCTACCATTAACGCCAGAGTAAATTACATAACGCCGTTCGAATTTCAACTTCCGAAACCGAACAGCGAATATTTACTATATACTGTAACGAGAATTTTTGCCCGAACGAGCTAATCCTGTCCCTTCTCGACTCGCATTACCCACCCTTTCGAACCCCCCTTAGATGAGGGTGGAATGGGCGCCAGATACGAAGTACCATCGATCCGAGATCGATTTAAATTTATCCACCCCCGTCAGCCCTGGCTGGATAGGGTGCACGAGAGATGGGTGCGATCGAGGACGGTCCGACTACTCAGCTCAACTGAGATACAAAAGGTAGAGGGGCTGGTCCTTTGGTCGGCCCAAAGTAACATTTACGACAAAACAAAATAATAGTAATCGAGGCGTTTCGTTTAACCAATTTTAACAACCGATTTATTCAGAGAAAATCGTCCTAATATTTACAAGAAGGTAGCTAAGGTTTGTAAGGTAGGCCGTGAGGCTGCGCAAAGATAATCTGACTCGAAAAAGGCTTCCTACGACTCCACAATAGGTACGAGTCGCAGGAGAAAAATTAGACGAAAAGATAATGAGTATGATGCGTCGCGCGACAGGTAATCGACCGAGAGTCGACAGGTAATCGGGACGAAAAAGATAATAATACGCAATAGTACAACGACGAAGAAAATATGACGCGCGACAGGTAATCGACCGAATGTCGAAAGATAATCGAAACGAAGGCGCAACAATAGAATTAAGAAAATAATATCACACGATAGGGAATCGACCAGCGGTCGACAGGTAATCGGAACGAAAAATATAATAGGCAGTAACATAAGCCAAAAACGCAACGCGCGATAGATAACAGAAAATAGCACACGACGTGCTTTACTCAAACAAGAACGCGATACAAGAAATTCCAACGAAAAATAATTATAAACGGGCGAGCCACAACGGCCCGTACAGCGAGAAATAAACAAGGTACGACGAGCGCCTCAGCGCCGTCCAACACGCCATACGAGTGCGAGAGAGATCGAGAGAAAACACGGCCGCGCCGTAGCCGGCACGTGTAGGACCTTGAGCGCCACGACGAAGCACTCGAGACGAAATAATGCGCGATACTTTTCGCCATACTTTATAATACGCGATACAAACTCTATTAATTAAATAAACGCGAATAACATAGCCAAAAAGATAATTGACCACTCTCTCGTTGCGCCCGTAAAACAAACTCGAAATAAATGAGAGAGAGAAAGGGACGGCGGTCGAGTGAGGCTCGGCCGCTCCCCGCCATACTCCCTCGTACGATACAAAATCGCCAAATAAACGCCAAATCTTCTTCCTTCTCACTGAAAGTAATTAGGAAGAGGACACTGGGCCGAACGAGAAAGTGATCATGAAGAGAAATAATGAGGAACGAGCTTACCGAGAGAAGTCTTCCGGTACGCCTACAAGATACTGGATACTGCTTTTCTCCTCACACGTGCACGCCGGGCGGTACTCGAAATCCAACTGATTAGACTTCTTCTTCTTCTTTCAATTCGGCTAAACTCACGTCGTTTCGTGGGTTTAGCCTGGCCACTGGAGTCCCCGCGTCGGCCAAGATTGTGACATTTTACTTTGTACACTTTATTTTGTTATTCATATTTTCTTTTATTTTATTTTTGTTTGTTTGTTTATTACTTGGTGCATTTATTTGCTATTTCTTTATTAACGTTTTTATTGTTCTTTGTTTTTTTTTTTTTTTCCAATTAGGATGTTTAAAAGGAAAAAAGTGTCTGCTAAATAAATTTCATTTCATCTTTTGTGTCTTGTATGAATTTTGTGATTGCCTTAAGGACTTTTTCAGATTGAGAGAAGGAAAGGCTGCGAATATCATACGGGGGGAAGTGCTTTAATTCTTTCAGTGTTTCTATGAGGGTGTTCGTTTTTGCTGTGTTCAACTCGCACTCCCAGAATATATGATTTATTCCTTGACTAGAGTTTCCACATGGGCAGGCTTTTGTTTCGGATAATCCGATTCTATGTAAGTGTTCATTAGAGCCTGCGTGGCCTGATCTAATTCTATTAATTAGAGTTATGGTGATTCTTTGGAGGTTTAGGTCGCTCCACCAGGTACCTTTGTTATTTTTATGGTTTAGCATGTTAAAAATTATACCTTTGTTTTTAAAGGTATCAGTGACTCTAGCTTGTTCTTCCTGTTCGAGCTTATTTTGTATTATTTTGCTCCCCGCATGTGGAGTTATGTGTATGTTTTTGTATAAGCCTGAGGTGCATGCTTTTTTTGCTAACTCGTCAGCAGCTTCGTTGCCTGCTATACCTCGGTGTGCGGGGCACCATATGAAATCTATCTTTCTGTTTGTTGATGTGATGCGGGAGTATAGAGATTTGATGTCTAGAATAAGTGGGTGGGTTTTTGGATTGACCTCTGGTGGAATCAATGAGAGGAGAACGCTTAGAGAGTCTGTAATTATTAGTATATTCCGGTGTGTTAGTTTGTATTTTATATAGGTTAACGCTTCAATGATAGCACATGCTTCTGCCTCAAAAATGCTAGCAAGTTTTGTGGTTTTGAACATGCTGTGTGTGTTGAGTTCAGGAATAGTAAAAGCGTATCCTACATGTTCGTTGTTATTCATTTTGGAGCCGTCGGTAAATATTAGAATCGATTTGTTGGGTTTTTCTGAGTTATATTTTTCATTAATCGCCTTGTAGAAAAGCTTGTTAGCATGTTTGGGGTTTTGCATGTTTATTTTCTCTCCTGTTGTTATATTAGCTTCTATGGCTGTTAGTTGAGGTTTTAACGGGATTTCAAAGCATGGAACTGTGTTGTGTCTTTTGATGAGAGCTAGAGTCTCTGTTGCCATTGACCAGGTTCTATATAAGCTCGATCTTTGGCATTCTACTGGTAGGCTTCTTCTTTGGGTTAGGAGTCTATTCATGAGTCTTAGTTTAGGTATAATTGGGTGGTTTTCGGCTGAGTAAGCCTTGGTTAGATATCTAGCAGTAAGAATTTGAGCTCTATAAGTTAAAGTGTGTTCATTTGATAATTTCAGGAGGATGTTTGTTGGAGTCGAACGGAAGCACCCCAGTATTATTCGGAGGGCTGCGTATTGAACTGGATTGAGTGACTGGAATACTGTCTTGGAAGCTGAGAAAGAACATGGGATAGCCCATTCTAGTCTGGATCGGATGAGACCTTTATATACTGGCATAAGAGTGGAGGGGTGTGCCCCCCATGATTTGGCAGCCAGAACTTTTATGATGTTTACTCCCTTTTGTGCTTTCATTTTGGTTTCTCTAATAAATGCTTTCCAGTTGAGCCGGGCGTCCATTTTTACTCCTAAGAAGTTTGCATGGGTGTTATTTCTTATTTTAGTATCGTTTATTGTAATGGTTTTTTCATCTAAGGGGATTTTTTGCTTATTAAAAATGATTAGTTTACTTTTAGTTGGGTTTACGTTTAAACCTATTTCCTTTAACCAAGTAACTAGTTTTTTAATGCTTCTCTCGAGTTTTTCAATTCCGTTTTCTATGTTTTTGTCTTTAGTGTAAAGTACGAGGTCGTCTGCGTATTGTAATGAGGTGCAGTTTTCTCCTATGTTGTAGTTTAGTTTTCTAAGGTATATGTTAAAGAGGATTGGGCTCAATACCGAACCCTGCGGGAGACCTTTGTAAATGCTCCTCGTGCCGATTGGTGAGCCGTTTTCATAGAAGTCCGCTTCTCGTGTGGAGATGAGGTTTGCGATAAGTCTAATAATAAACGTTGGGATTTTTAATTCTTCCATGTTAGATATTAGGATACTTGGTATCACATTATCAAATGCACCCTTCATGTCCAGGAACACCGCTATTACGCTTTCCTTTCTGACAAAGGAATTGAGAATATCTATAGTAAGGATGTTTATATTGTCCGAGCATGATCTCTGTTTCCTAAATCCGAACTGTGTGTGTGGAATTACAAAGTCTGTTTCCAGGTAGTATTCCAAACGGGTTTTGATAATTCGTTCGAAGATTTTAAGTGTGCATGAAGCCAGTGAGATAGGTCTATAACCTCCTTTGGGTTTGGGTATAAGGCAAACATCGTATTGCGCCCAATCTTTCGGAATTAATCCACTAAACATTCTTTTGTTAAATATTTTTAGTAATAATTCCAGTGCGTTGTCTGGTAAGGCTTTTATTGATTCATTGTTCACCAAATCTTTTCCTGCTGCTGAATGCAGTTTAGTTTTTTTTATGATGCACTTAAGCTCGCTTAATGTGCAGGGGAACCAAATTCCGTTCGTAAATTTTCTTGGATTTGTATTGATTTTAGGAGGTAGATAAGCCGAGGGGGGAGCTATCTTATTTATTGTATTTTCAATTTCGTTTTCCTTATTTTGAGCATTTTTAAAGTTCGTTAGATTATTAGACGCATTCATGGCTCCACTGAACATTCTCATTATTTCCCAAACCCTCTTGATTGGAGTATTTGCATTTATTCCTGTAGCGAATTCTCTGAAGGAGTCTTTTTTAATCTGTTTCAGTGTTTGCTTAGTTTTGTTGTCTTCTATGATCCATATTTCTAGATTTTCGCGGTTAGTGTTCGATTGATATTTTTTAAAAGCATCTCTTCTTTTCTGTATAGCTTTATCGCATTCTGCATTCCACCAAGATTTCGGACGAAGATTTTTTTGGTTTTTTCCTATTTTGTTAGCGCTATGGATGGCTCCTGCTTTAACTAAGTTAGATTTTATGGAATATTTTAGGTCGTCATATTTTGTTGTTAGGTTTTGGTTGGTTATTAGGGTTCGGTCATCTACATGTTCTAGCCCTTGTGAAAAATTTGGCCAATCGACTTTTTTTGTGGATAGTGTCGGCCTTCGGTCTGGCGTGTAACTCGATTTACCGAATATTTGCGTTTCTATAATTAGGTGGTCGCTTTCAAGATTTTCGTCTAGTACTTTCCATTTACAGAACGGTGACAAATTTGCACTTGCAATGGTGAGGTCAAGGACGTCCCATTTTTTATTTTGATGCAGGTAAGTAGGGGATTTGTCGTTTAATACTACTACATTGAGTGACTCGATTGCTTTATCTAATGCGTTACCGCATTGGTTAGAGTTTCTGCTGCCCCATGTTTGTGCTTTGGCGTTGAAGTCACCGCCGATCACGTAATTTTTGCAATCTTTAATGAGAGATAGTGAGTCTTTAAAAAAAGATTTCCATATTTCTGCATCAATGTTCATATTGGGGGGTTTGTATATGCTTATTATTATTAGATTTTCGTTGTTTTTTAATTTTATTTTTATTGCCACCGCTTCTATGCCTTTTTTTGTCCATTCGAATTTATCTAGTATGATTTCATCGAATACAATGCCTTTTTTAACGCCTATCGCTACGCCGCCGCCGATTTGATCTGTGGGTCTATCCTTTCTTACCAAGTGGAAACCTGGAATTTTAAAATGATTTTCAGGGTGTAGCCATGTTTCTGATAGGATAAGGATTTCTTTTGATTTGGTGAGTTCCGGAAGTACATGTGTTTTGCCCCTCAGTCCTCTACAATTCCATTGCCCGAGAGTGACCTGGTTATTCGACATATCTGTACTAAGTTTAGGTTAAATATATAAAATAATACTTTTTATTTTTTTTATTTTTTTTTTTTTTTTATAAATTATGTACAGTAACAGGAGCGTGTGTACATGGGAACTTATCCTTCAGGTATTTAGTTTTGGTGTTTTTCTGTCGTGTCTTGGGTTTTTGGTTGAGACAATACAGTGTTTATGTTGGTTATGTTATGTGAGTGATTTAGTTTTAGCTGGTTTTCTTGTATTATGCTGTGTTCCTCTGTGTTAATTGTTTCAGGTGTATATGAAGGAATTTCGTTAGTTCTTTCGGATTGAGTGTGGGAGTTGACATCACTCGTTGGTTGTGGTATTGAGGATCTCGCTGTACAGGTAGACGGCACAAGGGTTGATTCGTCGAGTGCATCGATACTCTCGCTACTTTGCGTCCCGTTATCAGTTATTTCTTTGGTGTGGTTTCCTGTAATGGTTAGAATATTTATTAGTGCGTTTTGTTCAGGGTTGATTATCTGGGTTTCATATTTAAGGATTTTCCTTTTTGTTAGAAAGTTTTCTTTTTTTTGGTTTTTGTTTTTCTTTAGGTTCGTGATTTTATTTTCTTTTAGTTCTTCTAAAGACGGGAAACTCCGTTGTGTTGCCGTTAATTCCGGTGACGGTAAAAGCCAGGCTCTGTTTTCTGGAGCGTAGGCTGTTTCCTTTCTATTTTGTAGCCATGTTTCTGTTCGATATAGACTGTCTAATCGGTTATTTCTAATTATGTCTAGCGCTTCCGGCCTGTCGATGTTGAGATAGGCCATTAGTTTATTCGTTATCTTAAGCTTGTTAAGTGTCTCGCAGCTTGGGTCATTTGCTGGGTGAGGCCCGTTGCAATTGACACAAGTTGCTTTGGTGCTTTTGCATTCGTTTTGGCTGTGTTTTCCCCCACAATGCGAGCATCTCTGTGTTCCTCGGCATTGTTTGGACAGATGTCCGAATCTTTGACAGCATACACACCTTTTGATTTTTTGTTCATACGGGACTACCCTAACTCTCGTTTTAAATATGACTAATTTCTCTGGGAGATCATTACCCTCAAAAACGATTTTTATTGTGTTAGTAGGGATTAACACTAACGCGTTGTTGGAGTCTTTTGATGCTCTTGTTATCCTTTCTATTTTTAATATTCTTGTTGGCGTGCTAAGCCATTCCAAACCCTCTAGAATTTCTTTTTCTGTTAATGATGCGTCAAACTCCCTCACTATGCCAGTTCTAGATATTTTGCTGTCGGGTATATACGCTTTCCATGATTCTGGGAGGAACGACTCCTGACTATCTACAAGTTTGTTTGCCTCCTGATAAGTTGTTAATTTTATTTCTACTAGGTTTCTCCCTTTTCTTTTTATTTCAGCTATTGAGCTGCTCATTTTCCTCAATTTTTTGCCTATAATCATGGGGTGGAGTAACCCTACGCCATAAAGGTCTGAGTTTGGTTGTTCGTTTTCGCTATGTTCCCCGGACTCATTTTTTTTTTCAGGGGTGCGAGCTGAACGGCTTTGTGAAATTAAGACTGTATATGGTTCTAAGGCTTTTGCCGAATACCTGTTCCTTCTCTCAGTGAATTCACGAAGGTGTTCCCTTTTCTTTTTGTTGGTGGGTTCGGCAAGAGGCTGGTTTAATTGGGCAGCTGGTGATTCCTCAAGGCTGCTCAAGTTGTTCGTTGTTTCAGACACGTTTTTCCTTTTTCTCCCTTTTGAGATTGGCGTCCAATCGTTTTTCTGTGAACCGAAAATCATTTCGTTCATAGTTTCTAAATCGATATTTCCGACGTCTATTATGAGTTCTTCTTTATTCATATTTAATCTATGTAAGTTAGCTTTTTGTGGATATTTATATATATTAGTAGGTTTTGATTTTATTATTATTAATTTCCGGAGTTATTTTCTCCTTCGTCTTATAAGCTTAGTTTGAGTCGGCGTGTGGTTGAAAGTCTGCGTAGATCTATGTTTTTTGGGCCACGTGGGGGCCCGAGGTAGCAAATATGGCTGGCCTTTTCCTTTCCACTTATTTTAACTTGGATTACACGTTTATTTTTAAGTGTTTCGTATAAATATTCAAGCACTTTTATTGCGCAAGATTTGTTTTCGGTTTAATCGTACTCGGTTTTTAGTCAATTTTTGAGATGTTATTTTTTTTTATTGATTATGTTATTAGAATTTTTCGTGTATCGGTTTTAATTCACGTGTGATCCCACCGGGCTCCAACAGTCGAATCCCCAACTGATTAGACATGGCGTCCGGTGCGACGCTCTCGGTTTTCGGCGCTCGCCCCACTCCTTCGGACCCCCCGCGAGGGCCGCGCTCTCACGCCGCTAGCGCGAACTACTGAAGTCGCTCGCTACGCCGCGCTTACCGCGGGAAATATGAAAATGATTTACGCGCGAGGACGATAAATCCTCGTCGCGTAACGACGATTGACTAACGTCAATGATAACGGTGATTCCCCCGGTAAAAACTCCAACCTGCACTCGGTAAAGGGGTCGTCACTCGGGCACTCTTCCTCTTGGGGACTCGGCCGACGATTCCGTAAAGTAGAGGGAGGCCTCCCTCATGACTCAAGGCGTCCCTGTGAATCACAGTGAGCCCACATATAGCCGCCAGGCAAATTTCTGCACTCCAGCTCTCGGAAAATATCCCGAGTCCCACTGGACGAGGCGCCGTATTGAACGGGCTGTAGCACCCGAAGTAACGACGGTGGACGGACAACTCTCGGTTGCATCGGCGAAAAGACCACGGGTGGCGTTCTGATAGGCCCTATTCCACGTGTATCTTTGATCGTCCACCTGATTGAGTTCGGTTGGTCGATCCTCAATCTCCGAAATGCAGGCGAAATCCCTCCCGAGGTAATCACCAGGTAAAAGGTACGGCGTGAGATTGCTTTCCTCGCTTTAGGGACCGAAGAGTAAAATTACGAAATAAATTCAAGGTACTTCTAGATAACAATTACGAATTAACGGAAATAATAGAAAGACTTCGTCTCGAGGTCCTTAGACGTAGGTAATCGTTAGGTAATTCTCTCTCAACTTAAGGTAATGCAAGGCGGTTGAACAGGCCGAGAAACGCGTTTGATAAACAAATATAAACTAAACAATACGTAATATACGATACTACGAGGGTTGAGCCTTCTTTCGAGTACGCCAGGCGAGACGAACGGCGACGTCACATGGGCCGTATACCGGGCCACTGGTCGACACGGATTCGTGCGGGTGGCGGGGCAAAATGTCACGTCACAATACAAAAGAAGAAGTAAATCAAGGAACCTACACACCTGTGCAGATCGTAAAAACAAACGATAACGGATATGCCAGAGGAGCATACGCAAACTACGACAAAGATAAGATCCTTACTGAAAAAATGTTCACCGCACGTGAAATAACTTTTCAAGAAAAACACGTGATTCACAACCTCTCACGGTGCGATAAACAACGAATAGAAAAGTTGCGAAATATAACAAGCCTCGAACACTTAGACCAAGAGTCGAAAAGCCAAATATGGGGAATCATCGAGGAATTCAATGACCTCTTCACTGTAGAAGGAGATCCCCTTCCGATGGCACCAGGTACGAAGCACGACATTAAATTAACGGAACCAAAAATCATCAACATCCGAAACTTTAGAGCTCCAGAAATACACCAGAAAGTCATCAGTGACGGTGTTAAATATATGTTGTCGAAACAAATAATAAAACCATCCGATTCACCTTATAACTCACCGGTATGGGTAGTCCCTAAGAAACCAGGACCTGACGGTAAACCCAAATGGAGAATCGTTATCGACTTTCGAAAACTAAACGAATACTCGGTACAGGACGCCTATCCCATGCCAATTATCGAAGATATATTTGCCTCGTTACGAGGCGCAAGACACTTCAGCGCTCTTGATTTATCGTCCGGTTTTCATCAAATAGGAATGGATCCCGAAAGCATGAAGTATACTGCCTTTTCAACGATGGAAGGACACTTCGAATATCAGCGAATGCCTTTCGGATTGAAAAACGCACCAGCTACGTTTCAGCGAATGATGGACATGGCATTAGTGGAACTCAACCACAAAATATGTTATGTATATATCGACGACATAGTTATTTTTGGGAAAACACTCAAAGACCACAACCAAAACGTAAGAACAGTGTTCAAACGTCTACGAGAAAAAGGCTTGAAACTCCAACCGGAGAAATGTCATTATCTCAAAGACGAATTAGAATACCTAGGACATTTAATAACACCAGAGGGAGTCAAATCAAATCCAGCAAAATTGGAAGCGGTGGGAAACTTCCCAACACCACGGAATCCTACAGAGGTGAAAGCTTTCCTGGGATTGACCGGCTACTACCGAAGATTTATTGAAAAATTTTCTACAATCGGAAGACCGCTTACAAATTTAACAAAGAAAGACGTTACGTTCAAATGGAATGAGGAATGTCAAACCGCATTCGATACACTAAAGAAAGCCATGATGTATCCACCAGTCTTGCGACCGCCGGACCCAACAAAACAATATACATTGACAACAGACGCCTCGAATGTCGGAATCGGAGGAGTGCTCTCACAAGACGGACATCCTGTATATTTTCTCTCTCGAGTTTTGAAGGATGCAGAAAGAAATTATAACACGACCGAAAAAGAGTTACTCGCTGTCGTATGGTGTGTAAAAAAGCTCCGACAATATCTCCTAACGACGGAAGATAAACCTTTCATTATCAAGACAGACCATCGAGCGCTTGTTTGGTTAAAAAACTGTAAAGATCCGAGTCAAAGACTTCTGCGATGGAGATTGTATATGGAAGAGTACCATTATGACATCGATTATGTAAAAGGAAAAGACAATGTAGTGGCAGACGCACTTTCACGGGTCTTTAACATCACCAAACAACCTCCAAAGGGATGGAACGACACTACAAATGAATTCTGGGACTCGAAACAAAGAACGCAATATTCAAAGGAACAATGGGGCAATACCTTCCCTCAACGTTCAGGAGTACGGAAGAAAAGAGTTTACAAGAAAAGCAACTTAGAACTACTGCATCATATCAACGACTTGGAAGAAGAAGCCGAGCAATTGGATCAAGAACTAAAGTATCGGGATATCAGACTCTTCCCCAATAGAACTGAATACCCGGAATGGAAACGTGTAACGACACGAATCAAGCATAAAGGTAAAGAAGGAATCTTGTTTATCGACAAAAACAATTTTGAAAACGAACTAACAGAATGGTTAAACAAGGAACGAGAAAACGGACGAAAGATCCGTCTATACGTCTGCCCGAAAGAATTCACACCCCTGGGGATTGAGAGAACTGAAACAATTCTTCGAGAATTCGTCAAAAACCAACCAACTTTAATTCAATTTTGTCGCACTACTCAAGAAGCAACTACGAAAGACGAACAGGCAGATATATTGAAATCGTCACACAGTAATGCAGCAGGACATAACGGAACAATGAAAATGAAGGGCATAATTAGCCAAATTGCCCGATGGAAAGGTATGGATCAGGACATCCCACATTACGCGGCTGATTGCGACGTATGCCAACAATACGAAAAGGAAAATATCCGACAGAAACCAGAGGGGAAAGAGATGGAATACGTCACCAGACCTAATGAAAAAATAGCAATTGATTTGGTTGGACCACTCCCAACTACAAACTCAAATGATAACTATATTCTTACAATGCAAGACACCCTGACAAAATTCATCTTGCTAGCACCTCTACAAAGAAAAACAGCTATACAGGTGTTTAAAGCATTGCACGATACATGGTTTTGTTTAATAGGATTTCCAAAACAAATTCTCAGCGATATGGGTACGGAGTTTAACAACGAACTAATGACTAAGTTCGAGAAACTCTATGGCATTAAGCACATCACAACCACTGCCTATCACCCACAGGGCAACGGAGCAATCGAAAGAATGCACGGGGCTCTGAAAAATAACATTCGAACAACAATACAAGATAGACCTAACACATGGGACACCGTGTTACCCATAATGTATAAGGTGTGGAACACTACCATCCACTCAACACTCAATATGACGCCTCACAGCCTCATGTTTCCACACATACCAAACACGCCAAATAATTTTACAAAACCAGAACCTGAGAAAATAAAGTCTAGAGCATTAGCCTGGGCCAAAGAACTCGAACGAAAAATTTATCTAGCCCACCTACGACTTCAAGAAGCAACAATGAAAAATAAAAGAAGGGTAGATGCTGGAATACTCCGACAATTGCCAATTTATAATCGAGGGGATGAAATATTAGTCTACAACAACGCAAAAAACATTCTCTTGACAAAGAATGGCGAGGACCATACCAAGTTGAGGCCATCAACCTCGATAAGAATAATGTGATGATTTTGCAAAACAAGGAGAACAAATGGATTCATATCTCTCACACGAAACCCTATGTCAATTACGAAAACACAAACCGAGCAATACCAAAGCTGAAAATAAAAAAAAGGAAAAAGGGCTTTTATGTTCAGACTGCTGATCAATAGAAAGAATTCAATATAAGACCTCAATACTCATTTCCAGATGGGGAGCAGAAGGGTACTACCTACTGGAACCTGTCAACGGAACACTTATCCAAGAAAGAATTGGAAAAGTATATGGCTACCAAGAGGAGTGGAAGGTAGTTCACGCTATCGATACAGAGCCAGTTTTCACTCGTCTATCTGAGATAAAACGCGCAATCGAAGGACTGAAAAGCAGAGTCGACTCCGTAAATGAGACAGCGGGAACTTTGGAACTAAACCAAAAAATACTCACCATGGAAACAGAAAGACTAGAAGACCATTTGAGAATCCTCAGCGAGATTTTGGGACTATATAACATCCTGACACCTTCAACACCCACGACTACGTACGGGGCAGCGGCGCTGACGATGGCCAAACGGCGCAGTAGAAAAGGTCTATTAAACATCGCTGGGACAATTCAAAAGTTTCTTTGGGGAACCGCCGACGCTGAAGATCTATACGTCATAAACACCAATATAGAAAATATTGCTAATAGAACTGAAGCAATCAACCTTCTGCTTCAGAAGCAAATGACAATTACTCAAAACCAGACCCATACCCTAGACACGAACCAAAAGACAATAAAGAGGAATTTTGACTCAATTTATAAAGAGGTGAAAGAAGCTGTTGAAAGAAGTAACAAGTCACGATACATCACTCTCTTGGAAAACATACAAAGGTATCTAGGAGGATTACAGAAAAGTTTGGAAAGAGACATAATAACCATTGACTTCGCCATTGAAGCAGGTAAACATGGGATCATCCAGCCGTTACTCTTCTCCCCTAAGACATTTATGCAATCCATCAAATCATTCGAAGTCTAATATGGAAAACATATGATAGAAACGACAGAAGAAAACTATCAAAAGTTCATCGACATGTCAAAAATCGCGATATGTACATCCGGCAAGAAAATTACTTACATCATCACAGTACCCAATCTGGAAAAGGAACCCTGGACTCTAATAAGAAATACACCAATACCACAAATGATAAACGGTACATATGTCGTCTTCTTGCCGTTATACGCCGAACAAATGGAAAGAAACAATTTCACCAGAGAGGTGAAACCTGAGGAACTCATCAAGGCCAGTGGAGACTACGTTACAAAATATCAAGGAATAGAACATTCATCCGATTCTGTCCCCCTCTGCGAAGACCCAGGCAACACAGTCAGAAAGTGTAGAATAACCAACTTCAAAGTCAAAGATTTTGCATATATAACCACAAGTCAAGCCCAAGTACTACTGCCTAGCAACCAACCAAAAACACTAACATTAGTGTGCAACGACGCATAACAAATATTTGAATTAACAAAACCATCTATTATCGAGACTGATGAAAAATGTGAACTTCATACGAAAACTTCTAGAGTCAAATTATTACAAACAAGAATCAAAATATCGTCTGAAATATTCCATATCGAAAATATGATAAATTACACACTGCCAGAAATAAAAGAAAATCCAATCATGTTGCACAGACTAAATATAGAAACTTTGAAAGATTACAGTAAAACAATAGAATCTCTCAACCATGAACTAGCAAATAACAATGCTCAACTACTTGTTAACAACGAATGGGCTAATTTTAAGGGAATTGTATTACCCAGTGTAGGAGCAATATTATCAGGAATATTTTTAATTGGTATAATAGCACTAGTAATTAAAACCGGCTTGTATATGTATATGCTAAAAGGAATTCTGGAGTGTTGTAGTAAAAAAAAAGCAGCAGAATTTCAACTCAAACAGGAAAATAGTAAACTGAAGAGGCTACGAAGAACCAATCGGAAATTGACCGCCGAGCTAGAAGACTGAAACGAGGACGTTTCACAATCTCGTCAGGGGAGTGTCACAGTGTCGCGACTCATCGGCGCGACTTGCAGGAAAGACCCTTTTGACCAGCCATTATTCTAAAACTCATTAACCAGGAAAAACCATCATACTGTCACGACTCGTCGGCACGACTTGCACCTGTCCTATTGAAAGACCCTTTGACCGGCCTTTATTGACATTCATAAACCAGGAAAAACCCATTGTTGGGACCGTGTCCCTCACTCGAGACCTCAGCGCGACGTCACCGGATGGTACGGCCGACATCGCGACTCGCCGGCGCGACTTGCAGCTGCTCCATGGGAAAAACCCATTGTTGGGACCTTGTCCCCCACTCGAGCCCTCGGCGCGACGTCATAGCCTACGTCACAGCCACAACGCCAGAGGCTGCGACCGAACCCCTACTCACTCGACGTCATAGCCTTCGTCACAACGACGACGCCATAGGCTGCGACCGAACCCCTACTTACTCTACGTCACAGCCTACGACACAGCTGTAACGCCATAGGCCAAGACCATACCCCACTCCCGCTACGCCACCCCCGATACTGAATATTCAAGAGAGTCTAGGGGTATGCCACGCGCTAGCATTACAGCAGTCTTGTAGTAACAATCTACGTGATACCTTGTCCGCTAACAAATAAAAACGAATATCTGTTACTTTTACATTAACTTCGTTGTATTTCATTTAACATCTCACGTGCCTTCGTAGAGTGGTGACTGCTCTCTCAGGCACTGGCGATCCTACCGACCCAGGTTTCAAATAGTTGCATGACACATGCTCCAATGATGGGAGAATATGCTTCATGAATGAATATGCTCCACATGTTTTGACCTATTTATTCCTACACCCACCATTTTATTCATTTACAGCATGACTTACAATGCCGCAGGCATCGGATTAATCGCTAAGCGATAATATCTCTCAGGGAAATAAACTCTTGTCGCTGAGCGACATAAAAATCTTGTCGCTGAGCCACATGAATATCTTGTCGCTGAGGCAAATGAAAATCTTGTCGCTGCGAGGGCTCAGTGACATGAAAATCTTGTCGCTTCGAGGGCTCAGTGACATGAAAATCTTGTCACTGAACCACATGAAGATTAATTGCTAAGCGATAATATCTCTCAGTGACATAAAAATCTTGTCGCTGAGCGACATGAAAATCTTGTCGCTGAGGCAAATGAAAATCTTGTCGCTGCAAGGGCTCAGTGACATAAAAATCATGTCGCTGAGCCACAAGAAAACGTTGTACATTCATCCCTTTTTGATAGTGATGCATTTTTTTCCTGCTAGAGGTCAAATTCAAAAAAAATTATCCGAAAAAAAAAAATTCTAAGAGAAATTCGAAAAAAATTCCAGGCGATTTAGTATGAAAATACGCAACTTCTTATATCTGCAAAATTTTCTATAAACCCTATCATTCTTGGGTTATATTGAATTTTTCAAAACTTTCTGTTTTTGGCCAAAAACGAAATAACTTTCGAGAAAAAAATCACAACAAATTTTTCAAAAGAGGAAGTTAGAGCTTTTGCATTGCATTCCAAGTTTTACATAGTAAAAGAAAAAAAAATCCCTCATATTGTATGCCGAATCCGCGATGGTCGAAAAAAGGCATAAAAACGGTCGGGAATCAAAGTCCGTACAAGGCCAAAAAAAGAAATCAATGGAAAAATATTTAAATAAGGCAAACTGGAGCCTGATCTATCCTTTTTGAAACGCCACTTTGGAAATTCGAATATCTTTCTTTTTGGCAGAGTTGTCTGGTGTATCTAAACGTTTGAGCGGTAGTGTATGATTGGATCGACGAAACTAAACCAATTCAAACCATGGGGAAAGATTCACGAAGTATGTGATCATGAAAAAATGTAGGTTTCAGAGGAGTCAAAAAAAAGAAGTGATATCCTAATCAAAAATCCCCTCCACGGGGAAAAAAGCCTGGACAAGTCCATTTGTTCGTGACCCCCGTTTCCATTTGTTTTCACAGAAAAATCTAACCCCGTTAAAAAAAAAATTGAAACCACCAATTTTTGTATTAGCTTCCGCATATTCCCTATAAATAGCAGCGGCTAATACAAAAATTTTCGGGCCGGACAAGTACTCTGTGCGCATCCGCTCAACATGCGATGGCAAACTTTAGTTTTTTATTTTTTGTATGAAGTTTTTCTGTCGATTCGCCATTTTGTATTTAAGGGTTTCTTTTTTTTGTGCCATGTCTTTTTGGGAGTTTTCCCTTTTTCTCGTTTTTTTTTAGGAGCTATTTTTTTCTAGGGTTTTTTTCTATTTTTCATTTTATTGGAGGTTTCAATTTTTTTTTTAGCGGGGTTAGATTTTTCTGTGAAAACAAATGGAAACGGGGGTCACGAACAAATGGACTTGTCCAGGCTTTTTTCCCCGTGGAGGGGATTTTTGGCTAGGATAGCGTTCATCCAGAGGAAATTCTCGCGCCCGAGGGTGATAAACGTGGCGTCGACCATCGTCGGAGGACCTAAACACCTGCAGAGGGACGAGAAGGGGAAATGTTAAACTACTAGTCAAAACCTATTAGTCAGTATTTTACTTTTTCGTCTGACCACACAACAGACGCCCACTGTTGAGGGGTCCACCTGACGTGCTCTTGAGCGAAAATAAGTCGCTTTTGCCGATGAATCTCGGTAAGTGCCGTTTTTCTTTCTGGCCGACGAGCAGTCAGCCCCACATCTTTCAACCTGCGTCTAGCGGTGCTAACACTCACTGGGACGCCCGTCTCAGCGAGAGCTGCCTTAACTGTCGTAAAAGGCTCCGCTTCAACTGCCTCACAAAGCTCAACATCTTCCTCCGGCGTTGTCTTCAGAGGTCTCTTATTATTTTTTCAATGATCCTCCAATGCTTAGTGGCCGCCTTCGTTAAATTTATTGATCCACAAATTAACCGTTTTGATATTACATCCGATATCTTGACGGATTCTCTGACGGGACCAGCCAGCTCTATGGAGGCCAACAATTCGTCCTCGAACGCAGGGGTCGTAATTGGTAAAAAAATTCCGATCTTCCGGCTCGCGTTCTGCCATGTTTGACAATACATTAAAGATAGTTAAAAGCGAAGAATTGACATAAACAAACAACAGCGCTATCATATTCTACAGAGTGACAATATAGAGTGGGCAGTATTTTTATTCTCGCTTCCGTACGACCAGATCAACTGGTTCCAAATCGGATTTGGGATAATATTGTCTGCTTTTGTTAAAAAAAAAAAAAAAATGGTGAAGAATCATTTTTAAAGTGATGGTGTTTAAGAAGGGAAATATCGAATATGAGTAAAATTCAGCTTGAAATCACAAAGTACGATTTGAAAGTGAAATTTGAAAAAGCGTGCGATGTGAACTTGAACAAGAAAAGCCAAATTTTCACCTGGCATCGTTGGATACCGTGGATACGTACGTCTGGAAAATGTATGAGTTCTTTTGCTTCAGCCTTTCACAGAGTTCCAACTCTGCGAGGTCATTTTTTTTGCCGTTATACTTATCCAGAAATATCCATCGATGCGACAGGTGGCTTTGGTCACACAACGAGCCAAATTTTCATCTGGCACCGTTGGATACCGTGGATACGTCTGGAAAATGTAGGAGTTCTTTTCCTTCAGCCTTTCACAAAGTTCGAACTCTGCGATGACATTTTTTTCCCGTTATACTTATCCAGGCGTATCCATCGATGCACCAAGTGGCTTTAGTCACACAACGAGCCAAATTTTCGCCAGGCATCGTTGGATACCGTTGATGCATCTGGAAAATGTATGAGTTCTTTTGCTTCAGCCTTTTGCAGAGTTCCAACTCTGCGAGGTCATTTTTGTTGACGATACGCTCATCCAGATGATTCCATCGATGGACCAGGTTGTTTTGGTTTCATAACTAGCCAAATTTTCACCTGGCATCGTTGGATACCGTGGATACGTCTGGAAAATGTAGGAGTTCTTTTGCTTCAGCCTTTCACAGAGTTCGAACTCTGGGAGGTCATTTTTTTTGCCGTTATACCTATCCAGACGTATCCATCGATGCACCAGGTGGCTTTGGTCACACAACGAGCCAAATTTTCACCTGGCATTTTCGAATACCGTGGATACGTCTGGAAAATGTATGAGTTCTTTTGCTTCAGCCTTTCGCAGAGTTGGACACCGTAGATGAATCTGATGAAATTTATGAGTTCTTCGGCAAATTTCGAACTCTCAAAGCTTGACGAGGACGAAGACGACCTCGACCGAAGTCCATCTGCGTCATCATCTTCATCTTTGTCTTCGTTTTCGTCCTCGTTCTAGTCTCATTATTATTAATTATTTTGTCATTGAAAATACATTAATTTCGTAAAGTTTTTTTTTTCTGTTTTCGAAACAATCTAATTCTTCCCAATTAGTAGCAGATTCGTGATAAAAAAAAACATTCGGCATCACTCTACTCGTTCTCATCAAAATATTCGAATATTCTGAAAATTATCTATTATTTTCCATCAGTCCGAAATTTGCCCCTATTCAGAAAGTAGTTTCCCTTACTATTCAAACAAGTCTTCTCTTTGTTCGTTAATTTTCGAACGACTCAATTTCTCGATTACATATCCCGCTCAACTTCGGGCCGTGGCGATGTCATCTTGGCGTTGTCATTTTTTCGTGGTTATTCTCACTAAGGGTTATAAATTACGCCTGACACATAAGTCTGAAACTTGTCCGAACTTCAAAGAACTTCAACAAATGACGATATACAGCCGGTAAAATCATCGTTCATTCAAGCTGACCAGGCATTAATGCATAGTACTACCTATGTAACATGAACCGAGTACGGACACCGGACTGTAAATACTGCAGACACGAACAAGACGACGCGGAACACACGTTTTTCGTGTGTGACCGGTGGACAGGACACAGGACCCAGACGAGAACTGGAGACAACGGTGGGAAGCATCACCCCCGATAACATCGTGGAGGTGATGCTGCATGACCCGAAATGGTGGCGCCTAGTCGCCACCTACACGGAAAACATACAGAGACGTAAGAACGCGGACGACTGCTTAACAGACGATTAAGCAGACAGAGTGACGCAACGTAACGAAATACGGAGGAACGGCACGAACGGACGTACACGGACAGAACCCCCAGTCAGAAGTAATATTAACATAGTTCCTGGCTAGGGGAGGACATGAAGGAGATGGCGGTTTAGTGGGTAGGCCTGTTTTTTGGGAGTCCCACATTCCCCCTTAGTTCGCAAGACTAACGGGAATCCGTAAAAAGGATTCCGCAACTTATTGTAAAAAAAAAAAAAAAAAATAATAATAATAATAATGATAATAATAATAATAATGCTGATGGCAATAACATCAACAACAACAATAATAATTGCAATCAATTAAAAAAAAAAAAAATGACTCATGTGAGAATCGATCGCGGGACTCTCGGGTGCCCAGTCCGATGCGCTACCCACTGCGCTTTGACGTCTTATACCTAAACCTTAAACGATAGTTCCTCTCGAATAGCCGAACGCGACAGACGTGCTATACGATCTCCTCTGAAGCCGGTGATATTTTTTACCCAATATTATAACACTTTTTACAGTGTACAATTAAAAAGTGCGAATAAACATTAAGCTGCCGGAGGGCAGGTGTAGTGTAAGCTATGAGGCGGTGCCTCGGCACTAAAACCTAGTTCAATTAGACGCCAATAACTCCACAATAGTGAGACGCTATAAACACAAAGAGACTCGCGAGACCCCTAAATTCTCGATAATGTCAGTAAATGACAATAACAAACCGGGGCCCTCCAGGGCAAACCCAACAAATAGTGCCGCGCTCGCGAAACTCAAACATGACGCGGAAATGTTCAATAGAATGCATGGATCTATCAATCTCAAGGGGTTATTCGAATGCAAAACGGTACAGCCGAATATCAAAGCCAAACGACGCAACGCGTCACCAGATTCACACAAAGAATAGTCCGAGCAGCATCTGCAGCAGGGGGGGGGGGGAGGCCCTCGAACATTCCGAGACAACGGCAGATTTTAAACTGCCCAAAAGACCAGCCAAACTCCGGAAAAAGATCGGTACAAAAGATACCTCGGTGTCCAACCGGTATGAGACTCTCTCGGATACCATGAGCGTCCAGGACGACGACTCAGAAACAGAGGGGAGAAAGAACACCACCAACACAACCACCATAGGCTCACAAGGTAACGAGTGAACCACCACCCATTTACGCGTACAATCTCGGCATAAAAGCAACTATCGAGCTTCTAGCGACAAATAACATTGCCAAGGACAAATTCCTGGTAAACACCCGCGAGGATAAAATGATCAGACTCATTACAAGCGATGCAGACACATACAACTGTGCCATTGATACTTTCAAATCAAAATCAATAGAATTCTACACATTCACGCCCAGACACATGAAACCGAAATCGGTAGTACTGAAGGGCATTAGAGGAGGATTCGATGAATCCGAGATTTCAGAAGAAATTACGAACATGAACGTCAAGGACGTAAAAATTATAACGGTTTCAAAAATGATATTTAACCGCAATACCCCCGAGCGTTACCATTTCATAGTAACAGTATCGACGGATAGTAACGTAGCCTCGCTAACCCAGATAAAATCGATGCTTTACCAAAAAGTAAAATGGGAAAAACTGAGGAAGAAACCCATTTTCCAATGCACCAAGTGCCAGCGGACAGGTCATGCCAGCTCGAGCCGCCACTTCCAAGTGAGGTGCGTCAGATGTGCAGAACCACACCACGCAAGTGATTGCCCCCATGAGAAGGGGAAGAAAGAGGGACTGCGCTGCGCGAACTGCGGTGAAACAGGACACCCTGCATCCTACCGCGGTTGCCCGATACTAAATAAACTGATAAAAATGAAAAAAGACCTGACCAAAAGAAGGCAAAAACTAAACGAAACAAAAATTAACAACATAAATAAATTTGTACAGCAAAAATTCTCGTACGCAGACGCGACACGCTAGGATTATACGAGAAATTGGACCCCCAACAACAGAGAAGACCCACAAGCAATAGAATCCACCGCTCGACCAAAACACATACCGGCAGACAACCACGGAGAAACACCACGTACAAAAGACACCACTGACCACAACAACCATAACCCGCCTAACAGAGTTGAAGAAATTCTCAACAATTTAAAAAATAAAATACTGGCTGAAATGAAAAATATCAGAGTGCAAGTAACGCAAAATACAGTGAGAATTGATTACATCATGAGTTACTTGAACATTGAATAAAATGCTCGCAACAAACAACATCATAAAAATCGCAGCGGTTAACGTCAATACGATAGTCACCGTAAAAAGAAAAACACCGTAAAATTCATGAGCCTACACAACATCGACCTCGAGCTACTGTCAGAGACTAAACTAAACAATAAACATCGGATTCACCTGGACAACCACGAGATTGTCAGAAGTGATCGACCAATTGGAAGGAGAGGTGGTGGCACAGCGATGGGGAGGGAGGAGTTGGGAGAACGAGAGCGAGGTGGTGTGAGTCGAAGGTGGCGACGTGTGGAGAACAGAGAAAGTAGTGAGGAGATAGGTAGGGTAGGATGGGATCGGTAAGGTAGGAAGGAAAGGATAAAGAGGGAAAGAGGGCAGGAGAGTGAAGGCAGTGGATAACAGGGAGATGAGCGAACAGAGTAAGAAAGGAATGGGGGAAGGGGTGGCGAGAGTGAGGAGCATGGAGGGAAGAGAAAGAGCGAGTAGTGTAGGGAACATAATGGAGGCGATTCTAGCGGGGGATAGGAAGAAGAAGAAAAGGGAGGAGAGTATGGCGAGAGGGGAGGACGGAGAGGATGCGGATGCGTTGAAAAGAATCAAAAAAGTAGGAAGGTCGCCGGAGAAAGAGGGAGGAGAGGCGGATGGGATGGTAAGAAGGGTGGGGGAAATGATGAAGGAGTTGTTGAAGCAGGAATTAAGGCAAGAGTGTGGGAAAATAGAGTGTAAGGTGGACAAATGGGCGGAGGAGGTGAGAAAAGAGCATGAGGAGATGAGAAGGCAGTGGGGAGAGGAGAGGGAAGTGTTCAAAAAGAAAATAGAGGAGTTGGAGCGAAAAGTAAAGGTACTAGAGAAGGAAAGAGGGGAGGGGAGAATGAGGGAGGTCAAAAGAGAATTGGAGAGGAGAGAGAGGGAGGAAAGGAGAAATAATATAGTGGTGAGAGGGGTGAGAATGGGGGAAGGGGTGGAGTGGGGGAGGGAAATAGAGAAGATTTGGGAGAGCTTTGCTTAGGAGTGGAAGGAGGCAGGAAAGAGATGAGAAGAGTAGGGAGGGTGGATGAGGGAGGGAGGGGGATGGTGTTAGTAAGGCTGGAGAGTTGGGAGAAGAAGATGGAAATAATGAAGGCGAAAGTGAAGTTAAGAGGGAACAGAGAAAGGATTGAGGATGATTTGACAAAGGAGGAAAGGAGAATAAAATGGGTGATAGAGGTGCAGGCGAACGAGGAGAGGAGGAAAGGAAAAAGGGTGAGGGTAGGATATATGAGGATGGAAAGGTTTTGGTGTGGAACGAAGGAGTGGGGAGATGCACGGATAGTGTGGGAAACGAGTAAGGAGAAGGGCCGGGGGTGAGGCAAGAGAAGCGGGAGAAAGTAGGGGGAATACGGTGCAGGAGGGTGAAACAGAAACGGTGTATAAAGTGGGCTTTTGGAATGTGGCTGGAGTGACGAATAAAGATGAGGAGTTTTGGGAGGGTATAAAGGGATGGGATGTGGTGGTAATATTGGAAACGTGGGTGACGGATGAGGGGTGGGAGGCGATAAGGGAAGGATGGAAGAGGGGTTTTAAATAGGTGATACAGGGAGCGAAGAGAGGGAGGAGTAAGGGAAGGGCGAAGGGAAGAATGGCGTTAGGGGTGAAGGAGGAGATCCGTCATTGGATCTCCTCCTTCTCCCATCCCACATGGATATTACATGTGACGGTTCTCACATGTTGGTCCGGTGGATGGAAAGAGCAGGGGGGGAAAAGGTGGTGATTGGGGGGGATATGAACGTGAGAATCGGAAGGGAAGGCGGAGGCTGGGACGGTTGGGGAGCAGGGGAGAGGGAAGTGGGGAGGAGATCAAGGGGTGAGATAGTGACGAAGGAAGGGAGAGAATGGTGTAAGTATGTGAATGAGAGAGGATGGAGGATAGTGAATGGAAGTGTGGAGGGGGATAGGGAGGGAAAGTGGACTTTTGTGGGGGGAAGGGGCAAGTCGGTAATTGATTATGTAGTAGTGGGGGAGAAAGTGTGGGAAAGAGTTAGGAAATTGGAAGTGGCGGGAAGGGTGGATTCGGATCACATGCCGGTGGTGGTGTGGCTGAAGGGGAGGAAGGGCAGAAGGAGAGGGAGGAAGAAAGGAGAGGGGAAGAGAAAGGAGGGAAGAGGAGTGTGGACGGAGAAGGGAGTAGAGAAGTTTCAAGAGGAATTTGGGGGATGGGAGTGGACTTCTGAGGGGGTAGAAGAAGGATGGGAGGAAATAAGGGGGAGAATAAAGAGAGCGATGAGGAAGACGGAGGAAGAGCGAATGGAGGGGCAGAGGGGGGGGGGGGTGGTGGGATGAGGAATGCAGAAGGGCAAAGGAGGAGGTGAGGAGGGAATTGAAGAGGTGGAAGAGAGAGGGCAGAGGAGAGGAAAGATACAGGGAAGAGAAGAGGAAGTTTAGGAGATTATGCAAAGAAAAGAAAATGAAGGAGAGGGAAAGATGGGAAAGAGAGATAGAGGGGATAAGGACGGAGGGGCAGGTATGGGAGGTGGTGAACAGGGGGAGGAGGAGGAGAAAGGGGGTGAATAAAAAGATAAGAAGAGAGGAATGGGATAGGTACTTCAGAGAGGGGCTGGGAGGGGTAACAGAAAGAAGGATGGGGCTGGGGGAGAGAAGGAGGGAAGGAGAGGGAGGAGAGGAAAGTGAGATAACAATGGATGAGGTGAGGAAGGCGATAAGAAAGTTAAAGGATAGAAAAGCGATGGGGGAGGATGGGATTTCGAATGAAGTGTGGAAGTACGGGGGGGAAAGAGTGGTGAATAGTTTGGAGAGGATGTGTGGAAGGGTATTGTTTGGAAAACTCCAAGGTTCATCGGCCTCTCGCGTGGGGTCCTCAGTGCACGGGGGGTCTCTCGCTTGAGTTCGGTGGCCAGCGACTTACCGGACATCTCTCCCCTCCTTCGTTCTTATCATTTCCGCGATCTTCCTAATTTTCGGCCTATTCGCAACGAATTTGCACACGGCGCGCTTCGGTTTACCTTCCTTCTCGCCCTCTTCGCGCCTGACCGCGACACGGTACACATCGATCTACGCATCAATCTTCGATTAACGTGCTCTTCGAACTCTTCAACGTGCTCTTCAAACGGTATATATTTCTTTATTCGCGAGCGTTCACTGTAATTAAACTCCGATTTACGCCCGGACTTCGTTATCAAGAGACTCGGTAGAGTCTCGGGACAAGTACATTGACAGCCCTGTCGTCTGCTGGCCCGAGGCTCGCCGAGACTATACTTTCTCGAAACAAAACTTTTCGCGGTGGTGGGGGTAAAATTGGCATGTCATTTTATTGAATTACGAAGCTCAGAAGCAATTGAGGAACTTGAAAATTGAACTTTTAGCTAATTAAGAAATTCTCTTTCGATTGCGCCCAAAATCAGCATGATCGGTCGCGTAATTGCTGAGAAAAAACTTTGCACGGGCTCAAGATTATGCAAAAGTTACCAACACATTCAAGAATTTGACGTGTCTGTATACAACACCATGATAGGCCTCAACGCCCGCCTCAAGACCCATTTTCATCAAAGCCAGTCTCCAGTGACAGCTGCAGAGAGAGAGAGAGAGAGAGCAATGACTACTACGTTCACACGGAACACTTATTCCGGATTAATTAATCGGGTTTATTATGCCCGATATATATGTTTATACACCCCATTATAACCAAATCGGAATAAGAGTGCCGTGTAAGCGTAGTGTATGACGTCTACACAGTGAAACGGTTATTAACGGAGTTTTGACATAATCAAGTGCAGGACGTCCGGAAAATTTCGATTAATGGATTTAATAACAATATTCAACGGAGATTCTGAGTGAAGTTCTGTAATGAAAAAGTGCGAGATTAGCGAGTAAATTGGATAAATTGTGAAAAAAAATGATCTCAGAATAAACTTTTGAACAGACTGGTAAGCATTTTTTTCGTGATCCTGTGTATTCAAATCTCGCAGTGAACATATTCATCTACAAAATATAAAAATGCAAAATAAAATCAACAGTTATGGGTTATATTCACAAGCTAAAAGTGCGGATTGTAATTATATACAGTCTCCATAGGAGTTTATATGAACCAAAATATTTAAAAATTTTAGAAAAAAGAAGTGATATAATCGCAAAAATCCCCTCACGGGGAAAAAAACGTGGACAAGTACATTGGTGGTCCCTTGTTTCCCTATGATATTAAAAAAAATCCAAAACACCGCTTAGAAGAATACAAAAAAAGTTACGAAATAAGTTAAGATCTGTTGAAATATACGTGGCCAAATACGGGAAGCTTTACTGCGTTTCAATAAATTTTCAAATACGGTTTGATGTTGATAGAAAAAATAATAAAGTTCGGAAATTCAACTATGTCATCAACCAAATTGCAAACGTAAAAAAATTAGATTGTAAAAAAATTCTGAACGAAGTACTTGGCGAGTTCGTGATCATGATCTATACACTACGCTAATTTCATGGAAAAATCCTCGCCAAGTACTTCGTTCAGAATTTTTTTACAATCTAATTTTTTTACGTTTGCAATTTGGTTGGTGACATAGTTGAATTTCCAAACTTGATTATTTTTTCTATAAACATCAAACCGTCTTTGGAAATTTATTGAAACGCAGTAAAGCTTCCCGTATTTGGCCACGTATATTTCAACAGATCTTAACTTATTTTGTAACTTTTTTTGTATTCTTCTAAGCGGTGTTTTGGATTTTTTTTAATATCATAGGGAAACAAGGGACCACCAATGTACTTGTCCACGTTTTTTTCCCCGTGAGGGGATTTTTGCGATTTAGTGTTTCGTGAGTGAATTCGTCGGTACTTCGTTTTCTTTCGGGACTTTCTTCTAGTAACACAATTCTTCGTGAATCTTTTCGGGCTACTTCGATTCTTGGCGACCGCGTGCCGGTTATTCGCCATATTCAGCGGTTGTGCTTCGAAACTATCTGATTTCAAATATTTCATTGAATAAAGACTGATTAATATCCTTTTATATACTCGAATACTGTGTCGACTTCATCCATTTTTCTTTCGTTTTTCCTTCACCTCGAATATTCAAAATTCCCTTTCCAAACCAGATCTTCACCCCCTTCAAAATTAAACAGGTAACGAAAGGGGAAAAGTGGCCGGAAGGATGGAAGAAAGGGATAGTGGTGCCAGTAGTAAAGAAGGGCGAAGGAAAAAGGGTAGAGGAGTACAGGGGGGTTACGCTAACGCAAACGGCATACAAGGTGTACGTAGGGATACTGGCGGAAAGATCGAGGAAGGAGGTGGAGGGGAAAGGGTTGATGCCAAGGAGTCAGGCGGGATTTAGGGAAGGAGTAGGGGCGATGGATAATGTGTATGTTTTGAATTATTTGTTAAGGCCGTCCTCTAGTTTCTCGGCTGTTTTTTTTTATGGCTTTTTCAATAATTATTTTACGGGCAAAGCATCGAAATAATCAATCTCATTATTTTTGCATAATCTTTATTAACATTTAAATAAGCTTTACAAATTTTTTGAAGTCAAAATATATAATAGAATAGCAGTTATAGTGGCCGACAGGAAGACATCAAGTAAAAGAGGTGCTTGACAGTGACCAAGATTGCGGCTGTTCTGCTTATCTGAAATCAAAAAACCAAACGGTATTTTAATCTTCATATTCAAGACTAGCGATTGAACTAGAGTGAATTCTAAATTACAAAAATTGACTTTTTTATACACTTTTGAAAATTACATTCTATTTTTTACTCATTTTTTTTTAAGTTTTTTGCTCGTACGAAAAAAACTATCGAAGCAATCATGATAATCCTAGTTCAATCGCTGGCTTATAACATATTAAAGATGCTGTATAAATTTGAACAAGATCGGTGCAATAGTTTCTGAAATATGGTGGTTACCGTTTCGAAAAATGGTGTTTCGAGAAAAACGCGTTTGAAAGTTCGCGCATGTGATTTATACTAAAAATTTCATCTCACCGTCAATCTGCTATGCCTGGACCATACAATAGGCCTTCCTCTTCTTCTTGGAAGTCACTTTTATGAAAGTTTATGAAAAAAAAAAAAAAAATCGATTTTTTCGACCCGAGAAACTAGAGGACGGCCTTAAACAGGGAGATAACGGGAAGGAGGGGAAAGGTGGTGTTGCTGTTTGTAGATTTGAAGGCGGCGTTTGACTCGGTGGATAGGGGGAAGTTGGAGGAGAGTATGAAGAAGAGAGGGGTGAGGGAGGGGCTAATAGAGCGGTGTGGGGAGGTGTTGAAGGAGACGTATGCGAGGGTGAAGGTAGGAGGGGAGAAAGGAGAAAAGTTTTGGACAGAGAAAGAGGTTAGGCAAGGGTGTCCGCTGAGCGCGCAGCTATTCACGCTGTTGTTGGCGGACATGGACGAGGAGTTGGAAAAAGGGAGGTGGGGAGGGGTGAAGTTAAGGGGGGGGGAGGTGTTTTCGCTGGTGTCACAACCGACGTAAATTTTTGTTTTTATTTTATCTCTAGTAATTCTACCTAACCATGAAACCACGAGCTCCAAGCATTCGCCTTCATAAAACCCTCGACTCAACGCCTTATAGTAGCCTCTAGCATTCGGGTCATTTACTCTGACACGCGCTACACAAATAAACACACACATGTGTCAAATACCCAAATTTCTGTAAACACCAACAAGCCAGCAACGATCCCTTGTAGCCGGGCGCGTAGGTCATAAATCTTGAGCCCTAGCAACACTCCTCGAACCGATACACCAAAACTGATGCAACCATTTCCCCTGCACTAGATCTAAGAGGGCAAAGGCTTAAAAACACTTCCTTTTAAGGAAGTGAACTTCCCCTCTACTTCCGAAATCAGCCCTATAAAAGGCCGAGATTTTTCATCGCGCCTCGCATTCCGTTCCGTACCTAGAGTCGCGTTTATACTGTTAGCAGTAGTTCGGTTGTCATTCGGTTAGCCGTCTTATACTTAAACTCTGACCGAACTCCGGGTCTTCTGTAGAAGAGAGCGAGTCGAGTCCAGAAGTCAAAGTGTTAAAGTATTTAAATTCAGATTTGGACTTAGAATATTTTTGATCATTTTCATTTCAGTCCTTCGGGACTTAGAATAATTCCATACTCGATTCAATTCAACCAAGACCAAGTAAGCTACTACGAACCAAAAATATTCAAAGACACCTCTCCGGTAAAGTACTTAACATTTATTTTATCAAGTTTGTATTCTTCAAGTGTATTTTACTAACACCCATTTATATCACGAATCCATAGAGAATCCTAGATCTCTCTATGTATTCGAACACTGTATTTTACTAACAATTTACTTTCATTAAAGAGTGTATAAAGAATCCTAGATCTCTTTACTCGCTACCTAAATATCCTTTCCTCAGTCGCAATCAGATATAAGCAAGACTTCTCGAGGTCTATCAGTGTGCGCCCACCATACTCTAACGAGTCAATATATATAAAAACGCACTGCGTATACTACTGCACGGAAAAGTCTATGGGACATAGCGTTTACCGCTCGACGCTCAAACACCCGAACCTTTCCTTCACGCCCCTTCCGGACGTGACAGATAAAAATTTGGTGACAGCGGTGGGATATTAGTACGCTGAGCGCTTAATTCTGTTGCCACTGACGAAATGAAAAACTAAAAATCATGAAAAATTTCCTAATAATAAATGCTAACAAAGTGAATCAATTAAACGAAACAAGTGAAAACAAAGTGTTTAACAATTAAATAAATCAAGTGTTCAAAGAATTAAATAAGCATGGCAGAAATTGCAAATCTTACACATCACCAAGCCATCACCGATGCAATGCTCACCAGTATGGGCGAGTGTATGGCTTTACAACAAGCACTTATACATGTACCAAATTTTAACGGCAAAAATATGCCCCTTAAATCATTTATAGAAGATGTAGAAAACGGTTTTACATTCGTGCCTGAAGGTTTAAAAACGTCATTTTTCAAAGGAGTTTGTTCAAAACTTAAAGAAACAGCTCGCGACGCGGTAGCTGATAAAAGAATAGAATCAGTTGAAGATTTATCAACGGCTTTAAAAGAATATTTTTCACCCAAAAAATCATACCCTTATTATTGTGCCGAAATTCAAGCCGTCAGATTAAGACGTGATGAAACGGTCCTTGATTATTATACAAGAATTAAAAGATTACGGACAAGTGCGATCGCTGCTCTAAAAGACAAATTTACTGAAGTCGAAGCAAACCGGATGCTGCCTATGCTCGATGGAGTAGCACTAGAGTCATTTAAAAGAGGTCTCTCTGACGATTTATTATACGCCATCAGCGTCCAAGATCCCCAGACCCTTGAAGACGCGTTTAAAGTCGTTCAACGCATAGAACGAGATATGGAAGGAGCAAATGCTCGAAACTCGAATTCATTGAGATACACTCAAACAGAACAAGATCGCCCACCCCAATATAATAATAATAATAATAACGGATACCGTCGAGTATCTTTTCAAAATCGCGAAAATGATTATGATAACAAAAATTCAAATTTCAGTAGAATTTTCCGTCGCGATGCAACTCCACCCCGCGAGCAACGACCGATGCGTGAAAATTTTCCATCGCGAAGATTTCAATATAGAAATCAACCTCCAAGAAATTTTTATGGTTATCCGCCAAATGGATTTTACGGACCACAATATTATCCTCCGATACCTTACGGACCTCCTATGTACCCCTCGTACAACGAGTACCCCTCAAACTATCAAGCATCGCAACCGATGTATCAGACTCCTTTTTATAAACGTGAAAATTCGTTCCAAAATATGAGACCAGTGTCTCCCCGACTAAACAACACTTCAGATAATTTAAACTCCCAAGACGCCCGTCGAGTGGACGCATCGACGAGCGATTCTCAAACTCAGCGTCCCACAGCTGTGAAATTCCTCACAGCCAGAGATTTGTTAGATGGACCTGCGGACAAGGACGCTCCCCAATAATCACTTTACGAGCCCCTGAGCTTGAAAACGGTTTTGGACGTTTTCTAATAGATACAGGAGCCGATATAAATATAATTAAATTACAGGCATTAAAACGTAGATGTATAATTGCAGGCCATGAATTTTTAACACTGTCAGGAATAACCCCAGACAAAATTCATACGTTAGGATCAACTGAACTAACATTATTCGACAAACCAGCCAAATTTCAAGTGCTTCACGAAAATGCCGCTATTCCCGCTGACGGAATTATAGGCATAGAATTTCTTCAAAATGAAAAAGCGGAACTGTCCTTTCATCATAACACACTTGTCACCACTTCAAAACCCATAACCCCGATTCCGTTCGAAAAACCCTCTGAAGACGCCGCACAGAGTCCGAGTAAAGTATATAACACTACGAAAGATAACGAAGGAACCTCATTCATTTTGAAAGCTCGCACTCGCATGAAAGTGCCCATCAAAATATTTAACTCAGATTTAAAAACGGGATTTCTCCCACGGATTCGAACCCCAGAAAATATTTTCATGGGAAACGCAGTTGTTTCAAACGATAACGGAACATGTTACATTTACGCCATTAATTCTTACGAAGACGATGCACAAATAGATGTACCCCCTCAAGAATTAATTCCGTTCGAATATTACGATTCTGAAGATTTCTTCGATCAAGAAAGTGACGAAAGTGCAGATGAAGACCCCGTGAATAGAGAGCAAAGAATACGCGAAAACCTTCGATTAGATCATTTAAACTCAGAAGAAAAACAACACGTTTACGATTTAATAAAGGAATACCCACACCTTTTTCATTTACCTGGTGACAAATTGCCTGCTACGACAGAGATAAAACACACTATACCTACTACAGACGAATTACCAGTAACAATACGACAGTACCGATTCCCTCCTGCTCACAAAGAAGAAATTAATAAACAAATAAATAAATTATTGGACAATAAAGTCATTGTAAATTCGACCTCTCCATATAACTCACCCTTGTGGATCGTACCTAAAAAGCCCGATTCAAAAGGAAATAAAAGATGGAGAATGGTCATTGATTTTCGCGAATTAAATTCAAAAACAATAAGCGATGCTCACCCTCTGCCGAATATTACTGAAATTCTTGATAGACTCGGTGGAGCAAAATATTTTTCAACTTTTGATTTAGCTAGCGGATTCCATCAAATTAAAATGGATCCCAAAGATAGACAAAAGACTGCTTTTAGCACCCCTAATGGACATTTTGAATATGCAAGAATGCCATTCGGACTTAAAAACGCTCCCGCTACCTTCCAACGCTTAATGGACAGAGTTCTTCTTGGATTACAAGACAGCGAATTATTCGTATATCTTGACGATATTGTGCTTTTTGCTACCTCTTTAGAGGAACACGGAATAAAGGTTCGAAGACTCTTTAATAAACTTAGCAACGCTAAATTATCATTACAGCCAGATAAATGTGAATTTCTCAACACTGAAGTGATTTATCTCGGTCACATAATTAGTGATGGAGGCGTACGCCCCGACCCTAAAAAGACCGAGGCGGTCGAAAAAATTTACTATCCCTAGAACCGTGACAAATGTTAGACAATTCCTAGGCCTAGCTGGCTACTATAGAAGGTTCATAGCAAATTTTTCCGAGCAAGCTAAACCCTTGAGTGATTTATTAAAGAAAAATGTCGAGCTTAAATGGGGATCTGAGCAGCAAAAAGGATTTGATTACTTGAAAAACGCTTTGTGCTCCTCACCCATATTGCAATATCCTAATTTTGAAGAACCCTTTATCCTAACTACGGACGCCTCAAATTACGCGATAGGTGCAGTTTTAAGTCAAGGAAAAATCGGAGACGATAAACCAATTGCTTATATGTCCAGATTACTAAATTCTGCCGAGAAAAATTATAACACAACGGAAAAAGAATGCCTCGCAGTTGTATACGCGATATTACATTTCAGACCGTATTTTTACGGCCGACATTTTACACTTGTCAGTGATCACGAACCATTGAAATGGATCGATTCGGTGAAATTACCCGTTCAAAGATTAATTCGTTGGAGGATACGATTACGAGAATACGAGTATACTTTCTTTTATAAACCCGGGCGACTTAATTCAAATGCGGATGCACTTTCGCGTAACCCCGTTGTCCCAGACGCTACTGTATTACCTATATCATCTGCCGCAAAGAAACCGGCAACAGTTGTAGTTCCGCGTAAAGCTGCCGCTGCAAAACCTTTAGTAAGAACAGGTCGACCAGTGGGCAGTAAAAATAAACCCCTACCTACAGTACTGGAAGAATCAAATATGCCAGGAAGTACTATTGCTGAAAGGTTGAGAAATCGTAAAATGATCAGTAGACCCCCTCCAGTAGTCCCCGTGAGGCTACCACCAACTCGAAAACAAGCAGCCCCAAAGGCAGCCAGCTCTGATTCCTCCGACACGGAACGAAGACCCCCGACAGCGCGTGCCCGAAACAGCGCTTTTCCCAGTCTCGCCGAAAAGAGAACAATTTCAACAAGAGCAAGAAAAGCTCCAGACCCGCCCCCATTGAAACGTTATACTGACGCATTAAAATTTGCATTCGACATTAACGAATCATTACAGGACAATGCGCCGCTATCAGATAATGAAGTTATAACTACCCCTGAAAGAAATAGAGACATAATCGAAATAAATGATAGTCCACGGACAAACCAATACTGGTGGGACGACACCCATGGTAATGATAACGCAAACAGAAATTGTGGTACACAGACAGACGAGTATACAGAGTCGGAAGATGCAGATAACGAAATAGGGAAAACTCGAGAATCATTAATAACTTTTAGACACCCTATAAGCAGATCAACACCCGCCGTTACACATAATATAGATGAGATAAGCAGCGAGGATGAACCTCGACAGCAACCTGAGAGAAATGTGCGCCTAGATTACAGTAATTCAGAAAGCGAGTCTGAAGAAGACATCCCCGAAGCTGTCGAAGAATTACCAGCTAGAGACACTAAAAGAACTGTCTCACAGACCATAATCCCTGGAATTGATTACCCCCACATGAAAAACAGTGACAACCTTTTACACATAAATTCTACGAACGAAAATTTAACTTATAATAAAGGCAATTACTTACACTTTATTTCAGCCGACTGTGAATTTACCACTGTCATATCACGATTGTTAATCGAAACTGACAAAATTTTTCCACAAGACTTAAAATTCAAAAACCCCAGACGTAAACAAGTGCTAGTAACAAATAAAGGAAATTACAAAGTATTGAGTGCAGTATTAACAAATAAACATTTCGAAACATTTTCAGTTCAAGAGCTCAAGGAAGTTTTGCACACAGTTAAAACTACCATTGATAAATATCAAATTAAAACACTTAGAGTTTCAAAACCTGGAGATATGTTAGAAAATTTTAGCCATTCATTCATTGCAGATTTATTTGAAGAATGTTTAAACGAATGTGAATGTTCAATCACAATTTGTCGCGGAAATGTTACCATTCCTGATGAAGCTATACGACAAGAAATTATATCTGAATATCACGAAAGTTTAATAGGTGGACATAAAGGTATCACTAAAACGTACAAACGTATTCGCGAAAGATTCTATTGGCCTAATCTAAAAGATGAAGTCACGCATTACGTAAGAACTTGTCCCGAGTGCCAACAACAAAAATTAACTCGAATAAAAACCCGTGAGCCAATGATAATCACTGACACTCCGTCAGAACCTTTTGATAAAATTTCTATTGATACGGTAGGACCTTTACCTGAAACCCAATGGGAACCGACACATCCTGACCATTCAAGATAATCTGACTAAATATTGTATCGCTGTTCCTATACCTGATATAAAGGCCGAAACAATAGCCGACGCATTAGCTCGTAACCTGATAATTCAATTCGGTACCCCTAGAATCATTTTGAGCGATCAAGGTAGATCATTTGTCGGAAAAGTATTTAATAATTTAGCAAAAATATTTAAAATCAAACATTTAACAACTTCCGGTTATCATCCACAAACTAATGGTTCTTTAGAACGAAGTCACATAGTCCTAGCGGAATTTATAAAACATTACATAGATAAATTTGAAGACTGGGACAAGCTCGTTCCTTTTGCTATGTTTTCCTACAACACGTCAGTTCACGAATCTACAAAATTCACGCCTTTCGAGCTAGTATACGGAAGAATAGCTCGAACTCCAAGTTCTTTTCCTCCTCCGGAGAAAACAGAAACCTATGGAGATTATTTATGCGATCTTACTTCTCGACTCGATGAAATGAGGCAGCTCGCCTCAAAGTCTCTAATTAAGTCAAAACATCGCTCTAAACATTATTACGATAGAAAAATGCATACTGAAGGCTTTAAACCAGGAGATATGGTATATGCAATAAAAGAACCAAAGAAAGGGAAATTCGACAGCTGCTATGTTGGACCATATCAAATTACTGAACTACTTGACCGACACAACGCTGTACTAGAAACACCCAACGGAAAGAGAATTTTGAAACATTTAGATAAACTGAAATTACATAAGGCCAGAGAAGAAGCTAGAGATGCGACACTCCGTTAGAAAAAAAAAAGAGGAGAGACATCGCTTGATGCACCGAAAGGACAGGCCGGACCAATAAATTAGAGAGAGAAACTACCCTGAAGACTAGCGTATAGGTCTTTAGTTAACAGGACCTACCAATACACACGAGAACCATATAACTTAAATAGTTCAGTTCTCAACAGATCAACTGGAGCATTTGCACCAACATACACATACACGTATAGAGACAATTTTTTTTCTGTTCTTCTCTTCTATGCCGCCTTAAATATGGAAAATATGAAATCAGGGGAGGAAAAATTTCTCCTTTTGGCTTTATGTAAAACCCGCAAGGAAGGGATGAGTTTAGACTATAAAAAGGAAGAAAAATTTAGTCAACACTTAGTCCAACAAAAATTTTTCACGGTGTTACATCGAGTCCTCTGCGTCAGAAATAACCCTGTGCAAGTGTAGGATTCAAAGTAATAGCTAAAAGAAATAGAAAATTTTTTCTCTCCAAAATTCGAATTTGAAAAAAAAAAAAAAAAAAAGGGGTCTTTTCGAGTTATATAGTAAACAGATTGAATTCAACGTTGTAATTCATCCTACAGGTATTTTATAAAATATTCAACTTATACTTTCTGCCTTCTCTCAAAGCATTACAAATTAACAATTTAAATTCACGAAAGGAAAATAAATCGATGACTGACTGAGATATCAAGATTGCTTTACACATACAATTATTTACATAAATTTTTTTTTTTCTCTCTTTCTTTCATAATTTGATCGATACCATAGGTGAACGAATATAGTACATACATATCTAAAACACGAAATATCCCTATTCCTAAACTACCTTGGTGAGACCAGGCTGCAGAAACGTTTGCACGCTCGCCTCCTTATCTTGTTGGGACCAGGCTGCAGAAACGTTTGCACGCTCGCCTCCTTATCTTGTTGGGACCAGGCTGCAGAAACGTTTGCACGCCCGACATACTGCTTTCCTATTCTGGGACTAGGCTGCAGAAACGTTTGCACGCCCTATCATATCCTTCCCTTATGGTGAGACCAGGCTGCAGAAACGTTTGCACGCTCGCTTCCTTCTCTTGTTGGGACCAGGCTGCAGAAACGTTTGCACGCCCGACACACTCCTATCCGTCGTGGGACTAGGCTGCAGAAACGTTTGCACGCTCACGAACCTCTATTAACCCTTTTTCTCTATCTCAAACGACAAAATGGGTCGAACTCGCCGTGCCGGAAGAAAGTACCAATTACGAAAACTTCACGCTCAACAATCAAATCCTGGTACAAACCACTTTAATTATTTCAAGAATAAAATCATTACTAAACATCTCAGTCAGAAACCATCGATACATTCCTCAGAAGAAGTTGTTCCAACCACTCACATAAAAAATTTAATTCCTATTACAATATATTCAAACAGCCCTCGTTTCGAGAATATACCTGAGAACGATCCAAGGTTTTTAAAATATCAACAAATCAACGAGCTCCATCATATAACACAGGATAACTTTGAACCACCTCAATCAAACCAACAACAACACAGTGAGTCTCTTGAAAATTTAAAGAAATAATATCTGCAAACCCTTGTTTAATAGTCAACTTCTCTCAAAATAATAAGCATGCATATTACCGAAGCCGAACTCGATTTCTTAAACGAACAAGAAACATTGGATTGGTTATACGCGATCCCTGCCACAAGAGTACCCGGTAGGAATTACGAATTCTATAGAAGTATTGTTAAAGCTCGATGCGTAAAGGTAGTATCAAAACGACCACCATGGTACGTGGATAAATATACAAGAAATTTTTGTGAAGATTGTTACTTGGATATATCCTCTGACGAACAAGAAAAAGAAGGAACCCAAATTTCAAATAAACATAGATTAATACCAGGACCCTATCACGCAACAAGTTGCAGTATTTGCGGTTTAGAATTGCTGAAAATACGAACCCCTTACGAATGTGATGATTGCATCTTAGCTTGGATTTTACATAGAGTCGAAATAGAAAGCGGGCGCGCAGTAGTGATTAATTGGGAAGATAAAAAATAACTTCATTCAGCCTTTTCTTGACACCACCTGGGTCTGTTCCAGAATGTCTACCCCACCAACTGGTAGTTACGAGCATTACATAAATTCCATGAGACAAACAACTCCAAGAATAATAAGGAAACATCGCAAAAGATATTTAGTAATTTTTATCGCTTATGCCGTGGAAGTACGTCGATTGCGACGTAAACTTCGGGAAGAATTACTCGAGCTATGGAAAGACGACCCATACAGTAAAGATCTTGTGGATTGGGGCCCTAAATACAACCCCGGAGACATTTTTAACCTGAGAGGCCTTTTTGGACTCCCGCCTATGCCCGAAGAAATAGCAGACCCCCACTGGGATCAACTAGTAAAAGAACGATGGGGGGATAATGAAGCATGATCGTAAAAATCTCCTCTAAAATCTTTTGAACCACCATTGCAATAATAACTTCTTATCACCTGCATGAGCATCCAAAAATTCACATATACGTAATTATCAAATACTCAATCATACATTACACTTCGTAGCTACATAATGAACCCTCCAATACCGATGAAATCGCCATTGAAGAGAATCGGAAATAAGTACATGGTATTCACGGGAACATTTTACTCCCCATCACATTTTTACGTGATAAAGGCGAAAAACGTACCGAAGGTGGAAAAATACAGCAAAGCAGTCAATAAATATCTGAAGGATTTCCCGATCTTCGACGTGGGTATGCTAGGACCCCTACAAGCAGGTAGTTGTGCCGTACAATTGGCAGGTAACTGGTTGAGAGGTAATATATTAGCAATAAACAACGGGTTCGCGTCAATAGATTTGGTAGATATTGGGGGTGTGCTAAGGTACAACACTCACGACCTAAGACCATTACCCCCCCCCCCCCCCCCGCTAACATTATCCACAGGCAAGGCTATCCGCGTCCATCTGTGCAACATAGAACCGAAATTCGAAGGAGCCTGGCCAGAAAGCGAGACAAGATTTTTAGAGCACCTTTTAGCCAGACGCCCCTTAAGAATGAGAGGCATACATTGTCGGGGAGGATCCACTTCTCTGACTCTGGGAATAGTGTTGCATGACCGACCCACCGGTCTTGACATAAGACGAATATTATTGAACCGAGGCCTCGCGACAGAAGGGTTCATACCCGAGATGTTGCTACTCGACATACCATCAGAACGCGTTGACGCACTCATTGAACAAAATATCAGTGACGAGAATCAAACCGACCCAAACCAATTAATTTAGACTCAAACTATTTCTTTTTAGTTTCTTTCCTTCTCCTTCCGTCTCTTTTTCTTTACATAAACCATCACACCCTTGAATAGGACATCTTTCTACAGTATTAACGGCAAAAGTTCCTAAAGAGAGAAAGAGATAGGAATGCTGGCAAAGCTACAAAACAAGCTGACCATAGGCCTGTTTGTCATAAAACAGCATGACTTCCATAGAAACATCCTCACTCACATGGATAGAATGCTTCAGTAAAAATTAGGACTCGTATACACTAGACATATATACCCTACAATACACAAAAAATATATATATAAATAAATAATCAAAAAAAAAAAAAAAAAAAAAAAAAAAAATTTAATCAATAACGATAATGGTAATCATATGTAATCACTACCTAAAACTTAGTTTTACAGATACGTAACCGAAATTTTCAAAATTTTTTTTTTTATTTTAATACAATAATATTGTTGAAAGTGCTTACGATTAGAACTAATTACGCACAAACACAATCTCTAAGTTAATACCCATATTTCCTTGAGCATGTTAGATAAACAGATAAGGAATCGAATAATTTAAAATATTAAGGATAATAAAAAAAATAAGACGCATTGAACATCGCCTAACGAATAGATTGAAGCAGCTAGTAACCTAGGCAGGCCTACACTAGTTTTCAAAATACCTCCCAAAAGATTGCTATAGCATAGGAGAAAAATGCTAAGTTTGACACCACAAAGTCGAGCGTTCGAACCCTGCTACCAATAAAATTTTTTTTTTCTTCCATTTAGATTTTCTTTTATTATTACTATTATTATTATTTATATATATATATATATATACGACATTTTATTTAAGAACCTTGGAATCATTATTCTTTGTTTCATCGCTTATTATATGAAGTAAAACTCCTACACTAGACTTAGGAACTCTCCAGAGTCACAACAGTCCGACTCATAGGGCCCTACGGCGAAAATACGGAAGTAATAGAAATTCCCAACATAGCCTGTTAAGAAGGAGCTCGTAGCACTATGGTAAAGTGCTAATCTACCACTCCAAAGGTCAAGCGATCAAACCTCACTGTCGAATATTTTCTTTACTTTGCTTTTCCCTCTCATTTAAAAAAAAAAAAAAAAAAAAAAAAAAAACAATCATTTTTTCCATTTATTTTTCTCTTTCTTTTCTCTTTACATCTTACATTAATATAATTTTTGTTTATTATTTTTCCCCTTGAATCACTTATTTTCTTTTTCTTTTCCTTCCCCGCTAAATAATTTCTGTACTGACCCTAGAAATATATATATATTTTTCTTCTTTTATATTGTTCTTTTAATATTGAAATTTTCTGTTCTTAATAAAAAAAAAAAAAAAATTTCTCTTCTTCCCCCTTATTTTAATGAAATAATTACAAAATTTTTTTTTTATTATTATTATACATTTTTTTTCCTTTCAATTCACTTCATTCTTTTATCGTTGTATTATTCTTTATTTTTTTTTTTATTTTTTTTTTATTATGTATAATTTTTTCTTTTTCTCTCTTTCTCTTTTTTCACCTTTTTCTCTTTTTCTTCTCTCCACCTTAAATAATGAATAAAAATAAAATAAATAAATGAGAACGACCCAATAATACAATCAATAAACGACAACCAACCACGAAAAGAAAAACGAAACCAACGATGAAAATCAAACGAAGCAACGCATCAGACCAAACAACCCTCCAATGACGATCAAATGAAGACACGACGAAACAAATCAATGAAAGAGAGGGGACGCACATAAAACTATAAAGAATTTTTTTTATATACACAGAAAATACAATAAAATATTTTTTATTCACTTCCCCCCACAGGGAAATAGCCACCCCAAAACAACATACATAATTTCAATAAAATATTTTATTTTTTTTTTCCTTTCTTTGTTTCTCTCTTCCGTATCTCTCAATCGAGATCGTACGCGGCCATGACCCCGAGAGGATGGGACCAGGCAGGATGATCCCAGTCATCCTCGGGATGGTCCTGTCCCCAACGTCCCTCCAAAAGCCACCGGATACCAAAGACGTCGAACCCATCCTCGCGATCGAAATAATAATTATGACGACGGATGGCTCGTTTTTCTTCCCTCCGCCGTTTTATTTCGGAGATAAAGACGACTCCGAGGGCAGCCTGAAACGAAACATTATACAAAATAAATTGATTAATTTATGAAAACCAGTTAATATATCAAAACGCAAATACTTACACCAAAAGCTTGGGCAAAACTTCTTCGTCCCAAAGCCATGTTAAATTTTATGTGAGAATAATAGAGAGATTTAAAAGAACAAGAGATACCGGTCTGGACGACGGTCGAAGGAATAATGGCGAGCTCTTCGGAAAAACGAACTAACAAAATTTTCTTCCCCCTCCAAAACGCAACCCCACTCCAAAGAAGACAGACAAATTTTGCATCCCCGCCCTTAGTTGAAAAATATTCTCATGCATACATCTGCAAGACATAAAAACGAAGACGAAAAACATCAAAAAAAAAAAAAAAAAAGGAAGAAAAAGGAAGAAAAAGAAGAGAGTGGTGTGTATACACGTATACATTCACATAAGAAACTAGCACCAATAACACTCCTACCTAACAACCAGGAAAATCACTTGAAATATTTCACAAACTCACATCTACACTCTCTATTTTAGACGAAAATGCGTATCCTTAAGGCCATACTTGTCCTCATACTTGGGTTCAGGGAAGCCTGGACATCAGTACCGACGGTTACATATGGTGTGGAACCGATCACCAACCGGACCGGCATTTACTATGAACCTCTACATGAAGTCCACTTTACACGGACTGACTGGCGCATCACGACTTTCATGGACTTAAAACCGTTCGAGGATCATCAGCCAACGTTTTCCGAAATACCAGTAATGGAACACGCTTGCCTACCATACTTAGGGGACCGCTGTAAGTCGTACATCAACAAAGAAGACCTGCTGCTAAAAAGTTCCCTCATCAAGAAATATCTTCTCTATATACGGAAGCAAAAGGGCATTGAACCAATAATAAGCATTCGTCGGAACCAATAATAAGAATTCGTCGGAACAGTTAGCAAAAGCCTTTTTGGAACCTTGAATGATGACGACGCCAAATACTTCGATGCCGAGATCGACAAGCTCTATCAAGATCAGAAGAAGATGTCTATCATCGAAAGAAATCAAACTCATATTATAAAATCAGAATTACACGACGTTTCCGAACGATTGTCCACTATGGAAAAAGAACATAGAGAAAAATGGAACAACCTAGTAGAAATATTTCACAACACTACCGATATCATAATGTACACACAAAACATCATGGAATGGAGAAACAGCGTTGGAAACATCGCCGAGACGTACCTCGAGAGCCTCCGTGCCATCGTAGACGCAATCAATTTCATTAAATTAGGATTCTTACATCCAGAACTTCTGAATCCCGTCACATTGGACCTCGTCGTCAAAAGCTTCACTGAAACCCAGCCTAAATACCTATTCCCGATCCCACTCGACGAAATTCATTCCGGGACCCTGTCAAGAATCTCCCGCTTATCAGCCTCCTACCACAATAACAAAATTATAATCGTCATGCACATTCCTTTACTCGAACCAACCAAATATCTCCTCTACAAACTTCACCCTTGTCCTATACCACAAAAATTTGGAAATAATAGTCAAGGAGCAGCATATGTACAGCCCCGAGCATCACACATAATTATTTCAAGAGATTTGGATAAGTACACACTCATCCCGGAAAACGATCTTCCGAGATGCCAACACCTCCGTGACTACCAAATCTGCACTCCAACATATCCTATATACGAAGTAGCAACTCATCAAAACTGCGAATTACTATTACTAACGGATGGAGGACATGGATCATATGAAGACTGCGAGATCAAGCTGATGAAGAAACAATATCCTTATTGGAAACAATTGGATAACATGTCTGGTTGGCTATTTTCATTACCTGCACCCGAAAGGATACAAATCCTTTGCGACGATGTTACCTTTAACCCAGAAATAGAAGGAAGCGGAATCCTGAAAATGAGCACAGGATGTATCGCCAAAACCCATTATGTAACAATTACGGGAACCCAAACCCTCGACCAAAAAATACGATCAACTTACATACCAGTCGCCAACCTAGACATAAAACGACTCGCCCCCAACATATCACACTACAAGCCTCTCCAGGATATCTACACTTCAGCTTACGTACCCTCGGTCATACCTCGAAACTCTGCGGGTGCTTTAGCCTTCGACGCTAGTCTGAAGGAGATAGAGCGAGAACTCATAGAAATCGCCTTTCACAAACGAGAACAACGAGGACAGGCCTTGTACACAACGATAACTATATATGGAGAAATACTTCTGGCCATCGGGTTACTGACCTACATCTTACGGGGATACCTTCTCCTCTGCGCCTACAAGCTTTTTGCCAGATGTTGTAAACCTGCACCACCACCAGTAGACTATGAAGACGACCTGCCAGAGGAAGTACCTTCTCATAGACGAGCAGAACCCATCTACGATACCGTAACTCGCCAACCCCACCCGGTTTTTATTCACGAAACTTCCACCCAGACTGCTGTCTGAACATAATTTTAATTTATACACTCTAATTTAACCACCATTATATACACATTTACTCAATTACTATATTCAATAATTATAATTATATAACATCTTTTATCACTAGATATAAGAAAATTTATGCATACTGAATGACACTAAATAATTATTTTCTCTTTTATATTCGTGAATGGAAGGATTAAGTATCTCACTTACCTGAACCACTCCCCATCCAACACCTTAACCGTATCGCACTTCGTGAAAACACACCTCAAAAATCAAACAAAGGCACAGGCAGTTCAGTAGCAAATAAAATTGCTCAAAACTCCGACACTAAATCAGTCAGTGTCGTCAAAAGAAACGAAATATAATAATGTACGTTATATCACGTCAAAATAATCTCTGACATTCAAAAAAAAAAAAAAAAAATATATATATATATAAATATACACATACATATATTTCGTTAACATCGCAAAATACTATATGCCGTCTAAAGCCAGTAAAAGAGGTATATAACTGACGAAACGGTTCCCAAAACTTCCTATACCTAATCCCTCGATATTCTTCTATACATCCCTACGAGATGCGAAGTCCATACCAGGCAACGAAAAACAAAATTTGCAATTTATCTCACCATTTAAGCATATATTCTATTTGAAAATATTAAAACCGGCGCTCTGGTCTGGTGGCTAGCGTGCTAGTCTCTTAACCAGAGCATCGGCAGGTCCGGGGTTCGATTCCCGGTGGCATAGACTTGTCACGAGAAGAATAAAAATATGGGCGTGATTAGCTCCGCCCATGTCCTACTCTTCTCGTGATAAGGCGTGACGTAGCTCTGCCGCCGGGAGGCGAACACAGGACCGACTGTAGCCGTACTAGGACCGGCTGCAGGAGGCTTCGGCCACGAAGGGGCCCTGGGATCTGGTTACTGACCCGGACCAGATACTCAGGGAAAAGTAGGAGGAGAGGTAGGAGAGGTGGGAGAGGTAGAGGGTGGAAGCGTGGAAGGGAGCAAAGTCGGCCGTAACCCGATAAAAGGGAAAAGTAAAGGCCAAAAAAAAAAAAAAAAAAAAAAAATTTGAAAATATTCAATATGCATAAATTGGTAGACACCGAGGACGGTGCCTAATCTAAGTGGTGAGGTGTCACAACCGACGTAAATTTTTGTTTTTATTTTATCTCTAGTAATTCTACCTAACCATGAAACCACGAGCTCCAAGCATTCGCCTTCATAAAACCCTCGACTCAACGCCTTATAGTAGCCTCTAGCATTCGGGTCATTTACTCTGACACGCGCTACACAAATAAACACACACATGTGTCAAATACCCAAATTTCTGTAAACACCAACAAGCCAGCAACGATCCCTTGCAGCCGGGCGCGTAGGTCATAAATCTTGAGCCCTAGCAACACTCCTCGAACCGATACACCAAAACTGATGCAACCATTTCCCCTGCACTAGATCTAAGAGGGCAAAGGCTTAAAAACACTTCCTTTTAAGGAAGTGAACTTCCCCTCTACTTCCGAAATCAGCCCTATAAAAGGCCGAGATTTTTCATCGCGCCTCGCATTCCGTTCCGTACCTAGAGTCGCGTTTATACTGTTAGCAGTAGTTCGGTTGTCATTCGGTTAGCCGTCTTATACTTAAACTCTGACCGAACTCCGGGTCTTCTGTAGAAGAGAGCGAGTCGAGTCCAGAAGTCAAAGTGTTAAAGTATTTAAATTCAGATTTGTTGAAATATATGTGGCCAAATACGGGAAGCTTTACTGCGTTTCAATAAATTTTCAAATACGGTTTGATGTTGATAGAAAAAATGATAAAGTTCGGAAATTCAACTATGTCACCAACCAAATTGTAAAACGTAAAAAAATTAGATTGTAAACAAATTTTGAACGAAGTACTTGGCGAGTTCGTGATCATATGTATTTATACTGAAACGTTTCATGATTTTTGAACATTGGTTAGTTGTTCAAAAATCGAAACTTAGGATTTTTGAGATCCTCTTCTCTTTCGTGGAGAGGTGTGCAGGTTCGTGCACTGACCGGCGAGGTCTTTGCTAGGAGTAAGAATCACCTTCAGATTTCCCCGTCTTGCCCGTCGAGGAGATAACTCGACTCGGAAAGCAAGAACGACTACTCTCGTCCGGATCATGAGCAACCAGTGCTCTAAGAGCGCTTCTCGTGACGCAATCGGGCGAGGCCTCGCTATTGCGCCACCGTACATTATTCGTACGAGAAGGTATATCCTCGATTGAGAATATCAGTGCTCCATTATTATAGTGAATAATTTTTGAGAGTAGGAATAAGGAGAAGGAGAATGGAAAGGTCAGGGAGCCTTATCGGCGTACGGGTGATGCTCCGCTGATGCGAGAGCGCTCAGTCCGTCGCCCTCTGTCAGGATTTCTGTGAAACCAGAAATCGTGACAGGGGATAAGGCTGTCCCGTTACAATTCATTACGCTAGTTTCATGGAAAAATGCTCGCCAAGTACTTCGTTCAGAATTTTTTTACAATCTATTTTTTTACGTTTGCAATTTGGTTGGTGACATAGTTGAATTTCCGAACTTTATTATTTTTTCTATCAACATCAAACCGTATTTGAAAATTTATTGAAACGCAGTAAAGCTTCCCGTATTTGGCCACGTATATTTCAACAGATCTTAAACCTTAGAAGCATACATTTTTCCTTCTCAAATTCTCAATCAACTCAAAATTTAGTACTCCGGGGTTTCTGGGGTCGCTGATTACAAATCTGCACTCAAAATTTGGAAATTCAAGATGGCGAATCCAATATGGCGGACCGAAAATACAAAAAATCGTTCGATGAAAGCGAAAGTTGGTACTTAGGGGTTTTTGGGGTCGCTGATTACAAATCTGCACTCAAAATTTGGAAGTGAAGATGGCGGATCCAATATGGTGGACGGAAATTGAAAAAATCGTTTGATGAAAGCGAAAGTTGGTACTCGGGAATTTTTGGGGTCGCTGATTACGAATGTGAAATTGGAATTTCAAAGTTTTCAATTCAAGATGGCGGATTCAAGATGACGGCCACTGATTTCTTGTATTTTTACTCGTATGCTCATGAAACTTGACATACAGGGGTTTTTGGGGTCGCTGCTAATGAATCTGACATCTGAATCCCAAAAGTTCATGTCCAAGATAGCGGATTCAACATGGCGGCCACTGTTTTCTAACATTTTCACTCGTGTACTCATGCAACATGGTAGGTAAGGGTTTTCGAGGTCACTGATCATGAATCTGACATCAAGTTCTGAAATTGCTATGTCCAAGATGATAGATTTAGAATTTCAAGTACATGATTTCAGCTAAGTAGTACGATTTTCTCACAGTCTTCTCATTCTTAGCATTACCCAGAGCTAACGACGAGGACGTGATGAGTTCTAGCTCCATTTTTTCTTTATTTTTATTTTTTTTTACTTTTTTATTGTTTTTTTTTTTTCATTTTGTCTTTTTTTTATAGTTTTTTTTATTTTCTTTTATTGTTTTTTTTTCATTTTTTACTTGTTTAATGTTTTTTTTCTTTTCTTTTTTTTTTATAAATTTTTTTCTTATATTTCTATCACTCCGTGTTGACGAGGTCTCATCAATACTAGAAGATTTTCTATGATCATCTCAATTCACTCATGCCATGCTCGGAAGCAGTTCTTATCCGGGAGTAGAATAAAGGAACACACACAGGATGACGCACGTCCATCCCGTTCTCCTCTGGTTATCTTTCGTAGTACGATGCGCACATCTTCTGGATCCATTTCCAAAAGCAGGCATATGAGCTGCTTGATGGCGTCTTTTCTCGCTCGATACTTGAGGTTTCGTTGCTGGTTTTCTAACTGGATCACTGGATTTTGTTTTCCTACACCTCATAGCTGGAATTTTATGTGCTACTAGATCTTCCGCAAGTGATAATCTGAATTTTTTCAATGTCGATGTTGGTTTTTCACTTCTATTTACACATAAAATAAATGAGTTGGTCACAGAGACGTCAACGAAATGCCAGAATAACCTTAGCTACCATCTTCCAGACTTACGGTCAAATTTATAGCTAGAGAGTCATCTGTCAGCGTAGTCTACGTATCCCATGTGCTTATTGTAGTCTGAGCACATGACAGGTCTATTTATTGAAATGAGAGATCCATCCTTCTGTCTGCGATTCACCACTGTCGTTTCAGATGGATCATGGTAGTTTGACAAAAAATGAACGCTTTTCTTTTCCATCCATTTTATCTACGTGAGACCTGCGTCAGAAGTTTTGAATTCATATTGTCCGATTGTCATTTTTTTGTCTAATTTTTCACTTTTGGGTAATCCAGTACGATTTTGTCTCACTGTACCACACGCAAAAATGCGATCTTCTTTCAAAGATAACATTAGGTCGCACCCAGTAAAAAAATTGTCGAAATATACATGGTGATTGCCACCAACTAGCTCACGTGTGAGATCTTTTACTACTCTACATCCTAGTCCTTTTTCACTAGTTTCACATTTACCGGTATATATTTGGAACTCACAGATAAAACCAGATTCATCTGCTCGAGTCCAAATCTTATATCCACATTTGATCGGTTTGGCTGGCATGTATTGTTTCAAGCTATTTCTTCCTTTGAATTTCACCATTGATTCGTCGATTGATTGGAACTTTCCTGGATTCCAACTATTTTTGAAAGTTTCAGAAAGCTCGTCCAAAAGAGGTCTCAATTTGTACAGCTTGTCAAACCCTACCTCACCCCGTTTTGGTTCTTTAGTATTGTCGTTTATATGTAAATGAGACAAGATGAATCCGAAACGATCAACTGTCATCAAAGAAGATATGCGATGATCATGTAATTGAGGATTATTGCTCCAATAGTCGCGGTAAGAAGGTAATTTTTTCACACCCATAAGTATATTGATTCCCAAAAATATCTTTAGCTCATCATTTGTAATAGGACTCTGATTAGATCTTTCGGCCCAACATTTTTCGTAAATGGAATATCTGATCTCGGTCTATTAATCGATTTCCATTCTTCATCTCCTTGAGATGATTCAATGTACTCTTCATCTGATGTCTGATCATCTGAAGAACTATTAGTTACTGGGAGAAGAGCTTGATCTGTGGGTATCTTTTGACCAAGGTTGTCTTCTTCATTTTCAGATTCGCCAAGCCCATTAACGGATTCTGAATCACTCGGGATGTTGACTAATTCAACTCTTCTTCTGCTTCTCCTACTCATGTTCTTGACTTCCGCAAAAATCTTAGAGTGGACTCCAAAACTTTCAATTTATCAAAAGAAAAAAAAAGCAATCTGGTGCTCGATTGACAAAGGATTTATTCAACATAAAAAGTTACTCAAATGCATAACATGATTCACCCACGGGGTAGATTTCACAAATTATACCAGGTCTGAAACAACTCTACACAAAATCAGTATATTATTAGATTCTAAAGGAATAATGAATTGATGTACGAGTTGGAAGAGGACCTTTCATCTGTAAATGTAGGATTCAGAATTTGAATTCAATGAGTTTCATCAAAAATTTACAATGATTGACAATAACTTTATTTCAGTGTTCTAAGATGCACCTTGCTCATACCCAAACTGATGCAGATCGCTCGCGGGCACGTGACACGGATTGATACTAAGGTTTCACTTTTTCGATGTTCAAGAATGTACTCTGCACTTGCATGAAAAATCTAAAAAATACTCTGATTCATAGTAATGCTTGTAAATAGATGAAGATGTGAATGATACGACAAACGTAAATGTACATTGTAACGACTTTTCCCGTGAGTCGCACAAAATATTCCTATCTCGAGAATTTTCTGGACGCCAGCCGAAGTTAACTTCGACAAATTTTATTTGAAAATTATCGAGAACAGAAGAATAGGTTTTTCCCGGTCGTAGCTGTATGTTGGAACCAAGTTGGTAGAGGGGCGGGATTATGATAAAAATACGAAATAAATTCACATGAAAGGCAAACGATATCCGGAATTACAAGTTCGAATTTATTTAAACAATTAAATTGAATGAATGAAAGATTTGACAATAAATTATTAGTTTCCGGAAAAATATAATATTGGTCTCGTTTTTCTCGAGAATGGTAAAAAACCTAAAAATTCCCCTAGGGAATAAAAGGTCGGGACAAGTACATTGATGTCCCCTTGTTTCCTGATGATATTAAAAAAGTATGAAAAAAAATTCCATCAAAAAATCATGAATCTTACTGAAAATGATTTCATCACAATTAAAAAAAAAAATTCACAAATCAGCAAAAAACATGATTAAAAAAAAAAAAAAATAATAAATCTGTAATTATTTTTGAAAGTGAAAAAAAATTCAAATGAAACGTGAGAAAATCTTAAATACACCATTCGAGAACATTGCAGACGTAAATAACCAAAAAATTTTGTTTGAAAACATTTTAAAAACCGATGCCCCATTCTTCTCATCTTATTAAAAAGGAGGAATGACTAAATTAATTGGAATAGTTCCCATGTAAGTTACGTACAGAATTAAAATTTACGATATCATTTCGAGGCCAAGTATTTATTGGTAATTCGGAATATTCATCCCTATGGGATGCATAAAGAACTTGAAACAGTTCTACTAATAAATCAAAAAAGTTACCAAACTACGTGCAGTACCAAAATTCATGATATCAACTCGAGGCCAAGTATTTATTAATAATTCGGAGTATTTATTCCTACGGGACGCATCAGAAAGTTGAAAAAGTTCTGAAGAATTTTTTGTAAAATGCCTAATCCAAAAAAATCACGTCAAAGGGGAAGTCATTTGTTACTTTATGGTGGTAGAGACTCATAAGAAAATCGATTCGTCTCCGACTTTAGTGATCCCCTGATATCATTCACAACATTCGACGTCGATTGGATCGGTACAAATTATGTTTAAATACGTGTTAAAAGTACTTGTCCGGCCCATCACTTTTTATTCAAATCTAAATCAAGAAAGTTGATCCATGTGTTAATTTGATGGAATAGTAATACCAGCCGCGACCGCGTCTGTCAACATGAAAAAAAAAATTCTTCGAATTCCAGGAAACGCTCGTGTCAAACTCAACGTTTGACAATGATTTTAACTGAATCAGTTTAATGTTCTCAGCAATAGTATTGGTTGGTTCTTATACCGAATAGAATTGCCCGCTGAAAGAAATGAGGAGTAAAAAATGTCGTCATTGCAATATAATCTGCGGGGTTATCCTAGATGGTTAGAAATTTTTATTGTGTGAAGGACATTTTTTCATGGATGCACAATAAAATCCCTTGTATATTACAGGAAAGTTCCATTACGAATTTTTTACAATTAGATGCAATTAAGTCGAAATACCTGAAGGTATTTTTCTCAATTCCCTGATTTTTATTCCCCTGATTCCAAGAGCCCTGATTTTGATTTGAATGAGCAATTTGAATAAAAAGTGATGGGCCGGACAAGTACTTTTAACACGTATTTAAACATAATTTGTACCGATCCAATCGACGTCGAATGTTGTGAATGATATCAGGGGATCACTAAAGTCGGAGACGAATCGATTTTCTTATGAGTCTCTACCACCATAAAGTAACAAATGACTTCCCCTTTGACGTAATTTTTTTGGATTAGGCATTTTACAAAAAATTCTTCAGAACTTTTTCAACTTTCTGATGCGTCCCGTAGGAATAAATACTCCGAATTATTAATAAATACTTGGCCTCGAGTTGATATTATGAATTTTGGTACTGCACGTAGTTTGGTAACTTTTTTGATTTATTAGTAGAACTGTTTCAAGTTCTTTATGCATCCCATAGGGATGAATATTCCGAATTACCAATAAATACTTGGCCTCGAAATGATATCGTAAATTTTAATTCTGTACGTAACTTACATGGGAACTATTCCAATTAATTTAGTCATTCCTCCTTTTTAATAAGATGAGAAGAATCATCGGTAGAATTGGCATCGGTTTTTAAAATGTTTTCAAACAAAATTTTTTGGTTATTTACGTCTGCAATGTTCTCGAATGGTGTATTTAAGATTTTCTCACGTTTCATTTGAATTTTTTTTCACTTTCAAAAATAATTACAGATTTATTATTTTTTTTTTTTTTTAATCATGTTTTTTGCTGATTTGTGAATTTTTTTTTTAATTGTGATGAAATCATTTTCAGTAAGATTCATGATTTTTTGATGGAATTTTTTTTCATACTTTTTTAATATCATCAGGAAACAAGGGGACATCAATGTACTTGTCCCGACCTTTTATTCCCTAGGGGAATTTTTAGGTTTGATATCACGGCTTTTTTCTCAAAAATTCCGCAATCTTTTTTTGATAATTATAAGATTTTGTTTTAAATTTTTATGGGTTATTTCGTTAGTACATTTTTAAAGATTCTAGGCTCATGGTACAGACATGCTTAATGTAAAAATTGTATATTGCGAACTTTTTTTCGCACCACACAGGGGTAGAGTTCCAGGTGCGTTTTTTTATTAACATGGTATCCCCAAGAGGCCTAATCTACATCTCACCTCTTGCAAATTCGTTGCTAATTCATCCGTTGTTGGACCGTCTCTGAAAGTTAATACGCGTAACGACTGGGGTTATCGATGAAATTCAAGTCAACATGCTACGTTGAAAAATAAAAATGATAAATGGAAAAACGTTATCTTGGCTTATCTCCAGGGTGATTGGGATTTTTTTCCTGCAACAGTAGTTTCTTTTGTCTCTTTGCGACGGAAAAGCATGGTAAAATTTCGATTCTCAGCCGAGATATGAATTTCAGTTTCTAACATCCAATTTCATTATGAAAACTCGTTTTTTTCACGATATTTTTATTAAAAAAACGTTACCTTAGCTTGTTTTCAGGGCGATTGGGATTTTTTCCCTGCAACTTCAGTTTCTTTTGCCCCTTTAAGACGGAAAAGCACGGAAGATTCTCGATTTTTAAGCGAGATACGAATTTCAGCTTGTAACATCCAATTTCATTATAAAAACTCGTTTTTTCACGAAATTGTAACTGAAAAAACGTTTCTATGACTTGTCTCCAGAACGATTGGAAGTTTTTTCCTGCAACTTTAGTTAATTTTGCCCCTTTAAGATGGAAAAGCACGGAAGATTCTCGATTTTCAGGCGAGATACGAATTTCAGCTTGTAATGCATCCAATTTCATTATAAAAACTCGTTTTTTCACGAAATTGTAAATGAAAAAACGTTTCTTTGGCTTGTCTCCAGAAAGATTGGGAGTTTTTTCCCGCAACTTTAGTTAATTTTGCCCCTTTAAGATGGAAAAGCACGGAAGATTCTCGATTTTTAGGCGAGATATGAATTTCGGCTTTTAACATACAATTTAACCCTTTGGCTGCCATTGTAGCAAATTTGCTACGTCTACTTTCACCTCGCCTGTAAAAACATGAAGACGTTATAGCGGACGAATTAGTTTGCAGTGTTATCAATCCATGCTAGATAGAGCTCCAGGTGCCAGGATAGCTTGAAATTCAAACGTAAACATATGAATTATTTCAATATAGCGATAATGTAGCCGTGAAAATATACGATGCTTGGCATCTGCTGTCCGTTTTCGATCGAAAAAGTAAAAAAATAGACATTCTCGAAATATTTTCTCATGGAATTGGATAAACGAAGCTTGACTAGACACACTGAGCTTTGAAGATTCGTGATTGAATTGGAATAATAGTTCGAACTAAGAGTGTAAAACCGTTCATGCAAGAAATTTTCTACAGTTCGAAAACACTATTTCCCAGGCCCTTATCGATAAAATTATGGTTGAACATTCATGGTCTACCCTTTTTCAGCTATACTACCAGAGGGAATAATTTGAAGCCGTTCAGAAATAGGTGTGGCCGTTAAAGGGTTAAGGATAAAAACTCTTTTTTTCACGAAATTATTTAAAAAAATAATTTCACTTTTTAACAATAACGAGGTAAAGTCTTGATATTCTGTATTACCTTTGAAGGAATACCATGAGAATAAGAGGTGTCAGTTTTTCTCATATTCTCGTTGAATTTCAGAGAGTTATAGCAGCATTTTATGGGTACTTCGAAACAACATGTTAGGCAATGCGGACAAATTCAAACCAGAATCCTGCATTAGAAATAAAAATAAGTTATCAAAACTGTCAATTGAGGACAGTTGTATCAGTTGCTTTAGTCTTGTTCAAATCTCAATGCTATCAGAACCATGGCGACCATGGAAGGAACTTTTTTTTTGTTGAACACAAAAAATGTTTCAACTTATTATGCCGAATCGTAGCCAAATATGGAACACATGTACGGAAATTTTGCACATGTCGCTTTACAAAATTTCCAAAGTTCATATCCATCTGCTGCATTCCGATGATACATATTTTGATACTTTCAGAAAAAGAGCCTCCGACGACTTGCTGCAACAGATTTTTTCATTCATTTTGCCAAAATAGAGTTTGAAGGGTGAAGAAACATAATGTTCACTCGATCTAACAAAATTGGAAACATTTTGATGTATTCATCGTGTTCTGAAACCGGAAATTTGTATTCTATCCAAAAATGTTCTTCCGATGACTATTTGTGACCATATTTGAATATCATAATACTACCATCAATGATGAAAAGTGGAAATACTTACAAATAGCACACATGTTTCTTCATGAAATTGACAAAGTTTGCAGGTATCCGCTGCATTCCAATTATCTACATTTTGATACTCACAGAAAAAAGCAGCGGAAGACTTTTCAAAACTACTTTTTGAATTTAATATGCCAGAACTAAAGAGGGAGAGCGAAAAAAATACAGCGCACTTCAAACTCAACGGAAATGAGTAGCCGAATACTTTTGTAACAAATTTTTCAATTCATATGCCATAGTCGGAGCCAGAAAGTGGAAATACTTGGCACACAAGCCGCTTCACAGAAATGTCCAAGTTTTTAAGGATCCGCTGTATTCCAAAATGTATCAAAATTTGATACCATCAGAAACAGAGCATCCAAAGACTTTCTGAAATAATTTTTTGCAATATATTATGAGAAAAGTAAAGTAAAAAAGCGTAAAGCATAGTGCACTTTAGACCCAACAAAATTTCGAAGTGTTTTATGTATTTTTCTTAAGATTTTTAAGACAAAAATTCTGATTTTATCCAAAAATGAGCAGCGGAAAACTTTTTATAATAAATTTTTCAATCCATAATGCCAAAATTAGAGAGAAAAAGTGAAAATCTATGGCTCATATGTTGCTTCAAGAAATTTTTAAAAGTTGTAGGTATTCATTGCATTCCGATGACAGAATTTTTCATATTATCAGAAAAAGGGTATCCGAAGACTTCTCCCGAAACAACTTTTTATATTTATTATACCACAAGTAAAAGGGGAAAATGGAAAAACAAACATAGTGCACTTCATCCCAGCAAAATTCAGAAAATTGAGATGTATTTATTGCATTTTGGCAACAGAACATCCATGACTCATATGGTGCTTCACAAAGTTTTTAAAAGTTGTAGGTATTCTTGACATAATGCACTTCAGTCCAACGAAATTGGAAAATTTTTTATCTGTCCATTCCGTTTTCAAGCCAGATATTTCCATCCTATCCAAAAATGTGCCTTCGATGACTTTTTATGATAATTTTTCAAACTCTTATTACCACAATCAAATCTAAAAAGCGGAAATACTTACAATTAGCACACATGTCGCTGCAAAAAATTTCCAAAGTTTGCAGGTGTCCGCTGCATTCTAATTATTTAGTTTTTGATACTAATAGAATAAAAACAGCGGAAAACAATTTGAAACCACTTGTCCAATTCTTCATGCCAGTACTGAAGAAGGAAAGCAAAAAAACACAGCGTACTTCAAGTCCGACAGGATTCAAAACTTTTTCAGGTATCGATGGGGTTTCAAAGACAGCAATTTAGATCCTAGCTGTTCAAAAACAAGCTGCTGATGATTTTTATCACAAGTTTCCCAATTTATATGTCACAGTTGGAGCCGAAGAGTGGAAATACTTGGTACACATGTCGCTTGACAGAAATTGCAAAGTTTATAGGTATCCGCTGTCGATGATACAAATTTCGATACAATCGAAAAACAGCACCTGACGACTTCCTCAGACCAGTTTTCCAAATTTATTATGACACATTTGCAGAAGAAAAATGAAAGAATATAGCGCACTTTGAGTCTTACAAAATTCAGAAACTTGGCATGTCTACGCAGCCATTCACAGACAAAAATTTTGATAGCATCGAAACATGATAAGCCGAAGGCTTTCTGTAATGCATTTATCAATTGCTCATGAATAGTGTAATCACTGAACATAAATATTCCTGTATGAAGATGTGTAACACTGTAGGTGCTTGCTACATCTCAGCAATACAAATTTTGATACCATCAGAAACAGAGCACCCGAAGACTTTTCAATATAACTTTTTGAATTCATTATGCACAATCAGAGCAAAAGTGAATAACTGAGCATACACTGGACAGAACAGATTTTTATCTCATCTATCAATGAGCGACTGAAGTCTTTTTGTTACAAATCTATGAACTCATGTTGCCACATTGAAATAGAAAAAAAAAAGAAATGCACAGCATACATGTGTCCAACAAACTGATGAATCATGGTTTTAATACACTGCATACGGATGAGGACATCAATGGACCAAACTGAATAACGAAAAAGACGACAGCTTGTTAGATAACGATGACACAATAAATCCAACTAGCACACATTTATTTTGATTTTTTATTCGAATTTATCAATATACATACAATAATAGCAAGTTCCCAAAATAACATTTCTGATTCGAAGTTATAGGTAAACGAACCTACTCACGGGGAAAAAAACGTGGACAAGTACATTGGTGGTCCCTTGTTTCCCTATGATATTAAAAAAATCCAAAACGCCGCTTAGAAGAATTCAAAAAAAGTTACAAAATAAGTTGAGATCTGTTGAAATATACGTGGCCAAATACGGGAAGCTTTACTGCGTTTCAATAAATTTCCAAAGACGGTTTGATGTTTATAGAAAAAATAATCAAGTTTGGAAATTCAACTATGTCACCAACCAAATTGCAAACGTAAAAAAATAAGATCGTAAAAAAATTCTGAACGAAGTACTTGGCGAGGATTTTTCCATGAAATAAGCGTAGTGTATAGATCATGATCAAGAATTCGCCAAGTACTTCGTTCACAATTTTTTTACGATCTTATTTTTTTACGTTTGCAATTTGGTTGGTGACATAGTTGAATTTCCAAACTTGATTATTTTTTCTATAAACATCAAACCGTCTTTGGAAATTTATTGAAACGCAGTAAAGCTTCCCGTATTTGGCCACGTATATTTCAACAGATCTCAACTTATTTTGTAACTTTTTTTGAATTCTTCTAAGCGGCGTTTTGGATTTTTTTAATATCATAGGGAAACAAGGGACCACCAATGTACTTGTCCACGTTTTTTTCCCCGTGAGGGGATTTTTGCGATTTACATATATATCGGGCATAATAAACCCGATTAATTAATCCGGAATAAGAGTTCCGTGTGAACGTAGTAGTCATTGCTCTCTCTCTCTCTCTCTCTCTCTCTCCCTCTCCAGCTGTCACTGGAGACTGACTTTGATGAAAATGTGTCTTGAGGCGTGCGATGAGGCCTATCATGGTGTTGTATACAGACACGTCAAATTCTTGAATGTGTTGGTAACTTTTGCATAATCTTGAGCCCGTGCAAAGTTTTTTCTCAGCAATTACGCGACCGATCATGCTGATTTTGGGCGCAATCGAAAGAGAATTTCTTAATTAGCTAAAAGTTCAATTTTTAAGTTCCTCAATTGCTTCTGAGCTTCGTAATTCAATAAAATGACATGCCAATTTTACCCCCACCACCGCGAAAAGTTTTGTTTCGAGAAAGTATAGTCTCGGCGAGCCTCGGGCCAGCAGACGACAGGGCTGTCAATGTACTTGTCCCGAGACTCTACCGAGTCTCTTGATATTTTTCGCGGCTCGGTAATCAAAACACTTTATAAATATTTTCACAGACGTGTAGCACACATTTATTTCGATTTTTTATTCGAATTCATCAATGTTTATATAATGATTACGTGTTTGCAAAATAAAATTTCTGATTCGAAATTATAGGTTAACCTATAGATTTCTCGCGGCTGGGTAATTAAATCACTTGATAAATATTTTTCACGAACGTATAATTTTATCCTATAAATTTAAGCTTAACACTTAATCGTACACTGAACTACAAAATAACTTTAAACTCGCACATCCCGCACTGTTTATGAGACACTGATGAAACTTTTTAAAATATAAGGAAGGCTTCACTTCTGAATTCGAGTGCTGTTGACACCGTCGTAAAGTTGTTGTTGTTGTTGTTTGTTTGTTTGTGGTTGGCTCCGGTCTACGCTCTGTAGCGTGTTTGACCATACGGCCATGTACTCATATAGTTTTATTTGCTTGCGTCGAACTGGACCTACGATTTTTAAGGTGGATTCCGAACCACCGATTAGTAACTTTTTATTGCTTGCGCCGAAGATGAGAGCTCAGAAAAAACACACAGTGGCAATTTTTTATGGCGTCGGGAATCGAACCCGGACTCATTGGATGTGAGCCGGTCACGCTACCACTGTGTCTGCCTCTCCCCTTCGTCGTAAAGTTACCCCCAGGGACATGAGGCCTTTGATAGTATTATATATATATGGGTGTCGTCAGAATCAACCAATCAGAAACTCGAGAGACACTTTCAGCCGGCTTTGGTGTTGTATACAGACACGTCTGATTCTTGAATGTGTAGGTGACTTTTGCGTGATTTTGAGCCCGTGCAAAGTGTTTTCTCAGCATTTACGTCACCGATCGTGCTAAATTTGGGCTCATTCGAAAGATAATTTCTGAATGAATCTCCAGTTCAATTTTCAAGGCCCCAAACGACTTGTGAGCTTCGAAAACGAACAAAATGATGTGCCAATTTTACCCCCACCACCGCGAAAAGTTTTGTTTCGAGAAAGTATAGTCTCGGCGAGCCTCGGGCCAGCAGACGACAAAGCTGTCAATGTACTTGTCCCGAGACTCTACCGAGTCTCTTGATTACAATTGTAGTGAAAATTAATTCAATTTTAACAAAATTATAAAATAATATCAGATTTAATTACATCCGTCAAAAATTCTTTTGAGTTAAATAATAATAAATTTTAGGATCCAACTCCAATCGAGAATTATACAAGAAGAAATTACAAGAGACTTGCTCTCATATTTTCTTTTATTTCGAAAAGATTGGAATTGAATAATTCGGAATTTCTTACACTAAGGACTCTCGTCGAACTAAATAAATTGAAAATCGAATTCCTCTCGGCAACTCTAATTAACCCAACAGAAAATACGGTAGATTTTACACCGTGAAATGACGTTATAATAATTAATTAATTCTTTCAAACGCGAACGTACCCCGAAACAATATCGCTCTTTAATACGATATTACGAAAAGTTTTAAGAGCTCTTTTTACAACAAAACAAAATCACAATAAAACAAAATGAAAGCGAGACGACGGCTCACCGCTACAGTTTCAGAAGATGGAAATCCGGAAAAAGACCACGGATGATTCCACTCGATAATTCCGGTTACGTCGTTTTCTTGTACAGGGTTGGCGACGGTTCGTCCGAAAACGTCAGGTTCCGTTGAGGTTCGATGCGAAAAGTCTCCGAACGATTACGGAAACGCGGTTTTATAGAATTTGGGTCCTAACCCCTCCACCCTTCGCCTACTCGCGGAATCTAGACTTTTCGAGAAAGTTCTCGCAATTCACCCCCATTTTCTCGCAAATTCAAATTTTCAGGGCGTTGGAGACAGTTGATTTGTGCCAACCGAGACTTCCCGAAGATTCCCGATGCTGCTTGACGCACCGCTTGAGATCAGACAGCTCAGGGTGAGGGCTTTGAGCTAGCGACCCCTCTCTCTCGATACTCGCGCTCCATCGATGACACCTCCGACTGACCTTGACGACCTATGCCTTCCCTTTCGATGAGTTGACGAAAATAGCGACGACCATAATATTTTCGATGTTTGGATTGCCGTCGTTCGCTCGTACAAAATAAAATAATAAAAATAAAATTGAATTAATACAAGGAAATACGCTCGCATTTGACTCCTTTTACATTTTATCGAGAGGAATTCGTCGAAAACCCGACGTTTTCCTCTGTGCCGTGCCAATTTCTGTATTTTTCGTGACGTGGACAAAATTACCACGTCACAACATAAATGATGTCTCACAAAAAAATTTGCTGTGAGATTCGGATGACTGTCAAATTGAAAAAAAATATTTGTCCAATCGAAGAGTACAAAGAGCCCTCATACACAGATTTTTGCAAATAAACTTAGTAAAATGTTTGCATTACATTAATTTTAGCAGGTCGCTCTCACCATACTAGATTCGCTATCTTGAATTTCCAAATTTGGAGTGCAGATTTGTAATCAGAGACCCCGAAAACCCCCAAGTATCAACTTTCGCTTTCATCAAACAATTTTTTGTATTTTTGGTCCGCCATATTGGATCCGCCATCTTGAATTTCCAATATTTGAGTGCAGATTTGTAATCAGTGACCCCGAAAACCCCTGAGTATCAATTTTCGCTTTTATCAAACAATTTTTTGTATTTTTGGTCCACCATATTGGATCCACCATCTTGAGTTTCCAAATTTTGAGTACAGATTTGTAATCAGCGACCCCGAAAACCCCCGAGTACCAACTTTCGCTTTCATCTAACGATTTTTTGTATTTTCGGTCCGCCATATTGGATCCGCCATCTTGAATTTCCAAATTTTGAGTGCAGATTTGTAATCAGCGAGTCCGAAAACCCCATCTTACCAATTTTCAAGCTATTACCTTGAATAGATTCTTGGAAAATGAATTTTTCCTAAAAAAACGTCGTTTTTTTGAGTTTGTTTATTTACAAATATTATATTAAAAACAATTGTGCCAATTTAACAGTATTTTTATGTTTTACGGCTGGGGAATTCCTCGACCTGACACCACAGCTGAAAGGACACATCGGTCAAAAATTGATGCGCATTCCGGAAGAAATAGGCAATGACAACGACGAAGAATTGGCAGAAGATCCTGAAGTCATCGCACTAGGTAAATAACGCAATAGTACGGGAGATGCAGTGAGCAATACTTGTCCAATAAACACAAGTATAGGGTCTAGGCCGGTTCTAACTCAGGGATCTCAGGGGGGAGCGGGGACGGGGGAGCGCGGGGTCTGCTGCGGGGAAGGGTCAGTAGAGGGGAGGGGTTGAGAGAGATGGAAAGAGTGTGAGAGTGAGAAGGGGGAGGTGAGAAGTGATGACGTCAGAAGAGGGGATCTCCACAATGTATTTTTATAAGTTTATTATTCTTTTCATTATTAAAATTACAAATTTATTCAAAAATAATTTAAAAAAAAAATGAAATGAATTATATACTAAAATATATAAAATTTATACAAAAAAAAAATAGTTAAAAATAAGAAAATTTACAATTAATTTATTATATGTTTTCAAGTATTAATATTAAATATATTTAAATTTTGTCATATCCAGAATCATCCCATCTGAAACATAGGAATGAGAAACAATTCAATTTTTAATAATTTTATCTTTAGAAAATGAAGGGGAAGGGGTATTATTAAATAATATAAATATTCGGACTTACCAAAGCGGATCACATCGTTGACATGAGTGCGGATAACACATTTGGATTGTCAAAGATTGGCCACACATCCAGCATCCAATATCCGATAGCTGACAAACGGGGGCCGTCTGATGATTATATGTACACATGAAGTGTCGGTATATTGGTGAATAATATTGCTGGCACCCAAGGCAAATATTATACCCCATACCATCCGTATAGAATTCTCGAACTACGCACACGCAGTTCGAGACTACGCACACGCAGTTCGAGAGTGAAGGCCACGGCGAGACACTATGGACTTCATCATGCAGATGTTGAGGCCCGCGTAATTCACTGAAGACTCCATGTATCGGACGTGGAGGCCATGACAAGTCATGAAAAATCATTTCATCCGGCGATGGACTTGCAGGACTCTCCTCCGAATGGGATTGAGAATCCCCATGGGCCACGTTCAATCCATGAGATGTCACATCATCGAGGACAGCCTCAAAATCGCTATCGCTAATCAAGTCCACAATGGCGCAATCATCCATATCATGTATGAAATCACACACTTCAGTCTTTAACTTTTCACCTTCACTTGTTACACTCGCAGATTTTAACTCAGCACACGCGTTAACCATTTTTATTTTCGAGAGAAGTGTTCAGACAAGCTGTACGAACTGAAATGATCTGATGTCGATGAAAATGTTCTTCATGACATCGCTGAAGGGGTAGTAGTTGCACTTTCTCTTTAACAACCCTTTTCTCGCACTCTTTCTAGCACAACTTTCTCAAACAGTAAAAATTTTACATCTTATTCGAATTCTTAGAATGGAAAAAAAAAAAAAAAAAAAAAAAAAATGACCATCCAGCGTACCCAATGTTATATACCCGTATAAACCAGCGCACTGACATGCAGGTCAAAAATGTCTTAACCCCAACCGATGTCATTCCATAAAATTTATTGAAAAAAATTTACTACTCTGGAGCAAAAAAAAGAAAGTTTTTCAGACGTCATAGAATATCCATGACATACCTTCAGTAATTAAATTTATGTCTGTGGAAGACGTGGAACGACCCTGTCACGGTATAATCTAGAGGATTGAGAGATGCAGCTACGTTTTTCCTGATTGAGCCATTGTTTCCCAAAAAAAAAAAAAAAAAGTGTCCTCTTAGAATCTTCACTCAAACGGAGTGCTCACCTACTTTTTTCCAAACATATATATATATGAGGTATTCCACGTCAAACCGGCGGACTTTTCCCCTGCCCCTCGCCGATTTGGTAAATTAATTTTATATGATTATACGAAGTCTAAAAGACACCCTGGAATTTTTTCAGATTTTTCTAAAGAGTCATTTTCGAAAAAAAAAAACAAAAAACATCCAAAAAAGTCCAAAAAAAGCCCCATTTTAAAAATCTGAAAAAATTCCTAAAAATCGCTGATTATATGCCAAACACTTTAAGCTACCGCCCGTAGTGGAAGTACGATTTTTTCTGGGTGTTAATCGGCTAATAACGTTGAAAAAATTCAAAAAATGCCGAAAAACACGTACTCTGACCCAATAGTTGAATATTTTCGTACCCAAAAATTTTCTTTAAGCCAAAAAAAATTTTTGGCTTAAAAAATTCAAAATTTTTTTTTTAAGCCAAAAAAAAATTTTTTTAAGACAAAAAATTTTTGGCTCAAAAAATTGATAAAATTTTTTTTAAGCCAAAAAAAATTTTTGGGTACGAAAATATTCAACTATTGGGTCAGAGTACGTGTTTTTCGGCATTTTTTGAATTTTTTCAACGTTATTAGCCGATTAACACCCAGAAAAAATCGTACTTCCACTACGGGCGGTAGCTTAAAGTGTTTGGCATATAATCAGCGATTTTTAGGAATTTTTTTAGATTTTTAAAATGGGGCTTTTTTTTGGACTTTTTTGGATGTTTTTTGTTTTTTTTTTCGAAAATGACTCTTCAGAAAAATCTGAAAAAATTCCAGGGTGTCTTTTAGACTTCGTATAATCATGTAAAAAATAATTTACCAAATCGGCGAGGGGCAGGGAAAAAGTCCGCCGGTTTGACGTGGAATACCTCATATATAAATCTATACTAGCAATATGAAAAAGGAATGCCGACAAATAGATTTTCATCTCCGAATATGTAGTTCTCGTTTACACCCCCTCCTCCCACATTTTTGCGGTAACATGAAAAGAAAATGTTATCTGATAGTTTTACATCTCTACATCTTTCTGCACATACCTTACTCCCCCACCCCGAAACACTCTCAAAATGTGCATTGGCTGGAAAATGTATATAAGACAGATGATGATGATAATTTTGTCAGAGAGATCTTTGAAGTTTTTCACATTTTGAAACGGATCGTCTTCGAGTCAACAACGTATTTCATCGGTTTTTCTTTTCTAATCATCATGTCACATATCAATGACATTGATGTAGAAAAATTGTTGCGTGAACAAACGGCTTCATTGCAATCAGTGGAAGAATACGATTTGTGGGAACAGCAATGTGTTGCATTTATCGAATCATTGGAAGAACAAGTTTCACCTAATAAACGCCCTCGATTGAGCACGGGATATCAACACTCGATAACTGCTAAAATTCTACGTTTAAATGGGTTACTGGAAGTAACACGTCTACGCTTTAGACATATAGGTGCTGGATTAGATAACCAGGGGTTAATATGGAGGGAAATTAATACAGCATTCGCAAATCGCGTAGTAACCGGTGCTGTAATTAATCGAAGTTACATCATCCCACGTCAATTCTTGGAAGATGCATATAAATTAGTTGAGAAGCAGGTGAAGGACTCAATTGATCAATATAACAGTGTAAAAGTGAATACGGAGTTCAATGCTGAATTTTCTACGGGTCATCAACGTGCGCATGAAAGCATCAATACGGCGAATGTGGAACTTTTTTAAACATCCGATTTAAGAGAGTGGTATGAAGAGCAAGTGATTGAACCAACGTTAGCATCACTCGACGAGTTTGAAGAACGCGATAGTGGATGGGCATTGGTTTCGATAACAAATCTAATTGTGAACATAAATAAATATAATGCAATGCGTGCGGGATGTTTCATCAAATTGCCGAGGGAAATAATACTCAAAAGAGCTGTTGTTAACGTCAAATCTAATGACAATGCATGCTTTGCATGGGCAGTAGTTGCTGCTCTCCACCCAGCAGAACGAAATGGTGATCGTGAATATTCATATCCACATTATTCAACAATGTTGAATCTTCAAAATATCGACTTGCCCATGACGTTGAATCAAATAAAACATTTTAAACAATTAAATGATCTCTCAATAAATGTGTATGGTACAACGAAGAGTAGTGTTGCACCAATCTACATTACCAAGCAGAAGAAGGAGAGACATATCAATTTATTATACATTGAAAATGTTGAGGGTGATAGAATTGGACACTTTGCGTGGATAAAAGATCTATCTCGCCTAGTGAGCGCACAACTGAGTGGTAGAAATTACAGAAAATATATTTGTGATCGGTGAGTAAATTTATTTTCTTATATTACATTTTTTTTTTTTTAATCTTAAAATATATAATAAATAATGGAAGAAATAATAATAATGTTATAGGTGTCTTCACTACTTCCCGTCCGAAGGCAAGCTACAATCACATGAAGTGGACTGTGGGAAGATGAATGATTGTGCAGTTAGATTACCAACCGAAGACGATAAATGGTTGGAATTTAAAAATCCTAATCGGAAGGAGCGCCTACCATTAATGATGAGCGCATACTCATCGTATACGCTGATCTCGAGTGCGTTTTAGAAAAGACTGGTGAGAGAGAAAGAGAAAAGAATAAAGAGCAACATCATAAAGTGTTTAGCGTGGGGTTTTATGTAAAATGTTCGTATGATGAATCCTTATCAGGATATTATTCGCGTCGTAGTGATGACTGTATTGAATGGTTTCTTGAACGACTGAAAGAATTATCATACCGCGTGGAAAGAATTTTATTGAGAAATGTTCCGATGAAAGAATTATCACCGGCAGAGTGGAAAAAATTCCGGGAGGATCTAAATTGTCACATTTGCGAGAAACCCTTTGTGGGGGTTGAGCAGCGTGTACGTGATCATTGTCATCTAACGGGGAACTTTAGAGGTCCGGCTCATAACAATTGCAATTTGAATTATAAACAATCATTTTTCATCCCGATTGTTTTTCATAATCTATCCGGCTATGACGCACATTTTATAATCATGGAAGTAACTACAGCTTTTAAGGGGAAAACCGATTTGCTTCCCTTAACCAAAGAAAAATACATTTCTTTCACGAAGACAGTTAAATCTTCTTCGCATGATTATAAAAAACAAATAAAACTCCGCTTTATCGATTCATTCAAATTTTTGAATTGCGGACTTGACAAATTAGCATCACTTTTGTTGACGGATAAACTGGCAATTTTAAAATCACAATTTCCAGACATTTCAAACGATGATTTTGCTTTATTAACTCGAAAAGGAGTTTTTCCCTATGAATACATCGACAGTTTTGACAAATTAAATGAAACACAGCTTCCACCTCAAAATGTTTTTTACAGCTCTTTGACAGACACGACACTTTCCGAAAGCGAGTATGAACATGCACAAACAGTTTGTGAGCGGTTTTCGACTCAAACGTTGGGGGAATATAGCGATCTTTATTTGAAAACGGATGTACTTTTGTTGGCAGACATTTTCGAAAATTTTCGAGATAATTGTCGACAAAGTTATAGTCTTGACCCGGCTTATTATTTTACTCTTCCAGAGTATACCTGGGATGCTATGCTCAAATATACAGGGATTAAATTCGAGTTGTTGACAGATATTGATATGGTATTATTCATTGAGCGGGGTATACGTGGAGGTTTAAGTCAATGTTCAATGAGATATGCGCGTGCAAATAATAAATATATGGAGTCATTCGATTCATCGCAAGCTTCAACGTACTTAATGTACTATGATGTGAATAATCTGTATGGATCTGCGATGAAAAAACCATTGCCATATCGAGATTTCGAATTTCTCGAAGACATCTCAAATTTTAATATAAACTCACCAGATCCAGCGAAAGGTTACATACTTGAAGTTGACTTGGAGTATCCCACACACTTGCATGATAAACATAAAGACTTACCTTTTTGTCCAGAACATGGTAAGCCCCCGGGTAAGCAGCAAGAAAAGTTGCTTGCAACCGTTTTCGATAAAGAACGCTATGTGATTCACTATCGAACATTACAACATTGTTTAAGTCATGGGCTCAAACTCAAGAAAATACATAGAATATTACAATTCACGGAATCTCCATGGTTGGCGGATTATATCGAACTAAACACACAGTTAAGAACGCGTGCAACAAATGAATTTGACAAAACTACACTCCCGCTCAAAAGTATGGGTTCACCCATCGAAATTTTGAGCCTCGGTATAAGTTCCATATCTCAGTGGAAAAAGGTCGTAAGAGGATTTAATAAGCGCCGTTTTAAAGGGGACAGTTTTAGCTTCACTTTGCCTATTTTGGATAATTTTTTACAATTTTTTTTATAGTCTCCACACGCTTTCGAACAGGGCAGTTTTTCGACGATTTTTTGAGCTTCGGAGATGGGCTGCCCATCCACTAGAAATTTTTGCGTACAATTTTATTCATCATAGTTTCAAAGGGGATATCAAACGCTGCATTTTCGTTTTTGAAAAAGTATCGTGCGATTTTTTTTCACAAAAATATTTTAATTTTTGACGAAAATTGAGAGTTTTATTAAATTCGGCGTATCTTGAAAACGGCGGGAGATTGGAGAAAATATAATGAGGGTGGAAAGTTGCATGACATTATGATGGACCTGGTAGAATTATTTCAGAATTTTTTTTCGACATTTTTTTTTCTCCTACTTTTGGAGTAAAAATTATTTTAATTTTCTCATGAAAATTTTTTTTTAGAGGGGCGAGGCATTTTTTTTATTGGTTTTATCACCATCTTCACGACATTTTAATTGAAAATTAAATCCCTTACCTTTTTTTATACGTTTTTTTTCGTAAAAAAAAAAAAAAACCGTCTTTGGCTCTGAGGACCGCCTTGACGATTCGTGGCATTCTCGCAATCAATTTATTGATTTGGGCTGCCTCCAGACTCGCCCATGCATGTTGCAGTTTGTGCCACAAATCGCCAGCAGACGAAGGGCAGACCTCTCTGACTTTTCGATCAAGTTCCTTCCATAAAAGCTCGATCCGATTCAGATCGGGAGATTGTGGTGGCCAAATCATATTAACGAGGATGCCCTTTTTTTCCTTCGTCTCCAAATAACCTCGACAAAGACCAGAGCTGTGTTTCGGATCGTTGTCCTGTTGCATCAATGTCCTGTTGTGACGCGGTCCTCAGAGCCAAAGACGGTTTTTTTTTTTTTTTTACGAAAAAAAACGTATAAAAAAAGGTAAGGGATTTAATTTTCAATTAAAATGTCGTGAAGATGGTGATAAAACCAATAAAAAAAATGCCTCGCCCCTCTAAAAAAAAATTTTCATGAGAAAATTAAAATAATTTTTACTCCAAAAGTAGGAGAAAAAAAAATGTCGAAAAAAAATTCTGAAATAATTCTACCAGGTCCATCATAATGTCATGCAACTTTCCACCCTCATTATATTTTCTTCAATCTCCTGCCGTTTTCAAGATACGCCGAATTTAATAAAACTCTCAATTTTCATCAAAAATGAAAATATTTTTGCGAAAAAAAATCGCACGACACTTTTTCAAAAACGAAAATGCAGCGTTTGATATCCCCTTTGAAACGATTATAAATAAAATTGTAAGCAAAAATTTCTAGTGGATGGGCAGACCATCTCCGAAGCTCAAAAAATCATCGAAAAACTGCCCTGTTCAAAAGCGTGTGGAGACTATAAAAAAAATTGTAAATGGGTGAACCCATACTTTTGAGCGGGAGTGTATGTATAAATTAATGAACAATGCGGTCTTTGGCAAAACAATGGAAGACGTGCGTGAACGTAAAAATGTTAAAATGTTGACGGAATGGGATGGTAGACATGGAGCAGAAGCAATGATTGCAAAACCAAATTTTCGAAGTCGCAGCGTATTTGCAGAAAACTTAATAGCCGTTGAATTGCGTCAAATTGAGGTGAAATTTGATAAACCAATATATGTTGGTATGAGCATTCTTGAGATATCAAAAACCTGCTTGTATGAGTTCCATCATGAGTTCATGACTCCAAAGTATGGGGATAAATGTTCCGTTATATATACATGTCGGAGATATGAAGATCGTAGTGGTCCATACTAAATTCTTTTGTTTTAAAAGATCGATTTATAAAAATAGACGAATAACAATAGGAGAGTCAACGAGAGAACGATGAAGGAAATTGACGTGTTGTTCCAAATCGAATATACATTTCTTCATAAGTTCTGTTTATAATGTTAATTATCAAATAAAACGATTGGTTACGCGTCCCACACGTCAAATGAAGAGTTCTTATTCGAATATCGATCATTCTCCGACATCAGAAGTGGGATTACCAAGGGACGTGAACCATCAATCTCTCAAGAATGTTCTCACAATCAGACCGCTCAATGGAATAAAAATGATTCCGCAGACTGATAGAAAATTGTGATTGAAAATCAAAATAAGAATATGATGGAGAAATCTTCGATGACATCCTGGACACATCTCTACAAATCCTAAGATAGTAGTAAGGCTATGCCAGTTCTAAGCCAGGCATCTCAGGGGGGAGCGGGGACGGGGGAGCGCGGGGACCGTTGCGGGGGCTGGATGGTGTGTGGAGGGGGAAGGTTCTCGCACAGCGGGGGTGCAGCGGCACATTGAAGACAGAAGATTTTTAAGGATAATGGGGGAGGGTCAGCGGTCCCTGCATGTTTGATCTTATGCGACAAGTGTCACTTTTTTCTAAGAAAAAAGAACAAAAAAGATATTTATTATCAGAATTCTTTACAAAGATGTGTCACACCCCCAATGATAGATTTATGAGTTCCGTTACACATTTTATAATCTGCAGAGACAGATATTCTTACCAGATTGCATAAGAATTTTCTTTTGAAAAGTCACGTGCCGACTTTTTATCTCAAGTTTCAATCTCGGGGAAATACATGAGATTTCAATTTTCCGCCAAAGTTACTAACTTCACGGTTAACGGGCCACTTTCATCTTACACACTTCGAAAGATTTCTAAGCGTCACACTTCTGCAATAATTGATTTATGTATCCTGGAGATCAGATTACGCAAGGATGGTCATTCGCGGCATTTTCTTTGAAAAGGCACTTGCCGTAGCGCCCCCGCCTTCGCATACCCCTCCCCACCACTTGATATAAAAAAATAGATCTATGCTTGGAAGTATATTTTGAACAATATTATTTCCTAAAAATTCCATTCCCAAAGTTGATCTCAAGATGGATAGATGTGCGAGTATGTATGCAATTCATCCGTCGAAAGAACCTTGGACATTGACGAAAAATGAACTCGAATCGATTCCCAAGGTTTTGCTCATAAAATATTATAGTAGATTTATTAATTTACTGTGGGATCGGTTACCCGAAAATTTGCAATGTGATAGCGAGGTGCAGTCATATCGATGGTGTCAAGATCATTTCAATCCACCATGGCAACGGGTTCATGTTGATGCTCCATGGCCCATACGTCGTGATTGTGAAAAGTGTTATATCATGGAAGAACTAGTGAATATTTATGCAATTCATTGCATTAGAAATCCTCGAGAAATTACGGCAGAAGAGCTCCGGATTATATCACCAACAACGTTCAAGAAATATTTCAGTGACTTTACAGATATACTGTGGGAGCGTTTACCGGAATATTACAAATCTGACAGCGAAATTAAATTTTTTCGTCGATGCTATGAACATTGGAATACACGATCGATGGAAGACCACATTGATGGACCTGCGCCGCTACGTCGAAATTGTAGAAAATGTCGAGAGAGTGAAGAACAAGTTTGAGCCTGTTATGGATGCATGTATACTAGGGTGGGTCAAATAAAATGACTATTTTTTTTTGGCTTGATATAAGAAAAAATGTATTGTTTGACATCTCAAAAAAACCCTGTCCAAATATTAGCCCTTAATAGTTGAATTAAGAGGTCCCTCATCGCGATTTTTCATTTCCCCTTTAAATAACATGGGAAATTTCTTTTTCCAACTTTGGAATTTTATCAGACTTCAACCTTTGAGGTTAAGGGAATTTTTTTAGCACATTTCTTTAGAACTTTCGATGCTCTACAAAAAAGCTCTCTTGTATCTAATCGATAAAAGTAACCGTACAAAAAATAATCGGTGATAATTGAGTACATAAATTTGAAATTTTTGAAAATTTCAGTTGTCCATAAAAATGAATTTATGTTACTTATTGTTTTCAATTAAAGTTGAAACATCTCTTTTTTATCTTTATTGTCATTTATCTTTATTATCTTTGTTATCGACAAATAAATTATATTATCAAATTAATTTGCACAAACGAGTACCAAGATGTTTTTTCTTTAGCTTAAAGTATTTTTATCACAGTTAGGGAACTTTCATCGATGATTTCTCACAACTTGCAGTAAATATTGAAACGGCTTCTCATTTCCTGTCAGACATTGATTGTAACCGATCACTAAAGACACTCCACTCTTTTTTCCCAATTTGTTTTTTTTTTTAATGACAAATCTTTTGGTTTGGTGACTGGAGTCGTTGCAAGTTTTCATGGCTTGAACCATTTTCATACTTAACGAAACATTTTCAGCAAACAAAGCGGCCAAATCATGATTCAAATACCTATTTTTCGCAAGTGGCTCGATATATAGGGCTGCTCAAAAAAAGATATTTGAATCATGATCTGGCTTGAATGTTTCGTTAAGTATGAAAGAAAAAGAAAAAATGGTCCAAGCCATGAAAACTTGCAACGACTCCAGTCGCCAAACCAAAAGATTTGTCATTCAAAAAAAAAACAAATTGGGAAAAAAGAGTGGAGTGTCTTTAGTGAGCGGTTACAATCAATGTCTGACAGAAAATGAGAAGCCGTTTCAATATTTACTGCAAGTTGTGAGAAATCATCGATGAAAGTTTCCTAACTGTAATAAAAATACTTTAAGCTAAAGAAAAAACATCTTGGTACTCGTTTGTGCAAATTAATTTAATAATATAATTTATTTGCCGATAACAAAGATAATGAAGATAAATGACAATAAAGATAAAAAAGAGATGTTTCAACTTTAATTGAAAACAATAAGTAACATAAATTCATTTTTATGGACAACTGAAATTTTCAAAAATTTCAAATTTATGTACTCAATTATCACCGATTATTTTTTGTACGGTTACTTTTATCGATTAGATACAAGAGAGCTTTTTTGTAGAGCATCAAAAGTTCTAAAGAGATGTGCTAAAAAAATTCCCCTAACCTCAAAGGTTGAAGTCTGATAAAATTCCAAAGTTGGAAAAAGAAATTTCCCATGTTATTTAAAGGGGAAATGAAAAATCGCGATGAGGGACCTCTTAATTCAAATATTAAGGGCTAATATTTGGACAGGGCTTTTTTGAGATGCCAAACAATACATTTTCTCTTATATCAAGCCAAAAAAAAAATAGTCATTTTATTTGACCCACCCTAATGTATACGCAGTGTGCGTGGGAATATGAGAGATGACTGGATAAGGGATGTCTGGGTGGAAAACTGAAATCAAGGCGGATAATCTCCATTCAGCTACAGCATTAGCTCCAAGTTGGACTTTTACCTCCCGGAATCATCGTATAAATAATAATAAAAAAATAATGGATCGTGAGTCAATGAATAGATCTATCGCGTTGATAAGAGGTCTTCCTGTGAAAAATGCAGTCGAACTTAGGAGTGGAGTGAAATATCAAATCACTGATTTATATCCCGTGCAACAAACCAATTATGAACCACATTATTTCGTTACAATTGCAGATAACATTATCGTTCAGCTATCAGACACTTACAATAATATATACCGCGGAGGCGCGGAAGAATTACTGCATGACACTGAAGAAGTGTTGAATGGGAATGTGTATGCATACAAGCAGAATGATGAGGAATTATTCATTCCGCTCGGTTATTATAAGCACCAATGGTGGTTTTGAAAATTTGTTGGGGATAAATAAAAATTGTAGAAATAGTGATTGGAGAGCGAAGAACATGTTTGAATTCGTTTCGGATGATGACGCGTAATGGGGGAGGTTTCTCGGATGCAGGTGCACAAACGACGTGGGGGGGGGGGGGGGGGGGTGACATTTCTGAGAAGAATGGATCTTCGGAAAATGCGTGAGAAAGAGTATTGTGGAATGTGCAGGTGGTGAAGATGTAGGTGACGGTCATGTTCAAACCTGTATGAGGCTACATGATTCGACCAATTTTTCCCTGCAAATGGAAGGGGAATGGACTTATGGAAGGGATAGATAATACAAATAGTCGAGCATAAAGAAGAGCAGCATCCATTCGTCGTTCCACAAGCTTCATTCAAGTCGTGATTTTTTTTCTTCACATTCGACAACGATGGCGTTCTCTGCGATCAACGAAATCACCAAGCAGTCTGCATATCTACCCTCGAAGCCGCTGAAAGAACTTGAAGTCAATGGCGACTATGGAGTCTCCGATATTCGTTCAGCAAATACAAAGTGGGGACAAAGGTACGTCGTGGAAGTCGACAATAAATTCACAGTCTTCCTGCCACCCCGAGTTGTCAAGGCATTTCAACAAGATCCTGTGACGTACGGAAAATTATTGGAGGCTGCTCATACTGGACAACTCAGTATGAAATACATCGGCGGAGATTGGAACGGCGTCGAGTTTCATGAAATATAAATTTCATATCATATATAATTGTAAATAGAAAAAAAGTCGATGTAATGTGAATGAGGATGGAGAAGGAGATAGTCTTATATAAATAAATTGTGTAAAAATCATTTCATGCATGTTTTCTATATTCAAAAATTCCTCGTCTACATAATGCATGGTATACATATAAACAGCTTTTCAAAGCTTTCACATTCATCGTCGCACAGTTAAATTTCGATTCGTTGGTATGGTGAGGACAACTCGATGAAGTTTTCAGCAACTTCTTCAGCGATGGGCAGTCCAGAGTCTCGAGATCCACAATCTCCGTTGATAAATCCAAAAAGCTCGCTAACCAAGACTTTTCACAGCCTTTTACAAATATGGTGCGAGCGTGTTGTAAAGTTGATTGAATGATAGGTTTTACCGCGTCGTACGGAATGGGACCATAATCCCATGGTATTCCATGGAAATTTCGTTGTAACCATTTATTCATGGATTGATATTTCGATGGCAGTGTGTCCCATGAATATGGTGGTTCGAAGAAGAGCGTGAGAGGTTCCGAATTTTTCTCATCGGCACGGATAATTGATATTTCTTTGAGGATAAATTCGTTGATTGGTCCCTTGAAACCTTGTAGATCGACGATAAAGTCCATCTCGACTGATGTCCAGTGTGCAAACTTCAGCGATTTTATACCAATTTTTTTACCCCACCACTTATGGGATTATATTCAACAATACGATCATGTAGAATCAGACAGTATGCGCATGTTTCTGCAGGTGCGTTCGCTTTCATTTCAAATTCGAGACGTACATCAACAGGTCCAGACTTGAGAGAATCGTTCTGTTTCGAGCAGTCAATTACAATGAGAGGAGCATGATTCAAAAAATTCGTTTTCGTAAGCCATGGTTCAGTCTCCTTGTTGTAGTACATCGATTGAAAGTTTGTATACATATCGTAGAGTAATACATACTGATTTTGCTGTATATTCAAATTCATGTTGCCATAGGGATAGCACTGTGAGTTTAAGTATAGTTTCACAGTAGTTATAGCTAAGAGAGTTTTGGACCAGGGATCTCAGGGGGGAGCGGGGACGGGGGAGCGCGGGGTCTGCTGCGGGGAAGGGTCTGTTGCGGGGAAGGGTCAGTAGAGGGGAGGGTCGAGTGGTGAGAGAGAGATGGAAAGAGTGTGAGTGAGAAAGGAGAGATGAAAAATCATGATGTTAGAAGGGGGGAAGTTTAAAGTATATCAATCAAAATTCAAATTTAAATTAAACATTTTATTAACAATTTTTTCTCAAAATTCACATATACAAGATGATTAAAAAAAAAAAATTTTATTAAAAAAAAAAAAAAAAAAAAAAATCTATATAATTTTATCCATCCGGTTTTGATGAACCGTCACATCTGAAACATAAAAATGAATATTTTTTCCATCAACTCCTAAGATTGAAAATGTTCAAGAGGGGGAGAATGATAAGTATGGAAACTATGACTTACCAACGTAAATTGCATACTCCACATGCATGTAGATACGTCATGTTAGTGGTCAATGAGTATCCACACATCCAGCATCCAATGTCAGGAAGATCACGTACTAAGCCCGTCCGATGTTCCTCCATATATGCAAAATTATGATATATGGGTGAATAGTACGCATGACAGTTCACACATATATTGTATCCAAATCCATTGGTGAAATAGTTCCGAACAACACAAATAAAGTCGGAAACTTGATTGGTCACCGGAACCCATAGAGATGAATCTTCCGAACTCTCTACATCACTTTCCTCAGAATCCATTATAAAATTTACGTTCTGCTCCTCATCATCTACGGTGGTCACATCGTCGAGGAGTGTTTTAAAATCACCATCACTCACCAAATTTTCAATTTCCTCATCACTAAATTGAGCTATTGCTCTAATTACACATGCTCGTAATGAATTTTCACAATCAAGAGTGGAACGCGTGTCAACCATTTTTTCTGTGAACTACCCCGAGAAGTTGTGCGAACGAGAATGATTTGACGTTGACGAAAATTTTTCTAGTTTGACAGGGGAGAACGAGTTGCATTTTTTCTACTCACACTTCTCCCCCAGTTTTCCAGGAGCAGTGAAAGTTACCTGTTGTAACGGTTTAACAAAGATTTACTACCCGGAGTGAGTTTTTTTTTTTTAGGACGTTGTAAAATATCCCGGACATACCCTTAATAATTAAATTTATAGCTTTAGGAAAAGTGAAACGACTTTTTTTTCCATGGTGGAGATGTAATCCATGGAATTGAGAGATGCAAGGACCTACATTTTTTTTTTCATGATTGAACAATTGTTTCTGAAAACGATGTCTTCTTAGAACTTTCACTCAAATGGGTGCCCACCCACATTTTCGTTGACACAGGTTCATCTAGAAGAGAAAAAAAAAGAAAAAATGCCGACTTTTGAATTTTCACCTCCATACATTCAGTTCTCTTTCATGTATTCCCGCTACTAAACAAAAAAAAGCCCTCTTTTTAAAAAATGAACAAAAAAAAAAACAAGTTTGAAGGGATGATGCCGATTTTGCCCTTCATAATTCAATTATCTTTGGGAGAAGTGGAACGACCTTTCCCATGGTAGAGATGTAATCTACACAATGAAGAGATGCTTACACCTACATTTTCATGATTGAGCCAGTGTTTTCGGAAAAAAAAAAGCATTCCTCCTAAAAATTTTTACGCAAACGAGCGCCCACCCACATTTTTCTTAACCCAGGTTTATGGAGCAATGTGCTGACAGTTAGATTTTCATCTCCATATATTCTTCCTATCCCTCTCATATACCCCCTCTACTAAAAAGTCCACTTTTTGGAGAAAAAAAAAGAAAATTTTTGAGGGGGTGTTTTCGATTTTGTTAAGATGATTTTAAAAATCGGGACATTCAGAGTCAAGTTGTCGTCGAGTTCACATCGAAGTTCACATTCTAATATTACTCATCATCATCATCATCATCATGTCAGATATTACTGACAATGATGCTGAAAAGGTGCTATATGATCGAGCGGTTTTGATACAGTCATTAGATGAATATAATGTGTGGGAAGAACAGTGCGATGCGTTTATCATATCGTTAAGTGATAATGATTCATCTAAACGTCGAAGATTGAACATGGCATCTCAGCGCTCATTGATTGCCCAAATCATACGTTTAGAAACTTTGAAAGCAATAACACGTTCACGTTTTATACATACTGGTGAAGGATTGAACGATCAGGGATTGATATGGCGGGAAATCAATTCAGCATTCGCGAATCGCGTGTTAACGGGTGCTGTAATTAATCGAAATTACATCGACCCACGACAATTTCTACTAGATTCATTCAAATTAGTGGCGTTACAAGTGTCCGACAATATTAAGAAGCATAACAGCGTTAAAGCAAATACTGAGTTTAATGGTAAGTTTGCTGTGGGTGATAGACGTGCAGATAAAAGTATTATTACGAGGACAGTTGAACTCTTCGCAACATCCAACTTGAGTGAATGGTATCAAAAACAAGTGGTTGAACCGACATTAAAATCACTCGACGAATTTCAAGAAAGTGATAGTGGTTGGACATTTCAATATTTCAAGATTTCAATATTGAATTTAACATTGAATGTGAATAAGTATAATGCTATGCGCGCGGGGTGTCACATTGCATTATCAAAGCATATAAGATCGAAAAAAGCAGTGATAAATATAAAATCTATATAAAATATAAATATAATATAATATAATATATTATATATATAATATATAATATATAATATAAATATAATATAATATATAAAAAAATAAATATAAAATAATGACCACGCATGTTTTGGCTGGGCGGTGGTTGCTGCTCTCCATCCAACTGAAAACCATAGCGATCGTCCAGCTTCCTACCCACATTATTCGACGGTACTAAATCTTGCGGGTATCAACTTTCCGATGACTTTAGATCAAATAACAAAATTCGAACATCTCAACAACCTCTCGATCAATGTATATAGTGCACCGAATGATTCCATACTACCGATTCGCATTAGTAAACACAGAAAGGAGACACACATCAATTTGTTATACATAGAAGATATGAGAGAAGGAAATATTGGACATTTCGCGTGGATCAAGAATCTATCTCGCCTAGTGAGTAAGCAACTGAGCGCTCACAATGGTCGGAGATACATCTGCGATCGGTGAGTAAATTTCGGTTTTTCAATATATTTATACACATGTAAATGGGGAAAAAAAAAAGTTTTAATAAGTCATCATATTATATTTTTTCTCATAGATGTCTACACTATTTCTCATCTCACGAAAAGTTACAATCGCATGAAGTGGATTGCAGTGAAATGAATGATTGCGCGATTCGTCTACCGACCGATAATGACAAATGGTTAGAATTTGTAAATGTAAATCGAAAGGAGCATCTCCCATTCATCGTTTATGCAGATCTCGAGTGCATTTTGGCGAAAACCAATGCTGAAGAGATGGAGCAAAATAAATATCAACATCATCGAGCATTCAGCGTGGGATACTATGTGAGTTGCTCTTACGACAAATCATTATCAGCATATCATTCACACCGAGGCGAGGACTGTATTCAATGGTTCGTGCATGAACTTGAACAATTGGCAAGACAGGTGGCAAGAATTTTAACAACTTTTATTCCAATGAAGGAGTTGACACCACAGGAATGGCGAAAATTTCGAGATGAGAAAGAATGTCATATCTGTGAAAAGCCGTTTGTACAGAGCGATGAGCGAGTACGTGATCATTGTCATTTAACAGGTCAATTTAGAGGTCCAGCCCATTCAATCTGTAACTTAAATTATCAACAGTCTTTCTTCATCCCCGTAGTTTTTCACAATTTATCGGGTTATGACGCGCATTTTATTATCAAAGAAGTGGTTACAGCGTTCGAGGGGAAGATTGATTTACTCCCAATAACGAAAGAAAAGTATATCTCTTTTTCAAAAACCGTTATTACGTCTAAAGACTTTAGAAAAAATATCAAGTTACGCTTCATCGATTCATACAGATTTCTCAATACGAGTCTCGATAAATTAGCATCTATCTTGACCACTGATAAACTCACGATTTTAAAATCTCAATTCCAAGACACGGATAATTTCAATTTATTAACACGAAAAGGTGTATTCCCTTATGAGTACATCGATAGTGCTAAAAAGTTGGATGAGACGGAGCTTCCACCGCAGAATGCATTTTATAGTTCCTTAACCGAGTCAACAATATCTGACACTGAGTATGCTCATGCTATGAATGTGTGGGAGAAATTTTCCACTCGAACGCTGGGGGAATACAGCGATTTATATTTTAAAACTGATGTTTTATTATTAGCTGACGTATTTGAAAACTTTCGTAATACCTGTTTAAAAAGTTATGGTCTCGATCCAGCATATTATTATACTCTTCCTGGATACACCTGGGATGCAATGATGAAATGTACGAAAGTTAAGTTCGAATTACTCACAGATATTGATATGGATACACCTGGGATGCAATGATGAAATGTACGAAAGTTAAGTTCGAATTACTCACAGATATTGATATGGTGCTGTTTGTAGAAAGAGGCATTCGCGGAGGTCTAAGTCAATGTTCTAATAGATACGCTCGCGCTAATAATAAATATATGACTTCGTATAATCCATCAGAACCAACCACATATTTAATGTATTCGGATATATATCGGATTCTGAAATTCAAGCAATCTTCATGGCTTCAGACGTATATTGAGTTGAATACACAGTTTAGAACGAACGCAAAGAATGAATTTGAAAAAACCCTTTTCAAATTAATGAATAATGCAGTTTTTGGAAAAACTATGGAAGATGTTCGCAGTCATGTGCAAGTGAAACTTTTAACTGAATGGGAGGGGCGATTCGGTGTCGAGGCTATGATTGCAAAACCTAATTTCCATAGTCGCAGTATCTTTGCCGAAAATTTAATTGCCATAGAGTTACGAAATTTACAGGTGAAGTTCAATAAACCAATATATGTGGGAATGTCAATTCTAGATATTTCAAAAACATGTCTATATGAATTTCACCATGAGTTTATGACTCCACTGTATAGAAACAAATGTAAAGTAATGTATACAGACACTGATAGTTTGATATATAACATTGAATGTGAAGATGTATATAATGATATTAAGAATAATCTGAATAAGTATGATACTAGTGACTACCCCATCGATAATGTATATAATATACCACTGGTAAACAAAAAGGTACCAGGTCTCATGAAAGATGAGAATAATGGGGCTATCATGACCGAATTTGTCGGACTTAGATCAAAAATGTATGCGACACGAGTTATGGGGAAAAACGATGTGAAAAAAGCGAAGGGTGTCAAGAGCAACGTTGTTGCGCAAACTATAACCTTTGAAGATTATATGGAATGCTTGAATGAGGAAATTGAAATGAAGCGTACTCAATCATTAATTCGATCTACATTACATAATATATATACAAAAAACTTCGAAAAAGTAAAAAAGGAACGCCAACTATTAAAAGGTCGCGACCTTACTTTTAAATGATTATCTATATTTGTATTGTCAAAAAATAAAATTTTAAAAACAATTTTAAACTATGAAAAAAAATGAGATCATATTCTAACGTTGCCAAATACAGTTAATGAATTACGGTTCCTGCAGGAATTCAAAATTTTGGAAATTAAAAAAAAATGATATCATTTTCTAACGTAGCCAAGTACAGTTAATGAATTACGGTTTAAACAAAAAAATATAAAAAATGAGATCATTTTCTAACGTAGCAAAGTACAGTGAATGAATTACGGTTCCTATAGGAATTCATTCGTAGACACCTTCAACCGTACCGGCTAAAGGATTTTTTTGGTCTAATCTTCGCCTCAATCCTTTGTGCAGTATCTATACGATGTACTGCACAAATTCATTGTCAACGTTACACACAAACTTGGCGTGCATGGTTTTCAAATATTAATTCGGGAAGACAAAATTAATGAAATATGCTATCCAGATCGAAATTGAACTATTTCTTTTATCGATTATGAAAAAAGTCCAACCTGTAGATAGTACGCAAGAGTTCCAATTGATTTAATGGACGAAAGAAATGAAAAAATGATATGGAAAAAATGAAAAAAAAAAGACGAATGGATAATCAATTGAGATGAACTGAAAAGATTGGTGAATAGGTGATAGTTGAACAGTATAAATTAAAATGAAACGATAAATGGGATTAATAAAGAGTGAAATTATATAAATAAAACAAATGGAGAAAAGATGTACACATGAAATTTGAACCGTTTAATATGTCTCAATTGTGATATACGATTTATCCGTTCGACCGTCCGCATTTTAAATGTGATCCTATCTATCCGTTCGACCGTCCGCTCATTTTTGATTGTACGAACGGACGATTAGATGAGCTACATGAATAGATGGTTAATGGTTAATATGAACGAATAAATGAATATACGAGTAAATGAAAAAAATTAATACTTGGCGTCGAGCCGCTGCCGCGTCTCTTGATCAATGTATGCGGATTGATGGAGCGTTCCTTCGCAGAGTTAATATTTGAAAACCATGCACGCCAAGTTTGTGTGTAACGTTGACAATGAATTTGTGCAGTACATCGTATAGATACTGCACAAAGGATTGAGGCGAAGATTAGACCAAAAAAATCCTTTAGCCGGTACGGTTGAAGGTGTCTACGAATGAATTCCTATAGGAACCGTAATTCATTCACTGTACTTTGCTACGTTAGAAAATGATCTCATTTTTTATATTTTTTTGTTTAAACCGTAATTCATTAACTGTACTTGGCTACGTTAGAAAATGATATCATTTTTTTTTAATTTCCAAAATTTTGAATTCCTGCAGGAACCGTAATTCATTAACTGTATTTGGCAACGTTAGAATATGATCTCATTTTTTTTCATAGTTTAAAATTGTTTTTAAAATTTTATTTTTTGACAATACAAATATAGATAATCATTTAAAAGTAAGGTCGCGACCTTTTAATAGTTGGCGTTCCTTTTTTACTTTTTCGAAGTTTTTTGTATACTGATTTCACTTCTTTTTGAGAGACGTTAAAATAATACAGGAACCGTAATCCATTCACTGTACTCGGCTACGTTAGAAAATGATCTCATTTTTTTTTCATATGAAATAATTTCCAAATTGAATGAATTTCCAAAATTTTTAATCAACAATGAAAATATATAAAGATCATTAAAAACTGCAGTCGCGACCTTTTAATACTTGGCGTTCTTTTTTTACTTTTTCGAAGTTTTTTGTATACTGATTTCACTTCTTTTTGAGAGACGTGAAAATAATACAGGAACCGTAATCCATTCACTGTACTCAGCTACGTTCGAAAATGATCTCTTCTTTTTTTCATATTATACGATTTCCAAAATTTTTAATCAACAATGAAAATATATAAAGATCATTAAAAACTAAGGTTGCGACCTTTTAATACTTGGCGTTCTTTTTTTTCATATTTACCTAAGGAAAACTGCGTTAAACCGACCGGTGGCCGAACATCGATTCGTTACTTCCATTGGGTCATTTTGACCTAGGGCAAACAACGCGACCTTTTGTTATCACGTGGTCAACACAAGTACCACGTGTAACACAAGTATCACGTGGTTACCACTTCCGGGTCATTTTGACCCAGGGCAAACTGTATTACACCTGCTGCTATCCGAGTACCACGTGGTCACTAACACCATCGGGTCATTTTGACCCGGTGTAAACAGCATCAAACCTACTGGTGGCCGAATAATACGCTGTTACTAACATTGAGTCATTATGACCGGATGCGAACAGCGTTACAGGTACTGGTAGCCAAGTGACACGTCGGTACTGCTATTGGGTCATTTTGACTCGGGTCAAACAGCGTTGCACCTATTGGTAGCCGAGTAACACGTCGTTACTACCATTGGGTCATTTTGACCCGGGGCAGACTGCGTTTCACCTACTGGTAGCCGAATAACACGCTGTTACTATCATTGGGTCATTCTGACCCGGGTCAAACAGCGTTGCACTTATTGGTAGCCGAGTAACACGTCGTTACTGCCATTGGGTCATTTTGACCCGGGTTAAAGATCGTTGCACCTATCGGTAGCCGAGTAACACGTCGTTACTACCATTGGGTCATTTTGACCCGGGTCAAACAGTGTTGCACCTACGGGTAGTTGAGTAACACGTCGTTACTACCATTGGGTCATATTTACCTAGGGAAAACGACGTTACCCGACAAGTAGCCGAATATCACGTCGTTACTACCATTGGGTCATTTTGACCCGATGAGAACAGCGTTACACGTACCGGTAGCCAAGTGACACGTCGGTACTGCCATTGGGTCATTTTGACCCAGGTCAAACAGCGTTGCACCCATTGGTAGCTGAGTAACATGTCGTTAATACCATTGGGTCATTTTGACCCGGGGCAGACTGTGTTACAGCTACTGGTAGCCGAATAACACGCTGTTACTATCATTGGGTCATTCTGATCCGGGTCAAACAGTGTTGCACCTATTGGTAGCCGAGTAACACGTCGTGACTACCATTGGGTCATTTTGACCCGGGGCAGACTGCGTTACACCTACTGGTAGCCGAATAACACGCTGTTACTATCATTGGGTCATTTTGACCCGATGCGAATAGCGTTACACGTACTTGTAGCCGAATAACACGTCGTTACTACCATTGGGTCATTTTGACCCGATGCGAATAGCGTTACACGTACCGGTAGCCAGATGACACGTCAGTACTGCCATTGGGTCATTTTGACCCGGGTCAAACAGCGTTGCAGCTATTGGTAGCCGAGTAACACGTCGTTACTACCATTAGGTCATTTTGACCCGGGGTAGACTGCGTTACACCTACTGGTAGCCGAGTAACATGTCAGTACTATCATTGGGTCATTCTGACCCGGGTCAAACAGCGTTGCACCTATTGGTAGCCGAGTAACACGTCGTTACTACCATTGGGTCATTTTGACCCGGGGTAGACTGCGTTACACCTACTGGTAGCCGAGTAACACGTCGTTACTACCATGGGGTCATGTTGACCCGAGCTGAAAGGACTACTGCGACTGATGATCAAGTAATGCATTACTACAATAGAGTCTGCTTAACCCGCGGAAAAAACGATTATTTCTACTTACAACATAAAATGTGATGAGTGATGGAATTTTTTCCATTACAAAATTTAATGTGATGAGTGATGGAATTTTTCTCCATGACAAAATTCAATGTAATGTGTGATGGATTTTATTTCCATTACAAATTCAAAAAGTAATGAGTAATGCATTACTTTTTCATTACAAATTTTGCAACCCTGGTATATAAGCACATAGCGTTTCCATATAATATATTCAAGATAGGTATACACTTCGGGCATAAGAAATCTTCTTTATTTTTTTAATTACTCGATAATTAGGTAGAAGAAAATTTTTTAAAAATTTGGCTTTTCGTACTTAATGTTAAACAACATTATCACCAAATTTGATTAATTTCTTAACATTTTTACCTTTCGTACTGAAACTCCTTAATTAAGAAAGAATTGTAAATTTAAGAAAAATGTATTTTTTTAAATATTTATTCATTAAAGTTTCCAAAAAAAACAATTTCGTTTAAATGGTCAAATTATTTATTTTATCATTTACGTTGTTAAAAAAAAGAAAACATAAAAATTATTTAAGAACATAAAAAATTAAAAAAATCAAAGGTATTGCTCTCTCTGTCGCGCACCAATGGCGACGAGCTATCGTTCTCTCTCTCGCTCGGCAACGCGCAAGCGAGAGTAGCCGCGTTCAGCGTATTAGTGCGTGACGTCATGCTCGATCGTTCTCTCTTTCGCTCGGCACTACGCAGGAGAGGGGGTAGCCGCGTTCAGCGTAGAGCGTGATAGTGCGTGACGTCATGCTCGATCGTTCTCTCTTTCGCTCGACACTGCGCAGGAGAGGGGGTAGCCGCGTTCAGCGTAGAGTGTGACAAGAGAGCCGAGAAATGTCCACCAGTCCCGCAAAGGGCGTAAGTCCAAAAGTAAACAAACTCAACTTACGCCCCTCTGTCTCTAGGGAAAGAAAAGTCCCGGAATGATGGAATTTTAATCGCTAAAATTACATATCTCGGGATTGGCTGGACGGATTCAATTGCAACAAGGGCCAATGGAAAGGGAAAAATCGAAAAAAAATCGTTACCAATTTTTAGATTTTTCAATAACATAGTTTGTCCGTGAGAGCCGTTTGAAAATCCTGTGACGTCATAAAACCGGCATATTCGCGTATATAAGAGTGCGGCAGGGCTCACGCTGGCTTTTAAATTTGCGCGGTAGTTTTCTTTTAATACTTGGCGTCGAGCCGCTACCACGTCTCTTGATCAAAGAGACGAAAATCGCATTAAGTCCGCATGATGACAAGCGGTATGTTATACCCGGAACAGTAGACACATTGCCATGGGGCCATCGTAGCATTCCCGAATGTTCAGAAGCAATGGAGATGTAGAAAGTAGAAAATAAGAGCGTATACGTATGCGAGAGAGAGAGCGAGGATTTTTCCTGAATATTTGTACATTTTGGTGTAAAATAAAAAAAGATTTTTTTTTGTGAAACTCAATGTGTCCATCCTTTCTTTTTTTCCTTCCTTCTACCTGCGTTCTAGGGTTAGGCAGGAAGTTGACCTGCTTGAACGTGTCAGGACAGGAGGGTCATAAAAATAAAACAGACTCCGACATTTTTTTTTTTCTTCTTTATTGTTCACAAGTCATCCTTACTTATCCAGCTATTGTGAGTGTTGTCGAAACCTAACCATTTTACAAGCAGCTGACGACCACGCTTCTTCAATACTTTTTCAATGAGATATATATCTGGATATTTAACTGGAAGTAGCTCTTGTTCGTAGAAGCCACCTGCAATGGGCTCATCTTGATGATCTTTTATATTATATGTAACAGGATTAGTTTTTCTCACTCGATAGATCGTGAATATTTCTGTTGTCCAGTTTGGAGTATAACCTTTCTCAAATACATTCTTAAATTTACTAATGCGCACTTTATCGCCAATTTTAAATTTCGCTCGTTTTCTCACCTCCGTTCTATGGAAAACGTCACGTAATATTTGTTTTTCATTCGTAGCATTAACATTTTTCGGCTTCATCTTAATAGTATGATGTACAGTATCATTATATTTCATAATTAACGTATCGAGAATATCGATCCATTTCCAGCTTCCGCGAAAACTGAATTGAATCCACATTTTATTCTTAAGTGTACGATTGAAGCGTTCACAAATTGATGCCTTCAAATTGCTATACGTAGAATACAAGTGTATATTATGCTTTTTCATCAAAGCCTTAAAGTCCGTATTATAAAACTCTTTTCCTCGATCGACGTGAAGGTTTTTCGGCACACGTCCTTTGCTGAGAATTGACTCCATCGCAACGGTGACATCTTTTCCACTCTTACTCTTCAACGGTTTGGCCCAGGCGAATTTCGAAAATATATCGACGACGGTGAGGAGAAATTTGTGGTTGGAGTTGTGTTGTGCATATGCAGACATATCTACAAGATCAGCTTGCACGTCTCGTCCAGACCGCGTATATCCACATGTCGACGTGGATAATTACGTCGGGCTGGCTTATGCAACTCCTCCACCACAGCACGCTTCTTTTCACTCATTTTCCCCCACCAACGACACTTTTCATCACGTCTTCAAGATTGAGTTTTGTCGGTTTTTTTCGTTTCACATCGGTTTGAACATCTCGTAAAAGTCTGAAATCACTCTTAATCTCAGCGATTGCACTTTTCAAACCCTTTATCTCTCCACGAACAATGTCGAGTTCGGCTTTTAAACGTAGTTCAAGCA